>BMAV01003097.1:42797-95967 GCA_019973955.1 Trichonephila inaurata madagascariensis
ATACACACACACAAACACACACACACACACACACATATATATATATATAACAGTAAGTAATTGCACAATATAATAAAAGAGACAAACAAAATGTTTTCACATATTCAATAGACTTTAAAAACTCAACCTGAAATAATTACAAACTTAACCCTCTGGCACATGTTTTAAACAAATGCTTGGATGATGGATAGTAATATTTTTTTTCCACTTGGCTTGAGAAAACATACAAGTTCCTTGACAGATTTTAGAAGGTTGCTGTCCCCTTTAATTCGGCGATCCAACACCTTTCAGAGGTTTTCCACTAGATTCAATTTGGGACCCTTGGGGTTGGAAGGCCAGTCCAGTCGGTGCCCTCCCCATTATCATCATATCAATTCCTTGTGGACCTCGCAACATGATAAGTGGGGTTGTCATCTTAGAAGTAACAATAATACAACCTAACAAACTTCCTTAACATAGGAAGCACGTTGTTATCTGGAACAGTGGATTAGGAGTCAGCGTTAAGTTTACCATGAAATGGGATCAAGTGTCCTACTGCATATCAAAAGAAACATTCCCAGACCATAATTCTCCCTCCGAGAAACTTTAATGTAGATCCAATGGATTATTTTAAAATTGTTTGCTAGTGTACGCCAAACCAAGACTCTGCAATCAGACTGGTAGAGATTGAATCTCCATTCATCACTCCACAAAAAAACTGTTTCCACTCATTTACGGTTTAGTTTCAAAGTACCGTGCAACACCTCAACAGAACAGAGTGGTTGGTTTTTGCAATTAAAGGTTTAAGGATGGTAGCCTGTCCATGGAAACCAAAAAAAATGAACTTCCTTCCGTATGGTTCTTACCGAAACATCAGTCCCAGATGCTTGGTGGAGGTCCTCGGTCATCGGCTTGGTGCAAATTTTCCAAATTTCTTTGAAAAGCCTTCGTCAAACTTTATCTCTTAGTTCCATGCATCTGTTAGGTGAAACTTATTTTCACTATAAACACTCACTTCTACTTTTAATAACAAAAACCACCATCAGTTTTGGAATGTTTAACTCATTCTGTTTTCTTTTACAAAATGACTTCATTTTCAGAAACTGAATGTTAAGTATATAACTCAAATAAAACTAATTTTTAATACTTTAATGAATTAAATTTTCAAATACACGAAGTTTACTATCTCGCGATTGACGTTTGTAGCAAGACACGCGCTCAAGTCATGACTTGAGATACAGAGCATTTTTTCAATCATTGAAATAAACTAAAATATGATGAACGGCTGCATTCTTCATTAATCAGATCAGGCACAAACACGACTGTTTAAAGTACTTCAAGTCATCATATATATATATATATATATATATATATATATTTGTGTGTGTGTGTGCCTTTCTCTCTTTGTGAGATGATTTCACGGGGATTAATCTCGTTACTTAGATTTTTTCTTGTTGGAGTCATTCAAAATTGAGAGAGCCTTTTAGCTACTTTAATTGCATATTTTATTTAATTAAGACACAAAAAGTGACGAAATGCATCCCAATAACATAAGTATGCACAATCCAGACAGGAGAATCTATGTTCGTTCCGGAGATGTCAGCTTTTATTACTTTCTCAACCTGAAGTTTTGAGAATCATATGGTTTCCGTTAACACACCGACAGATGCACGGCATCTCTGACAATCATATCATAAACTTATGCTTACATTTCAAGGGGATTTAATGAGTTTATTAGTGAGATGTGACATAAAAGCGTAATGTCATATATAAACTATTGACATAAGCTGCAATGTCTGTTACTAAACGCTTAATTTTTATATTAAGTATAGCATTACTTTCTTATAAAAATAATGGATTGTCACCGAAGTAATAGATCATACTCGTAGATAGAAGTATACCTATCTACCTTCTACACCCAATAATTCAATGGCTTTTAGGTATTAAATTACACAAAACAAAGGAGCTGAGCAGTTTAAAAAGGGGGAAAAGAAGGTTCATGCATGAATTAAAACATTAAAAATTTTTAAAAAGACTTAAAAAAATTGAGACCTTTATTGGTATCCATATCATTGAACAAAACTATTTACGTTCATAAAAAAAATTAAAAAATACACTTTACCCTGAGAGCAATTTTAATAAATTATTTAGGCATCCGTTACGTACACAGGTATGTTACGACTATACTCGTCGTAATTTAAGATATAATCAGAAATTTCTATTTAAACAAAAACAAATAAAAAGCACATGCATCTCACAGGCAATGGATAATTATCATTGTTACCCACTACCTATTTACATTTTCAGATCCTTTGTTCCAGTCTTCATAAATCACTTCACAATGTTCAATGCACATGAATTTTTCGTATTTTACCCAACAAAGTTTTGAAAATCTTTTTTTTTTCTTGATCTGGAAAAGGAATCAGTACATCCTCTTTTCAGATCTTGATGTTGTTTCACTTGGTTTCTCGTTTTGAACAGGGCGCTGTACATCAGATATTTCTTTCATAATTCGTAGAAATGAATGAGGCATGTGATTATTACTCTCAGGCCTTCTTCGCGTGGCATATCTCAGATGCTTCTCAATTCCGAGCATATTAAAGAACTTTCAAAATATTTGTTTCGAGGTATTTTAGTGTAAAACTGAAAACTACATACTATGATTAAAAAAAACCCATGAAAAATTGGAAAAAAGTAAAAAATTACGTTGTTGGGCGTGCTGCATCTATCAGTTCAGAAGATCCCTGCAGCTCCAAATCAGAAGTGGTCGACCGTATCCGTAGCCCTTGACCTTGGTGCAAGTGACTAACCCTTTATCTACCTCATTATGATTTACTTAAAATTTTTTCGTGCAATATATATATTTTTCAGAATCTCTACATTGACAATTAAGAAATATACATAAATAAAATAATCAACTTTGGGAAAATTAATTCGTTAGAGCTAATTAATTAAATTGGTACTTTAAAGTACCATCAGTCCCCAAAGGTCTAAAAGATTCTCATAATACGGAAAAACCGAATGACTTTTTTAAAGCAGTTTTAACTCTTAAAATTGTTAAATAACCAGAGAACACTAATATTTTACAATCAAAATTCTTATGTTTAGAGATTATTACATTTTTTAAAATTTATTTACTTTTTTATACATAAAAAACAGCTTTTATATATAAACTTAATTTAATGATATTCAAAGAAACACGTTTTTTTCATCAATACAGAAAAATTCATTACACGTTGTGCATTTTGAGTGAGATCTTGATTGAATGTGTTCAAAGTGCCGCATCTTGGGGCAGGAAAGGCGGTATTTTCTTAACATGAACTACTGTACCTTGAGTCTTGTTCAATCTCTTGATCGTCATCTTAAGAATATAATAAAAACTCCAACGGATTATTTGAATGGACTTCTTTATTTGAAAAATCATCTGTTAGTACATTACTGATTTCAGGTGGTACGTTATGTAATAAATCCAAAGCCTCTTGAAAACTGAGCTTCTTTTTTCCTGACTTTCTAAAAGAAAAAATAAATATTAATAACAACAGCACTTTAAAAATCTCTAGTTACTGTTAAGCCTCAGGTACACATAGAGAAATTAAAATGTTGTTTATTTTTGAAATAAGATTAGATATTTTATCTAATTGTGTGGCAAAACAAGCTCGGCTTCAAAGTTCAAAACTTTTTGAAGACGTCAAAATAAAACAATTAAAAAAGCAAAATAAATATGTTAAGCAAAAAGAAATGCTAAAAAAGGGCATAACTCTATTGCATTGTAGTGATGACGAATCAACACTACAAAAAGTAACAATAAGCTGCACGGACGAAAAAAAAAAGAACTAAGTTCTTGATCCAACATCCAGTGTGCTGTCGGTACTTATAAGTACTACAAAGCTATTAACTGTAAAATTAATTATATACACCGTTCACTTAAAATCAATAGTCAAATCGTTTTCTAAGGTCTTCATTGACATATAAAAAAATAAGATACTTACCGTTCGACATTAACTACTTTTTGGGAACAAAAATGACAATCATTACAATCCGATGAAACAGTCAGCTGAAAACGCAACTTCTGCTATAAAATTATTCGCCTTCCCCGCTAAAATATTCATCATGGAACATGTGCTGTCATATATTTTGGAAGAGTAGATTTAAAAAAAATATTCCTGCTAAGTATTGTCAGAGTATTCATAAAAATGGCTTACCGCGGCGGTATTGCTGAGACGGTAATGTTCTATTACAGGCAATAATATTAGCTCCTGATGAAGGCGGCGTTGAAACGAGCTGGAAAAGTGCTGGTGGAACAGATGCTGGTAAGCCTATTCGAATTGCCGGGGCGCTGATGCTGGTGAAGCTATTGGAATTGGAGAGACTGTTGGAGTTAGATCATGTCTCTGAATTGGTGTCGCTCTCTGTCTGTTCTAGCGATTCCAGAGTCTCTTTTTGGGAGAAATATTTCCCACCCACGAAAGTGACACGGGATTTATAGTCACTTCTGTTTGGACGTATTCGGGGAAACTATTCTTCTATTGGTCCAAGTCCCCTTAGCACGGTGTACTTTGAAACTGGCGGCTAGCGTGGGAACTGCGTCGGTATCTTACTGTCGGTTAGATCAAGGGAAGTCAGAGGTTGACTTCCCTTAGGACATCAGTGCCGAGGTGTCCACCCTGGGATACTTTCCCTCAGAAACTACTTGACCGTAGAAACGTCTCTCGTTCCTGACGGGAAATGGGTCTTTGGTGAATACCGCCGCAGGATATTCTATGCTCAATTTTCAAGTGAGTGGTACTTATAAGTACCGTCAGTAGATAAAGGGTTATAAACATATAAAAGAAGGAGGGATCTGTTCCCGTTCACCGTGTGGAGGCCAAAACAAAATTATTTTTACTATGCATCTCAGAAATTCAAGCACCTAATGGAGGGTTCATTAAATTCTTGATTGAACAGAATAATTGGCTGATGCAATATTGCATCTTTTATTTTTAAACTGTTGATATGACACATTTTCGCTAAATAAAATTGTATTATACATTAAGAAATTACTCGATAGTCAGTTAAGGTTACACAGTACCATTTTTTTTTAAAAAAAAACTTTTTGGAGACAGTAAGAATAAAAATAATTTATATGTTTTACATTCAAATTATATTATTAGAGTGATCCTGAAAGTAAACAGTCATTTTTTTTAACCATTAATTATTTTAAAATTTAAAAAAACAATATATTTGAAGTTTCCAATTCTTATATCAAATGATCACATTATACTTTTTTTAGTCATTTTAAGCTATTTATGTTTCTTAGATTATTGAAAATAAAAGTTAGTATGTATTTGAAAATCTGATCCCCTGTTGTGATTTTTGATAATTATTTTTTTAGATAAACCTGGAAAAAACACGAAAATTTTAAATATTAAATTTATCGTTTATTAAAAAAAATACTAGACATCCCATATCTAAATCCATACTAACTTTTATAAAACATACGTTTGGGAGTATATATAAAAGATTTCAAGTTTCTATCTTCAACAGTAAAAAAAAGCTACAGGGATAAGAAAGCACTTAAATATCTTCAAAATTAAAAGTCTGAGAAATACGAATTTAAAGTTTATAAAGCCATAAAACAAGAACTTACAATTCCCGTGAAGCTCAAAAAATTTTAATACGTTATTTTACAATGCATTTTCTACATTAAAACACTATTTTAATTAAGTATGAATGAATTATTTTTTTTTTCGAATTCTCATTTTTTTTTGCATAATATTGTTAGCGTTTGTTACCGACGACATGTTATTCAGCTTAATTTTAAACTAATATTTTCACAAAAGTTTTGAAACATAAAGCATTTATGTAAGAAAATAACAATAATAATAATTTAATCTTAATATACATATGTTAGTAGATATTTTTTTTTAGTTTTAAATGGGGGCAGTTTAAAAAGTTTGAGTTTTTGATGCGCAGCTTTAAAATACAAAAATAAAGTGCTATGTTATGTTTACTATAATGCAGTTTAGTACGTCAATGAAGTATATAGTTTATCTACAGTATTTGAATTCCGAATACTTGTTTTTGGAATTCTATAATTGCTGTGTCATCTGAGGGCTGATTCTTAGAGACATTATTTTCAGTAATATTCCATCTCTTCTCGAAATATTGTTTCTCATAACAACCGCAGAACATATTGCCCACGGCGTTTTCTCAGAAGGAAAAAATTGTGATAAAGCTTCCGCAATATTTCTAAAACAAAAATTGGCTTTGAAATCAATTTTAATTAAGTAACTATGAGAACTCAAAACATTCTGAACATAATCAAGCAGAACTGATTTTAGTAATGAAAATTGAAATTAATAACCATTTCACACGGAAAGAGTTTTTTGTGCTCAAAAATATTTTTTCAATTAATTCATTTTAAGAATGAAAAAAAAAATTGCTTAAAAATTAAACCGAAATGAAAACCTAAATTCGGAAAGCTTTAAATATCTTAAAAACTAATTTGTTATTGCAATCCTTTGATATTAAAAAATAAAATAATATTTCAATAATGCTAGCAGACACTTCTGTTTAAATGCCTTATCGTTTGAATAAGAAGTTTTGCTCTGCTAAGCCTAATTTTAGGTATGAAAATTTTGTCCTTTTCGATATGGTGACAAAAATATAAAGTTTCTGAACTAAAAAAGAAAAAAAAACGTCTTTAATTTTAAACACAGTTTCCGAAACAGATTAATTAACGCAATGACACTTAATATAATATTTCTTGCGTAAATTCTTATCAAACTATTTTCTGTAAAATGACACCTCACAAAAAAT
Source organism: Trichonephila inaurata madagascariensis (assembly GCA_019973955.1). Lineage (NCBI taxonomy): Eukaryota > Metazoa > Arthropoda > Arachnida > Araneae > Nephilidae > Trichonephila > Trichonephila inaurata. The sequence goes on from BMAV01003097.1 coordinate 49,575, forward strand.
ATCTTTAAGAAAGAACAAAAAAAGGTTATTTTTAAAAGATAATTTTAATTCCGACAATGCCTCGTTGCTTGTATTTGGTGATGATATAAAAATGAAATTAATTTAATTGAAATGATAAAACAGGACTTGTCAAATTAAATTATGTGATGAGAATAAAAAAGGAAGAACAGCTTGTGTTAAAAAGAAATTGTTGTGCAATTAGTTAAATTGATTAATTATATGCAAAAAAAAGCATCAATTCCAAAAATATTCCATTGCTTTTTCCATCAAGTTTTTAATTAATTTTGGCATTCATTAATTATAAATTTTTTCCTAAAGAAATGAAAAGAATTATTTTATAGTTTCAAAATCAAAGATAAATATTTAGCGAAAAAGGGTATTCACATACTTTTATTAAAGAAAAAATTTAGGTATATATATATATGTAAGTATTAATATTTTTTACTAAATTACGTAAATCTAAGAAACAATTAAGTAAACATGAATTTACAATAGCCACATTAACAGCAAACACATTAAAGTTTAATTTTGCCCTTATACACAAAATTTTAAAGCACCCCTCTTCACCATTATTTTTGCTAAAATAAATTTTTGACTTGAAAATCCATTTTGAATTAATGCTAATTTTTAATACATTGATGTAACACCAGAATATTAAGCAAAATGCAAAACATATCGTACTTGTATAGCATGGCAATTATTAGACTTCAATCAATGTGGCTAGCAATATTGTGAAATGATAAACCGTATTTTGAATAAGTCACGATTTTATCGAATTCCGACACTTGCTGTAGCAGTTTTCTCTACTTATACGAGGCTTAACATGATCATCTCTCAAACAACCAACATGCGATTTGCGAATGTGTAACGAGCTGCGTAACTTCTTTTTTATACAGAGTTTGAAATGTTGTTTCTTCGCTCTGAATTGCTAAATTTTGCTTATATGTACATTACATTTTTCTCTCATCATGGTATACCATTATATTCCTTCTTATTTGAATTATTTTAATTTCTGTAATGAGAAAGAAGAAACTATGTCAATGCATATTCCAGTAAGTATTTTATTTGCCTTAAAGTGACGTCCTCACTTATCCTCAAGATGCCATTTAATATTTTATTAAATTACACAGCTTGTGAACTCTTGCTTCAGTAACTGTAACCGTATGCTTGCTTATATATTCTTGTTTTTATACTTGTTATTTGCTTAACAGTTGTTGGATTCCAACCAATGCTTATCAAATTCCAACAAATGCTGGTAGTCATTTATTCTTACAGGAGGCTTAACATGATTTCTATTAGTTTGTTTGAGGAAGAAAAGACAGGAAGAGACACACTTGGCGCCAGAGCGTTGAATTTTCCCCATGAACGTCTCTATTTCACTTATAACGTTTAGATAAGTTGCTGGAGTATGTATCTTACTCTGTTTTTACTGAAAAATTTCTTGCTTAAAATATGGAGTAATTATTGTTATCCAAATTAAACTATGAAAACATTCACTCTTAAAAATTATATAAATTGTTTTCTTTATTACAAATAATCTTACATTAAAATGGAAAGATATTTTCCATTTAAGGTATCCGACTACGTTTGGAACCGCGATTTTAAGAAAAACCATAAACGGATAATTTTCATGATATTTAAAGTCACTTAGATTATAATACATGTATAAAAAATGTTTTAAGGACATTTTGACAAAAATAATTATTTAAATACAATATTTCGGCAAAAAATTAACTTAGAATAACCTTTTATCAAAATGTTCTCTTTTGTGAAAAAGGCTTCTATTATAATAATATTTTGCCTGTATATAGCTCAGACCTCTTTACAGTGGCTCAACTATGAGTTTTGAATAATTCGCATTATTTTCAGAGTTACAACCCATTGAAATAATTATCGGCATTTTTTTCTTAAAATGTATCTCCTCTGTTGTCGTAGAACATGGATAAACCCACTTCTAAGTTATATGTTTCAAAAATTCTAGTTGAGCCTCTGTACAGTGGTCTGAGCTATATACAGGCAATATATTATTAGAATTGAAGCAGTTTTTGCAAAAGGAGAATATTTTGAAAATGGGCCATTCTATGTTCATTTTTTGTCAAAATATTGTACTTAAATAATTTTTTATTGTAATACTATTCTTAAAACAATTTTATATACATGTATTCTAATCTAAGTGACACTAAATATCATAAATAGTATCCATTTATACACTTTTGCAAAATTACGGTTCTGAACGTAGTCGGATACCTTAAACTTTGTAAAATCTAATTCAATTAGCCTATTAAATGAACATACAGTCAAAACTAAGGACAAATATTGAAAAGTTGCTACTTCTCCAATGGAATTTGGGGTTAACTTTTTACTCTTTTTAACTTTAGAATATTTTTTTTAATTTGGTTTGCTCTGTATGCTGACAGAATGCACATTCTCTTGTTTTCGGCCCACTTTCACTCTCTAATTCACTTGAAGACATTTTTCAAAAGCCAAAGAACCTTTCTTAAACAATATTTTGAAAATGTAACAAAACTGGATTAAGGGTATTATATAGACTTTAAATATGTTCCAATAATTGGAAATCCTTGCAATTTAATATCAACACCACTCATAGTTAAGGCTACTACTGCAAATACAAGAACCATTTAAGTCCGTTCCATAAGTTTTTCGTGAAATGGCCTTAGGGTGCTTTTGGGGCAAAAAATGTTTGGAAAAAACTTCAATTTTGTGTTGCTTTTTTTCAAAATTACGTATTGAAATATAATATAAGAACATTATTTTTCCATCATATTCATAAAATATCTCAACAAACAGCACATTTAGTCCAAGAAAAGAAATAATACATAATCAGATTTTTAATAGCAAATTTCGCATCCGCTAAACATTAAAAATATACAAAGAAAAAAAAAATGAAAAGAAATTTGCGTAAATATGGAGAGAAAAATAATTTTACTTAAGTTTACTCAAATTCTATTTTTTTCCCAGTACATTAACGTATTAATTTATAAACGTCCCTTCCCTATGTTTAAAATAAACTATTTTTAATCAATATCTAAAACAAGTATATAAGTTTAATATTCTAAATGGGGAAATTTAGACACAGATACATAAAATTAAAACTTGAAATTGTTTGATGGATCTAGAATTTTAAGTTTCCATGTCCTGAAAAATGCAAAACTTTTCTCCCTTCCGCCGAAGAAAAACAAATTAAATTTACTGAAATACCCTCATGAATATATCAAGCAATGGAGTGGAGTACAATGGACATTATGTTATCTTTATCTAAATCATTTCCAGCATGCTTAGGGCTCATTTTCTCGTCACATTCAGCGAGATCACAGCATTTTCTTACTACCCGATACGTAGAGATTGCACTTCTTGAAGAGTGGAACAGTATTCCCCTAAGTCCCAACGACAGTCTCATCGTATCCATGCTAAATAGGTGTACAGCAGTCTTAGCAGTACCGAAGTACCACGCACCATATTAAATATTATATATCAGTTCTAAACTATAATTTTTTTTGTCATTTACAAGAAAACAAATTGTTGGACTCAAGCATCATGCCATGTTCTTCATACCGTTCCAAATAATTATGCAATTGTGTTTTGCTTCTTTTTGTCTGTATTGATCTTTGTTACACTTGTACTCTTACATTTTAAGGCAATGCTGACTTTTGTGTAATGGTTTCTTCACTTTTTTGTTTGCTCCCTTTATGTTTTTGAGCAATATATATATATATATATATATATAGTCTTATTCTCTACAAACAAGAGATAATTATCCACAACAATAACATTCGAAAAACACATAGACAATAGGAGAATCACACATTGAAGGACACATTAACAACCGAGATTAAAAATTATAAAATGGATGCTTCAGTATTATAAACATTGCTGACTTAGGACAGCTAATATAATATATATATATATATATATTAATGCATGTGTCTGTAAAATCCTATAAAATAATCCTGTTATATTCTGGTTTTCGCATTTTCATCCCTACTTCTGGTAAAATATCACAAATTAATTGATAAAAAAATATTGATCACTTTGATGTTAAATCTATTATTAAAATAGCAAAGAACTTATAATATTATTTCTTATATCCGTATACTTACTATATGTATAATTATAAATTTAAAAAAAAAAATATGTAATTTATTGCAATATAAAAAAATAATTACTTCCTTTATATCTAATGAAGTACTTAAGTTCTTATCCTTCGAAAATTTCAGTAATTACAACCTTAAGATTGTTATTAAATTTTTGAAATTTAAAGCGTTTATGAATTACTGTTAAAAGAGAAAATTAATTTTACTGGTAATTTGTATACACAGATTAATGGTTTGATTGCTGGCAACAGTTCAAATATTTTAATTTTAGAAAATAGTAATATTATGTGTTAGCTATGTTTGAACTATTAGATGGATGAATGATTTGATTAATTTAGATAAAATTACCGAATGTATATTTAATATTTGGAATCCTAATAATTTGAACTAAGTAAAATAAACACTAAACAACTTACTGAAAATAGTTAGAATGCAACTTTGAGTATTATAGATAATAAAAATTAAGAGTGATAATTTTTTTTTTCTTAAAAATGATAACTTTCGTTTTATTATTGATAAAGTACTGTTGTGTAATTCTAATAGACATATTTCAATTTATAGAAATAATTTTTTTTTAATTTTTGCACATCAAAAAATATGCTGATCGATTAAAATACAAATATTATTCTTAATTTGAAAAATATTTATTATATTCCACATAATGACTATCTTTTTAATTTTCTTTAAAAATACATTTTGAATTGTTCAAATATCAATAATTCGTCTTAAGATTTTATTTATTTTGTACTAATTATTATTTGTTTTTTATTTTTAATTCTCTTTTCTTCATACTTTCGCAAGAGGATGTCACAGATTATTTTATTTGATAATTTTTCCTTTAATTATGTTTCTTAATGAATTCATTTTTGGCCTTTTCTTTACATCGAAATAATTATTTTAAAGTTTTTATATGAATTTGTTTTCTTAGATACATTTAATTAATATTTTTCTTGCTTTATTTCTTAGCTATTTCTTGTAAAATTTTATAAATATTTCTAACAATTCCTCTTTTCTCGTGGTCATGTTTTGATTTTAGTTGAATCTGTGTAAATCTTCAAGTTTTAAGGTCTAAATTGTAATTTATTATTATTATTATTATTATTATTATTTTAAGAGTGTTTGCTTAGACACTTGAGTTTTCCGGCTTTGGTAGGTAAGTACATTTTTTGTAATTGTGTTTGGTTTTTGTAACTATTTTAATGTGTTTCTAAGTATGAATTATTTATATAATAATATGTTCATAATCTTAGAATATTTTTGGAACTTCATTCTTACTCTATATTCTTTTCCTTTCAGCCCATTTGCATATGAAATTAAGGGAAAAGTGTCCTTGCTGAAAAAAAAAGCCTTTAAAATGTTTCCTTTTTTTATGTGCATTTAGTCATTATATTCAAAGTGTTATAAATAGACATTATTAATTCCTTACTTTCATAAATTAATACGTAGTTCTTAAAGGAATGAAAACAATATTAAAAATATTAATAATATAAACAAAAAAGTATAGCTTTGAAGTAATATATATATATATATATATATTCTTCGAAATTGATTTCTCTTTATCTGAAAACAATTCTAAGTAATAGTGGAAAACTTTTCTTCAAGTTTCATCAATCATCATCATCTAGTTTAAAATGTACACCTTCGTAAAGAAAGTTTTCGGATAAAAATATCAAATAAACTCGCCGCTCAATGTCTTAAATTATTGTTATGGTAATATAAACTTTTGCACACACGTATGCTAATATTGTTTTTTCAGTTGCTGAAAATTGAAGAGCAAAGCCTTAAAAAAACTAAAAAAATAAATAAATAAAAGGTTTGAGTTCTTTCGCAAGCATAATATTAATTTTTTTGTTTTGGAAAAACACTTCTTTAGCTTGTCAAAAGAAAATGCTTCTTTGATTTGAATTTTTATTTATTTTCTCTATTTCTTTTGCCACTCTAAATATTATATTAAAATGATTTAACTAAGTACACATATAAGCCGTTTTATTACAGTTTATACTTGAACGTGTTTTTTAAAATAATTATTATTGAAATCTCTACATTTTTATGGGTTTCGCGTTACTCATACTGTAACTATGTCTGAATCAAAAATATGTATCATTTTAAATTTTGCTTCAGTTGAATTTTTTGTACACGATTGATTTGGATGAAGATAAAACAATTTAATTATATTTCATTAAAATTGATTATTCAAAACTAATTATTTAGATAATTAAATTCTATTTATAATTACAATTGCTTACATCGTGAAACAGTTTAATATTGAAATATACAAAATAAACTATTCCCTCGCAAAATTAAATTATTAAAACTAATTTTTGAAAAAATTCAATTTGATTCAATGTTCCCTTTAGCTCTTACAACTTAAGGTATGAAAAAATATGTTACGAAGAGTGTAAAGTTTGAAAGAAAACCCATGTTAAAAATTTCTTTTGTTATACCGCTGTTATTATTTTCAAAAATGAATGCAGAAATGAGAAGAGTAATAGCAATATAAATAATGGGGATATTTTAAAAAGGAAACTAAAGATATTAACTAGAATGTGTTTTATTATCAAATTATGTAAAAATCGACAACATACATTTTGATCCGTTTTTTATTAAAATGTAAATATATATATATATATATATATATATATATAAACATCATTTAATTCCTAAATCAATATTTTTTATGCTTTTCGAATCTGTTTCATTTTCTCAACTCCATCACTTTTCACATTGTCAAGAGAGTTTTTTCAACTTCTTGATGAACATTGTGAGAGCATTCCCTTTTCTAAATTTTTATCGAAGGTCAAGTATAAAAAAAGTATTATAATTTGGTAATATCATTATATAATCTAAAAATCAAAGATCTAATTTTTTAAGGCGATGTTCCTTAAACTGTGGGACGAGCGTCTTTAGGAGTCGTTATAATCCTTCGTGGAAAAGTTTAAAATAAAAGATTATATTAAAAATATTATTAATCTACTGAATCACAATACATTCCAACATAATGAAAAATAAAATTGATATTTACACTGATGTAATGGACTTGTAACTGTATCAGTACTGCACAATGTATTTGATAGTGAATTTAATAATTAAGTTAAGAACAAATTTAATAATTACCAGTGACCCCAGGAGCTTATCATATATAAAATTATATACAAAATTTAATACTTAAAAAATTTAACTTTATGGTTTATAATTAAATTCGTATAGTAGCTTTAGCGTCAAAATACATTATTATTGAAATCAATACATTGTTATTTAATGGAAGGGGGCGATGAAAAATATGATTGAAATTTGAGTCACAAACATTGAAAGTTTGAGAAGCACTTTTGTAAGGAACTATACTTTTAAGGTATCCGACTACGTTCGGAACCATGATTTTAAAAAAACGCATAAATGTATAATTTTTATGATATTTAGTATCACTTAGATTAGAATGCATGTATAAAATTGTTTTAAGGACATAATGACAAAAAAAATATTTAAATATAATATTTTGGCAAAAAATGAACTTAGAATAACCTCTTTTCCAAATGTTCTCCTTTTGTAAAAAATGCTTCTATTGTATTAATATTTTGTTTGTATATAGCTCAGACCTCTGTACAGAGGCTCAACTATGATTTTTGAAAAATTCAAATTATTTTCAGTGTTACATCCATTTGAAATAATTATCGCCGTATCTTCTTAGGTTCCGAACGTAGTCGGATACCTTAACCTGTTTTTAATAAGAAAAATTCATTCTTTAGTTCTTCAAATGAAAATGATGCACAAAAGTAAATTGTATAGATTAAATTGTAACTCAATACAGTTTATTTTTTATTATTTAGCACAGTATAAACTTACCAAATTCTAAACTCTAAACTTCTGCATGGAAATAAAATTAAGTCTCTGTTTTACTGAAGAAAAAAAACGAATTATATATATATAAACATAAATATTTAAGTTAAAAGTTACGGATAAATATTTCACAGTGCCTGATATTTAATTTTTTTTTAAGCCCTAAGATATTTTTACTTCAAGTTAAATCCACTTAACACACAATACATCATTAGAGATAATCCAGTACGAAAGTTAAAAAGGCGTAAGACATCCCTCTCATCTTTATTGTATCCATAAGCACTGTTAAATATTTAAACTTTTTTTTAATGGGGTTGATTACAAAATTGCATAAAAAACAAGGATTTTATACGAACTTGTTAGAAAAAGTAATAGTATTGTAACGTAAAAACATCAGAGACACAAAATGAAAATAATCTATACTTAAGAGTTAGGTAACTTCACAACTAAATTTTAAGAACGCAAAATATGAATATCACTTACATTGCTTCAGAATATTATTTTAATGCATAATTATCTACTTGTTATGAAAAAAGTGTTTTGCTTTTGTGCAAATTTCTCAATTGCAGGTAAAATTTCTTTTTCTTTCCGAAATTGCCAAACAGCATTTTTTAATACTATTTAAAATCTCCTAAACACAATAAATTTAGAATTAATTTTATACCGAAGATAAAATTCAGAAATATATTTTAAACTTTCATAGCAAAGGAAACATTTCCTAAAATCAACTTTTTATAATTTTAAAAAAATATAGCTTACAGAGAGTTCTCAACCCCGTATAAGTTGAAAGTATAAATTCAGAGAAATGGCATTTTTAATCTGCAGAGCGTTTAATGCTTCAAAAAGAGCCATTTTTTTTAAAAAAATTATTTTTAGATTAATCTGTTATCCATTTCAATAACTTCGTATAAAAATAATATTCTTAAAGTTTTTGATTGCATCAAAATTTTAAAATTAAATTTTTAAAGATTCTGCTAACATATTAATTTTCAACTTAAAATAAATTAAAATTATAAAGAGGAAGAAATGAATATATATATATATATATATATATATATAAAAAGGAAAGCATCCATATTTAATAAGGACCATACGCCTTAAAAAATAAAATCCTTTTGAAGATAGCTTTCATTAAAAGAAATAATTCATCTTATTATAGTAACTCCGTGATTGTATCTATATTATGATTGGAAGCACAAATACGTAAGCAATATCACAGTAATCAAATATATGCTAATATTCATATATAAGTAATATATTATTTATACACTGGATTGCGTAAGTCATAAGTGTACCTAATAATTCACAAAGTATTTCACCGCAAAAAAATGAAGCAAAAAAAAATGTTTTGTTGTAGTCACTGAAATCTAAAACGCAGCTTAAAACCCAGCCCGTCAAATTAAACAAAGTTTTAAGTCTACACAATTGCGACAATCGATGTGTTTCCAACATTTTCACTGTAAAATATATTCAGTTTCATATATTTATGAATCAGGGCTTCATACGTTTAAATATTATGGTATAAATATTTGCAAAATTTTAATTTTAATTTAGTTGTCTATCTGAAAATGCTGTATATTTCATTTTTAAAAAAAGTAACATGCAATATTTTAATTGTTTTTTTTTTTTTTTTTTTAATATTTTTCAAAAATTATAGTTTTCTTAATTAAACTATCATAAAAATTAGAAATTTCTAATTCAACTCATTTTATTAAATATATGAAGGACATTTCAAGCCTTGAAAGAAATATGGTTTAAGAGAGTATTTAAATGGAACTCCGGTGAAAAAGAAACCAGATTACGTTACTTTCACTACTTCAGCATAATAAGCAAAAAAAAAATTATAAGAATGTCTTGCATAGGATGATTAGCAAAGATTTTAGAGTGATGAGAACTATATAGGGTGGGCAAGGAGTCAAAACAACTTAAATATGTTCTCGGTAAATCATAAGGCACATCTGTCGAGGATCCATCGTAAATGAATCACCCTTATCATTATATTGTAATAACAAAATTACGGGCCAAATTTGTGTTTTTTTTTCCAACAAAGAATAAACAGAAATTTTTATAAATACCAATATAAACAAGAAACGCATGAGTCTCAAATATCCACTTGTAGAGCGACAAGTACAACGTAATTCCATATCATTAGGCTTAAGAGTACAAAGCATAAGCCAGGGGTGGTGAACATTTATGGATCAACGTGCCATTTTTTTCTAAAGAAGCATTTAATTTGGTATAGACGTGCCGTCAAATAATTTTGACTTGTAATTATTGGGAAAATAATAAAACTAAGTACTGACAACCCAAAACTATATTTACTACAAAAAAATACCTTTTATACTGTATAGTTATAAATGTTTTAATTATACGTGTAATTCAAATTAAAGTAACATTAGTGCGACTTCTGTTGTTGCAGATTTGATGACAAATAACCTATATTAGGAATGTAAGATGTTACTTTTTGTAGAATACATGCTGAATTGGAGTCATCTGCCAAACGGTTTCTAAGCAATCAATTATTTTTGCCGTGGTTAATTTTTTTTTTTTTGACAAGAGAGTTTGTGATTTGTTTCAAAATACCGTTTTACAGATGATGTTCTGCATACCACTACACCAGAACATAAAACACACACTGCATTGTCGCTTTTACTAATAATGCCATGTTTCTCGGTCCACCAAATTTGAAATTCTCTGTTACACATGTTATCTTGCAATTTTTGTTCTTTTGCTGAACTAGCCATGTTAAATATAGGTAAAAATCGTAAATATAACACAAAAAACTTTAAGAAACAGTTGTATCAATGAAATTTACTATGCTGTGCGTATACAGACTTTACATCATAAGCAATTGTAGTCTACGACTTAACTAAGGTAAGACAATAACAAACGAGAGTGCTCCCGGCCGCCCCTTCACCGATCACTCGTGTTTATTCGTAAAACTGTATAGTGAACTTTGAAATTTTGATAAAAAATACAAACCATATTGATCACTGGCGTGCCAAAACTGTTTTGTCGTGTGCCATCAATGGCACGCGTGCTACTAGTTCGTCAGATTTGTAATAAGCTAAAACAATTTGTCTCTCATTTTTCCAAGTCTAATTTAGAATAATAAGTTATATCTTTTAAACAATTTAATTTTCTCTATTAATATATATATTAACAACTCGCTTTATTCTATTTATTATAAATGGATACAAAATAATTACGATTAAGTTAATTAAAGTTCTCTTATTTTGTCTGAATATGTATTATGATTATATTTAAACATTCCAAATTTCAACACTTGTTGTTTTTCTGAGAAAAAAATTTATAATGTTTTGACGGATATTTCACATTACTGAAATATCTTTATATTTTGTGATTAGACTTTGTAAAATAAAAAAAAGTATTTTCAATAAGTATTTTTAAATGTAAAAGTATTCCTTGATTTCGAACTCACTTAGAAACTGGCTTTTATTTTCTAATCTAATATCGGCATATAATTTATTCTAAAGGATTTTGAAGTAGAAACATTCCGTGGTTCATTTTTTTCTTTACTTTCGACTTCAAGAAATTTATTTGGAATTCTTTCCTGAGCAAATGACATGTACAGTTTTTCCAGCGAAATATTTGTCGTTTATTTTTACTTTCTAGTGGTACATTTGAAGTTAGAAATAATATCTTCTCAAAGAAACTCTAATGATGTATAGCTTTATTTTTCCAGTGTTTTACTGAGAATAATTCCTAGAAAGCCTTCTTAAGCCAGCAGTTTAAGAGTCGGATTCTTGTTGATGGACAATGGACCGAATGCTTGAAAATATTTGTGTATTTTGAATATATGCAAAATTTAAACGGCTTAGATTATCACAGTTCTGCATGGCGGAATAAATATTCATTTTTTATTGGTATAACGATACTTTTTTTCATAATAAATAAAAAAAAACATCATACATTTTAACAATATAATATTCAAGCACATTCTTATTTATTATTTACAATAATAATTTCCAACATAGAGATCATAGTTTTTGGTTGTTTTAATTGAATAATTTCTACTCTCACACACAAATCATCGTATAAACTTTAGCCTACTTTTTAAGTTTTTTTTAACCGCCATATACTCATTTTAACACTTTCTACGGGAAGGAGATAAAACTAATCTTCAAATATCCCTAATTATATCATTATAGGGAGAAGTGTTATTTTGATTTTCATTTATTATTATTTTTCAAAGTAAAATAAACAAGTTTTAAGGGAATTTTTGTTTTGAATCGCTTTAACGCTGCGGAGAGCAGCGCTGAGTAGTGGGACAAATGCACGCCATTGACGCGATGAAAATGTTAAACATAAATGATTGTTATTAAATTGTAATATAATTAAGGCTAGCACTATATTTTTATATTTCCTAATGTGCTAATTAGACAATATTTAGTTTAAACTTAATCCTTTGGAAAGGAAGAAATATCGAAACATTTGCTATTATGTAAAGCAAAAGCTTTCTTTCGAGTCGTTTAAATTTAAAAGTTAATCATGGAAATGAATTCAATAAATATATTTTGATTATGTATTTGTAATCAAATTTGTTTTTTTAAGCATGATATTTTAATCTGATGAAAACAATGACGAACGACTGTAAGATTCGAATGAAAACGTTGTTTCGTGAATCATGTCCACCGGAATGAAAAAAGATGCTAAAATTTAAAATTTAGTGAACCTTAAAATTCTTACCTTTCTATAGAAACCTTCTTACCTTTCTAAAATGCAAGTATTGGAATAGAATTTATTCATATGAATAAATGTTTTGATTACCAACATAACATATCCCATCATATCTCGAAAAAATTTAGTAAAAATTAAGGATTGATATATATTAAGAATATTTACTCAAAATATTACTCATATATATCTCATAAATTATAAATAATCTAAAAACAAAGAAAATTATAGTCACAAGGTGACTCATTCTTTTAGTTGTAATTTCTAATAACCCAAAAGCGCGTTCGCGCGAGGCACTGAGTCAACCCAGGCTCACGAAATCTTTAATTCTTTTTTTTTGGAAAACTGTTTATTTGTTACCAATGAGACCTTGTCAGTATCATCTTATATGACAGTCTCCATGCGAATTAAAAAGTACATTTTTCATATTTATCTCTCTTTATTGGGAATGACAAACGTTTTTTTTACAATCTTAAGGTACTTATTATGACTGAGTTCCCATTTTGATCACATATTTTCGGAAGTAATTTTATGATCTGACTACGTTTTCCCCCTGGTATCGTCATAGTGGTTTTGACAGCTGTGTTGTATGGTTCATTATGGTTTATCAATGTAAATGAGCAGAATATATATATATAAAAGAAATGGGTATCTACAATTGTATTGGATGAAGTTGAAACTTATCAATCAAGGGAAGAACTTGATGAAATAATGGATATTAATCATGGTAGCGAGAGTAAATTTTAGAAAAGCGATGGATATGAAACGTTTAAGTTGAAAGGAACATTTTCAAAAGAGGTTAAAAAATTTCATCCAGAAAGATATGAACCAAAAACGTGTACCACACTGTCCCCTGTCAAATAGGCACAAACCAGAAAATTTCAACATGCTATTTGTCAATCACCAAAGATGAGTAAAACTACAATAACTACAATAAAAATATGAGAGTTTTTCTACAAATACCATTCCTGAAATGCTATTGAAAAGTGTCTGTGATTTGTGTACTTAATTATAGTAAAGCACGTTTGAAACCTTTTAATTCAGTTTGAATTTATTTTCTCTCAAACTAGCAAAAAACAAAATTGAAAAGTACTTAAAAAGTAGGTGAGTATACTTCGTTTTCATTAAATTATTCATTGGAATCGCGATTTTTATCGCGTAAAATAAAATAATTATTAAAAAAAAAGTATTGAGGTGACTCAGTCACCCAAGCGACCCCTAACGTTAATATTAATTGTGCGGCTTCTCCCGTGTTTATAAAGTATTGATTTTCTCCCCAAATCATTTAAAGTAAAAAAATTCAGAACATTATTTGAATACATAATTTGCACTAAAAGTATGTCTCTCATTCTAGAAATACGTAGACACTAATGTATGCATTTATGTTGCTTGGTCCTGCTGTTTTCATGGGTGACATTCCGTATACTAGGTATTAAAATTGCATTTATTATGTTCTATTTTATATGTAACGTATTTCAAAATGTTATTGAATTCCGTGATTTCTCCTGGCAAAAATTACAGGGTGGGAAAGTGTTCAAGCTGATTCACTAGTTATAAATAGAATGTTTGATTTTACCAAAATGTCTCATCATTCGGTGCACCCACACACCACCACAGACGAAAGTCTGCGACAATTTTTGACTTTCTAATATTGCTTCATCTGTTTACTATAACTGTAGGATACTGCTGAAGGAATGTGGAATAACTATATTTATAACAAGCAATATGTCTAATTCAATTGTTCTTCATTGTTCATTACATTTACAAATATTTATCATTATTAGAAACAGTGTGTCTTTATAATTATGTTTGCAACTAACCTTGCTTTTGCATGATGTGAACCTTAAGTTCGAATATCATTTTATGCAGATTGCAAAAGTTTTTCTACCATCTTATCATGTTTAAGTATGTTTAGTCCATCCCATTTATGTAAATAATAAAAATCAAAAGATGACGAAATGTAAGACATTCATTAAGTGAAAAAAAATGAAAAGTTGAAAGCAAAATAATATATTTATATATATATATATAATTTTTTGAAGGATGACATTTTCAGAAACGTAATGTGTGTGTTATTTTCAAAGTAATGTAAAAAAAGGGAAAGATATTTTGTTTAATTTTAATTCAAATACGTGGGAAAATAAAATTTAATACACACATTTTAATAAGTTTTCTTTTTTCTGGGAGAGGGGGGATTTTTAAAAAAATTGCATTGAAATGCAAAATTATACCTAAATGCACAATTAATACCTGAATATTCTTAAAATTGCCCTTCTTAAAACTATAAATATTTCCTGTCAAAATAACGTGCACTATACCCTAGCTTAAAATGTTAAAAACAAGTGTGATATTTATGATATCACATAACTTCCTTTCATACACATACATTTTTGAGTTTTTCTATTTGATACATCAATCATATAGCTTATATTCACATGGGTCATTTTGGTCGAAATCAAATTTTGAAGAAACCTCCCCGATTCCATATTTTGTGCACACTTGCAGAAAAAAAAGTTTATATCAACTAATTAAAGTTAAGGCAGCATCAAAAAAAAAGTTTAGTATATAACTTCTAAAGTAGAAAAAACGGAATACTATACCTCATTCTGAGAGTTTGAAAAGGGAATGTGAAAGATCGTATTTTATAGAATCAAAAAAGGGAAGAAGTATGTATCTATCTGTTATTTCAAAGAACATAAAAATAAGTTTAAATATTAATTCTTGTAAATGAGAAAATTTTTAAAAGTTCCCCATGGGGAAAAAATAAAATAGGATTATTCAGGTCTAAGAAGAAATAAAAATGTATCTATTGAACACATTCATGAAAATGGCTGAAAAAAAGATGTTTTTTGATGCCAATCAAATCTTGTATAATTCAACCGTCAACCAGAATTTCAATAATCGTAACAATATTAACTTGAAGCTTCAAAAACTTGAAACTTATTCGAATATTATGTTCTGCTATATGTCAAGAATTTTTTAAATAGTATTCCTTATAAAATCCATCTGAATATAATCTGCATATGTTTGCCTTTACTAGCTTTTCAGAAAACAATATTTGTCGTTTTGGTTCTATCTTGACAAAATAATGTAATAAAATCTTCCTGTGTTCTATGTATCGTTTTCTTTCATTCTTTTCCTGAAATTCTAAAATCGTTTTGCATCATGTTGCGTTTTCTTATTTTCAGCTTTTGTTTGTTTATTTTTCAATATAACTTTCATTTTACAACAAGAATTGCCTGAAAACCACATGTGAGTTTCTATTTTATGGACCCTACTTTTCCATGAATAGTAAAACATCATTCATAAAATATGGAAGAATATAAACAAGTAACATAAATTTCTCTTACTTACCTCCTGTGTTAAACCCTTTAAATTTTTGATAAACAAATGCTGGGATGAATTTACATTTATGACTAATATCCTTTTTCGTAATACAACAAAAGTGATTACATCTCACTAACGGTAATCTGTGAAAACAGAGATGATTACTTGTCTCGAACAAAGTCCTTTTTTAAGTACTTTCTACTAGTTAAATTAAACTGGTTAATATCAATCAAAGAAAATGAGTAAGCCAATATACATCCTAATTAAATCAACTTCTATGTACAATGCCAGGTATATTTCAAAGACCGCTTTAAGCAATTCTGGTTTTAATCTTTTTGGGAATTCCGTTGTCAACTGAACTTTTTAAGGACCATTGGCCCAGCTTATTTTTCCATACATTAGGGTTCCAGTATCAGTCGTGGAATTAGCTTTTTAAGGCAGCCGCCTCATTCGCATAAAGGTCAGCGAGTTTTACCTATTTCAGGAAACACTAACATCAAAGAAGAATACCCATCATTTTTTCGTACTTATTGTATTGCATGTTAAACTCTTAATATTATTTTTATATACTGCTTATGAATGTTATAAAATTGTTTCAGTCTTCACTGCCTAATTTAGAAAAAAATAATTATAAATTGTTTCATTCCTCGTATTTATCTTTTTTTAAAAAAATATTATAAATTTGTGTTTTATTATGTTAAATAATTCATCACACAAATGATACTTTCATACACTAAAAACCATTGGAATCATCCTTAAAAATGAGTCATTTCACTAATATATGTATAAGCAGGAATATACTTTTTTATGAAGAAACATATATTTTTACGATATATTGCATCAAGCATGCTAGCATATAGGGATATTTTAAAGGGATTATTAAGAAGAGGGACTATACATTAGAGTACTGTGAAAATGCATTTAAATATTAAATTGGAGAAAATATTACATTTATTTTTCATGCAGATTAGAAAATTAATGAATACTTACTATAAGAGATAAACAAGTCTTTATAGACATTATTATAGGAACTTCAAGGGGAATCAGAATATTAGATTTTAAATGCAACGAACAAATAACGAGATGTCAACTTCCTACTAACAATGCTTTGAATAATAAAATGTTACATATCACTCATTTATTTTCCCGAAATATCGTTGACATAGAATAGAACAATTTAAAGTGGGGTAATATGTAAAATAAATAAAATAAAAATTATAATACTACTTTTAAATGTGAATGAGAGAAATTAGCTCTTAAATCATGTGACATATTTTAAGTCTTACAAAATAATTTTCAATGGGATGTTTCTACAAATATACAATAAATTATATCTAATATAGACTTGCAGTGCTTCTTTAAAAATTGCGCACAATATTTTGTAATATATACACTATAAATAATATATATACATATTACCACAGTTATGTTTTTTATTCAAATGTACTTTATGAGATTATGCTACGATTTTCATGCTAATATTTCATCTTAACAAAACTTAAAAATTTATTATTAATTGTTATGAGAAAAATAGATCTTCTTATAAATACATATACCACGTGGCATTACAAATGCCACACAAAAAAGATGATAATTAAATTATGAAAATTTCAAGGTAAGTTAACCTTACAAAGAAATGCTAATAATAATAAATATGCAGTTCTCCGACCCGCATTAACACTTTCACCACGGCTGTTTCATATATGTAATAATCTCAAACTCCTTTACATTGCGGTAGGCCGTTTAATGTACTGCAATGATAAAATATGGTAACAGTTGCAACCAGAGCAATTTCAGGGCACTTATATCGACATATCCTTCGTAAAAGAGCCCCTCAAGTTACTGCTGCCGTTTTGAAGGATTTTCAGGTAACTTGATGACCCCACATCAATTTTCTTCAATTATTGCCAGGATCCTCCACTCCTATTGTCCATTAAAAAGATTTGCATTGACAACATTGATTGATTTGCAACAGTAACAGCACATCATTGTTACTGTTTACAATGACGCAAGGCTAAAAGGATGCAGCTGAAGGAAAAGACAAAACTCTGTTCACAGAAGAGTAACATTCATATTTTCCTAATGAAAGTCGCCTTGTAAGTGTTTGGAGCTAGTATGGTGATATATCCAATTCAGCTTCACCTGGGAAAAACCCATCGCTTATCACAGAAAGCGCTGCCATCGTGCATGATCATAGGTTAATTTCAGTTTCTATTCATGTTCTATGAGAGCCCAAAGATACGTGGATAATGTTCTGCTCCTGTGACACATCATTTCCACCAAAAGTACTCAATATATTTGCTTACACTATAACTCTCGACTGCACTCTGCTCTCAATAGTCAACGTGATCTGCAAGATACACTAATACTTTACTAGCCACTCTTTTCTTCTGATCTATCATCAAACACAGATACACACTTGATCTGTCCAATCAAGTAAGATGCGTAATTTAATGCAACTTGGATATTTTGTCACAAACACTTTTTGATGACGAACTCTGGGAAATACTTTGCAGGGAATGTAAAACCATTCCTCTAGATCACTTCATTCTTCTATTGATTACGAGAGTAGACGGATTATTTTGTTTTCATAGAAATCCACAATGGTTCTAGGACCCACTGTGATGACGTTATTCTCGTTACATCAGAGTTTCTCATTTTTCTTCTTTAGAGCATATAAATGACTTGTATGATCCAGTCTATTCCAAAGAAATGAAATTTTTTGCAAACACTCATCAAGATGCCTGACAACAACGTTAGACTTCCGAATAAGTATCCTGTTATCTCTGTCGGCATGTTGCAAACTTCTGATTTCTCTCATATAGAGGCACAAGTGGGGAAACCATGTATATCTATACATGGTTTCTTCAAGTTTAAAAAAAAGTTTTATTATCTAGTCTTCCGGAGCTGTAACTGATTAAACTTAAGGTACTAAGAAGGTTGACATAAAGCTCGGTTGACAGCTGAGAAGCTGCATCTCTCTTGTTGCACCTCACTGTAACATGCCAATTTAAATATTAATTGGTCATCTCAGTTTTTACACATGACCTTTCTATATTAATAGAGTTCCATCAGTCATAAGTAAAAATATGCATAAGTTGCAGATGACGCTGTTTCGAAATATATACTAATCTACAGTATAAAGGACAATAATTCTAATATTTGGCGTTCATTTCAATTTACGAGCATGTTCGATTGCCAATTTTCATTATTTACTTTTGAACTTCACTGAGAACTGAAAACAAGAGACTGGCCCAGTTGTGTACATGAAGGAAGATAGAAATTCGATTATGTATTTACAAACACCTTTCCTCTAAATGTACCTTCAGCCATCATTTACTCTAAGTGATGTATTTCTCCTTCTTAGAAGCTTTAATTTTACCCTTTTTCATAGGGTACCTGTATAAATATGTATACATTAACATGGTTTTTCTAAAATTTTAATTATTACTAAAAATAAATAACCGACATATTTGGATAAAGGTTTATTGGTACATTAATTGATCTCATAAGTACATAATAGTGATTTTTAAACTAATTACTTGATTCTCAGAGATGATCCAATTTGAAAACCATAAATCAAGTACGATTCTTTCACAATGAAGAAAATAGAAGAGTTTATCTTATTAGACTGAAGAGATCCATCCAAATGATTAAGAATGGCACTAATTTTAACTGCAGCAATTCGTGATAAATTATTCAAAAATAATTATAAACTTTAAAAGTATCTGCATCCTCGGTTCCATGATTAATTATTCTCTTTTCCAGAAACAAAGAGAGATGTAAAATATTTTGCTGTAAGATTGATATCTATTCGGTTGGCTGAAAACTATGGATAACTTTATAATCTATCATTCTGATTAAAGGACTGAAAATGTGGACACGTGGTGAAAGCAAATCCTCACAGATGGTCACGGAGAACATTTGTAGGAGAGCCAATGATAATATTTATGACTTTCGTAGTCTCCTCTTAACATACCTCCTGGAGAAGAACCAGGCCACCGCTAATGACATTTATTGCACACTTCTGAAGAAATTATGTGATCCTCTGATAAAGAAATGGTGTGTTATAGTCATCAGATGTGTACGTTTTCTTGAAGCCATTACTCCATTGTGGGGTCCGAGATTTGCCCCTATATTGTCCTTCACGATGTGAACACTAGCTTTCGACTCAATCTGATGAATTCTGCATTGACGGCCTTCAAATTTTTATGAAACATGGTAGGGACACATAAAAAAACCTCTTTGATTTAATGGTTTATGCAATTATTTCGCTTGTGACCTGTGCACGTATTAAGTAAAACAGTTTTTCGTGCTCAAAATTCTACAAAAAGCTAACCAGTTAGTTTTTTAAAGAGAAAAATATGAAGAGACTTTAAATGCTCTACTCCTCCTAGAATAATTAAAATACTCACATGATATTTGATTGAAAAGTACAGCCAGCTATGCATGGTATTGGTAAGTTACCATGTTGGTATTGGTTTTGTGATAATATGATCAATATTCGCAAAATATTTTTTATGAATACTTATTGAAAATTTCTTCAAAAAGAAAAGTATAAATTTATATACACACACGCACGCACACACACATGTATATATGTACAATTTAAATAACTTAGAATTCACTATTTTCTTTGAAAAGAGTTTAACAATCGAAGTTTAAAAAAAAGAATCTTTTTAATAAAAAAATTTTAATGAGAGAGAGAGATAACTAGTCTACTCCTATATTGAATATAATTTGCTATATACAATCATAGTAATGTGAATGTTCATGTTTTTATAAGTAAGAAGGATCATCAGATTTCTTTATTTCTTTGTTCCCAATTTTCTTAACATATAACTAAGCACTTTCAGTATAGTCGTATAATTTTTTTTTGGCATTGACTCGCTCAACGTATAATTTGAGCTAATAAAACTTGAAATACAAAATATTTTTAGATTGGAACTGAAGTGGATGGATTTATTGATTGACAGTTTATTAACGTTGCACTTCGAAGGGCTATTTTCGGCGTAATTTTCCGCCACAATCAAGTGAGAATGATGGTATCTGAGCTGATACTACTCTCTCATAGGTTCTGCATCAATCCGATATGAGGATTTTCAACCTCGACGGATCTCACGCCCTTTAGCAGCTCTACAAGTCCCGTCTTTAGTGGCTCTCGAGTTCGATACTGAGATTGGATGCAAATTTCCAAAATGTACCGACTGTGTTCATTAACATATAAAAAAAGAAAACAGTATGTTTTTATTCTATATAATGCGATTAATAGTTATCACTTCATATGCGATTTATCATATGCGAATTCAAATATTTCTTCTGTACTTAAAATGTTCATGAAAGTATGAGTGACTGAGTAGATAAACAATTAATAGAATTAATTATAAATAATAATATATCAATTATAAAATAAATTTTCTTCTTTATAGGCAAAGATTCTATTTTATGTAAAATATTCTTAATATGCAGGATTAAATTAACAGCTTAATAGGGGATATGTAAAAATCATTAGGTACTGAAAACAGATACCAAAGCAAAATAACCTCTTAATAAACTATTTTTATATGCATTTCATTTATATAAAATTTAAAATTATTTGTTTTTCTCACAATCACCTTATTTTTTTTTTCTTATCAAAAAGAAGTATCATAAAATACTTTGTGAGTGTTCAGCATCTTTTGTTGAATGATTTGATTACCTTTATTACGTATTGTAAAAATGGCATGCAATAAGGCACCGATAAGGCATGACGAAAAAATGTAAATTAGGCATACAATATTAGAAATCATACATTCTCCCTCTTGCATGAAAGCAAAACTAATTTAATTAAAAAATGCTACCAACATTTTGTGCTTTGTCTCATAATGCTTATAAATTAATGTTGAACAGTGTTTTTTTGAACTGTATAACTTACATTTATAAGTTAGTTTATTTATAATATATCTATATATCTACTATACTCTGATAATAAAAATTATCTTACTTAACTTATGTATTGAAAAAAAAATTGCTTTTAAACTATATGTACCATAGCAAGCAAAAATATTATATAAATATTGAAATATAGTCGAACCTCTGTATAACGAACCTCTATATTGTGAATTTTTTCTATATACCGTACTTTTTCCTGGAATCCTGAACATTTCGCGATTTTCTTCGTAAAATAACCTCTCTATAGCGAAGTGCATTTTTTATACAATGAACTTTTTCTTTTGTGGTTCAATTTTCGTTCTCCCTTTTTCTAAATGATTTCTGAAAAAATTCCAAGTGTTATTCTCTCTTTAATACATTTAATGGTGGTCATAAATCTTGAACCGGTTTTATTAGATCGTAGCTCATACAGTTCTGGACGTTTCATCCAAGAAGTGCAACCTTTCACCCCCCCCCCATATTGTCCATTTGTCCCAATTGTCTAGAAACATCTTCGAGATCCTCTTTCACTCTCAGTTGAGTTGTCCCGTGTCTCCGTGTTCTAATCATAAAATAATGTATGTTTATTTTTATTTGTTTGCTTTAAATTATAAAATGTCCTTAAAATTCATTAATTTTAGTAAAAAATTCATTTCTTAATATTGAAAATACAGTGACTTTTTTTTTTTTTTTTTGATGGGTAAAATATATAAAATAAACATATATTAATTTTAAAAAGAGATGTGAAAAATTACTCTTTTTAATATATACTGATTATGAATTTAAAATTTGTTTTGTGTGGTTTATAATGTATATTAAAAGATGAATCTCTATATAACGAAGTTTCCATATTACAAACTTTTTCCGGGATATAGCGACTTCATTATATAGAGGGTCGACTGTATATAGAACCCCAGTATTTTGATTTTCAGTGAAATTTATTTGAAAGTTTTAAAAATTCATCATATAAAAGCAAAATATAAAATACTAAATAAAAAAAGGAAAAAAAAACCCATTGAAATCTTATTCTTCATCTGGAAAAGGCTTACAAATATTTTTCATTTATATATATATCATTTTTCCAAACTATTCATCTGAAAAATCTGACAGCCGTCCGTAGATATAAAGCAGATATGACTGTCTATCAATTCAAATGAAACCGACGAACTTCTTCCAATGCAAAACTTTTGAAAGGCAGTTACCTTCACCGTTATAGATGATGTTTCAGTTTGGGCAAGTTGGTATACACGGAATTTCACTCCGGAAGGGGACCATAAATCTTCACACGTAGCAGGGAACTCAGGAAGAAAAAGGAGGACATCGTATTTATCAAAATCTTAATCTCTAAGACGTTTAAATTGAAATCCACGACTCCTTTTTCTGTGTGCCTGAGGTCGATTTGTTCTTGTACTTGACGTGACTCACTTCAGCTGTGCTGGAAAAAAAATGCCGTGTAAAATCTGCTCTAGCGTAGAAGACAGATGAAACAAATAGTACTTTTTCTAAGTGCACTGACAAATTATGAAAATTGATTTTGAATTGCTATTCTAATATTTGGGTACCCTGATATTAAAAAAAGGTTTTGGTGCTATAAATCAAATGGTAAATGTTTTGTTTCGATATATCGAGTTTTAAGATTTATGAGTGTTAGATATTCATATTTTATTCATAACATCGTTGGGATTTCCAATATCATAGATTTTGCCGCAATAGTCGTTTTTACGAATATATTACTTACCAATGATTAAGGTAATAAAGGGCTGATTTTAAACTCGATAAAACCTCTCATTAAATAACAGCATAATTTATATTTACAGAAATATTTACCACACATAATATTCATGAAGCTTTTTTGATGTAATGAAATAATAATATTTCTATTATTCGTAAAACTCAAAGTAAAGTTCCTATAATAAGTATACTGTTCTATATAAATTGATTCCATTAGAAAATAAGTTTATTTATATCAAACGTTAAGTTAAAGTATAATAAATTATATATGCAGATTTTGTCCTACTGTGCATTACTTTTTTTTCATTTATTATTTTTTATTTTGTTTAAACTAAAAGCCTTTACTTTAGTTTGTTCTTTTTTTGGATTTGAAACTATATATATATATATATATATATATATATATATATTCATTTATTAATTCATTATAAATTTGCTCACAATCGGTATTTATAAATTTCGTAGTTTAGACATATTTAATACGTTAAAAAGTACATTAAATATATTACATTTACTGAAAACCAAGAGTAATGAACAAAGAATAATATCTTCTTTAACATTATTTCAGACAAAACTGTTATATTGAGAATAATTCGTGTACTTAAATAAGTTGTGACTTTCAAAACATTAACATTATAATGTATTTTTACTAAGTGTAACTATATTAATTCTTTGAGTTAAATGAAATATTTTAAGTAAATAACTATCAAATATTAAGTAAAATTTATAATCTTTCTTTTGCGTAGTACTTCTTTTTCATTTACTATAACCCATGTTTTACAATTCTCAAATATAATTTAAATTTCTTTACAATTGCAATATCTCCTACACATTTTCGAATACAGTAAACGTGACTTCACATCAGGAAGTGGCATATATCAAATATAGACACTAGTAATTAAATAATAGTGCTGAAAACTTTAAAAGTTTGAGTGACGAGGGCACAAAATGATTTTTGACGTTAACAGAGAATAGCCTTTGACTATGCAACAAAGCTGAATAAATTCCTATTGGCCCCAGAAACCTGCTATTCATCGAATTTTAAAATCTTTTCTGAAGTCAGTGGGAGAGTGTCATTCTCTGCTCCCATCAAAGGACAATGGATGATAGAACAATAAGAAAATAATTAGCTGGTGACGCCCTTCAGAGGATGTCGTAGATGCCAGGGTCACAACAGCGCAAGCAGAAGGACAAATGAAGGCTAAAAGGGGAGGTGGAGTTTCCTAACGGTTCCATATTAATCATACAAACTTGTTCCAAGTTTTAATGATGTCGAAAATGAAATTTTCTACAGAACGGAGAAAAGTGATGTTTGATGTTCTTAAAGTTTGCGTCAAGGTGAAAATGAAGGATGCTAAATTTTAGTTACTTGAAAATGTTTTGATGAAAATTAATTAAACATTTTTGATATTCATACAAAGTTTTCGGATATAAAAGATTCAATAAATTTATTGGATTAACTATATCTAGAAACAAATCTGGAAAGAAATTCAATAAGTGCTGTGAATAAAAATTTTGTATGCGTATTTTACCTTAGATAAGTGTTTCTTTGATAAGTAAACCAAGCTTTTTTTTGCTTAAACTTTCATTCAAAATTGAAATCACTTCACAAAATTATGATTTTAAAAAAGTAATTTATTTAAAACCCCTAAACAAAAATTTCAATAATAGATACAATAGTTTATGCAGTGGAATGATTGTTCTGTTTCTTCAAAAAAGAGCATAAATCTTATTAAAAAAATAACTGTTTAACACTTAAGAAAAAAAGTTTTTTAATCTAAAAAACAATATATTAACGATATATTAACAAATGTCTTTAATATACTTATATTCTAACAATGTTTTCAATGTGCTGATTCTTTAAAATGTGTTTTATGAATGCATATTGCCAAAATTGACGGATCATGCAATGATAATACATGGTGACCCCCCTCCCCAAACTCTTTAACACTTGCATCAAAAAAGCTCAAACATGGTCAAAAGATGGATCTTTATGTATAAAAAGCAGCAATTAGCATAACAGATTTTTAGAAACAAACGAGGCTCTTTTCAACAAATGCTTATCATATGGGTTGTCATTCATCAACAATATATGTAGTTGGAGAGACAATGTGGTGAACAGCATATTTGTAGATATGGTAAAAAATCGCCGTCGGATTTTGCTTCCAGCATTTTTATTGAGGGTGAATGAACGCGGTAGACTTGCGAATATCAGGCAATTCCACAACCAATAATCACACGGATTTAAATCTGGGGATCTGGGTGGCCAAACATGAGGGAAGTAGTGATTTAGCACATGATCCTCAATAAAGCATGTGCGCAAGAGATTTTTATAACTCTTCGTATGCCAATAGGATCTAAGTCTCCACTTTGGTAGTACAGGTTTACTACCAATGCATTTTCAGGTGGAGTCAACATTCTGCAATTGTTGGCGCATCTATTTCTTCTGTGCTTGCAGCTCAATATAGGTGTGCCATGTGTGTGTGTGTTTAAATAATCTAAGTAAATTCATCATTTGTTTTATTACCGGGTACATATGGCAGATGAAGTGATTTCATGTTTCTACCATGTATGTATAAAAATTGAAAAAACACTTCACTTTAACTACCTTCTACAATTTTTTTAAAGTTTCATTTTAATTAAATGTGTGTTTAATGTAGAATGTTCAAAGAAAATTATTTAATTGAACGTTTCTTTGATTTTATTATTAAGATCTTCCAATAAAGCAAGTACATATTAGCATCTTGAGAAAAGGTATTTTTATATGTAGAAATTATTCTTCTTTATTTGCTTAAAATTTTGAAAATTTAATCCATGAAATTAATTTAGAATCCTTTTAACACAGATGTGTGTAATGTGTTAAAAATGAAAATTTTCTTAATTTAAATGATATTATATAAGAGAAATTTAATGTTAAAGTAGTTCTAATTTGTGAAAAATACATGTTAAAAATATTTTTTGCAATTTTTTCAATATTTAAGCAAGGAAATAAACTGATAGAACAAAACTATATTTAGTCATTTTTTAATAATTTGATTTTAAAAAATCCCTAATATCTTATAAATGATAAATATATACTAATACACATGAATTGTTTAAACTGTTTTTTATATAAAATGATTTATATCTGAATTTACGATTGAAAGAAAACTCTTTCTTTTTTCATCTACATTATGTGTCTCACATTCAAATAAACAATATATATTTTCATTGTGCAGCTGAGCTCTTCCATTTACAAAGTCCTTTTCTCCTCATTTTTTTAAATAAAAGTTTCGAGTAGATTTTCTTGTTTAGAGCCTTTAAAAGAACAGAATTTTGCTTTTAGAGTCTGTTTTGCCTTTGACCATTAATATTCGCATTTCTGGTCTGTCAAAATACTATAGACACTTTTTCTTTTCCCTTTTATTTTCTTGAAGGTTTTCTCCCATAAAAATAAGAGTTATCCATCCTAATGTTGTTCTGAAAAATTAAAAAGATATCATCTTCAACCTTCATTTCATCTCATCCATCTTCCTCGTAAAAATAGACATTTAATATTTTAATTTATGCATACTTTTCCGTATTTGTTACACCAACAAATAAAATAAAATAACATAATATAATATAATGAACAACATTTTAATGATAACTATGTTTTTTTTTTATTAAAAACAATTAAAAGACATAGAAGTTACTGATTTGACACGTTTTTATTGAATACATTCGTAAGAAAAATATATTACCCATTCAATTAGTTATTAATAAGATATATGTTTTCTTAAAAAATATTACTCAGTATAACTGGTATTATCTCTAAAATCTGTTGTTTTTTTTTCTTTTCATTTTTTAAGAGTTCTTTTAAGATTTTAAAATGTGATAACAAAACATCGCCTTTTAAAGCTATATATTTAGTTTTTGAGGAATAATGTATTCATTATCCTGAAAATATTTATGCTATAATTTTTCTTTCATTAAAATAAAAAGGATTCATGCAGACTTCTTGATCTGAATACTTTAAAAAAAAAGGCATACTATATACACGGTTGTCCGTTAACATGGCTACACCAGGAAGAAAATTAAGTAACTAAACTTTGCTTAGAATGCTTATGAAATACAAAAGGATTAAAAAAAACGATTTTATTTGTGTTAGCAATAAGAAGCGTATAAGGTCTAAAATTAATGCAAGTAGATATCACTTCTGGATGCTGTAAGACCTGCAACAAGTTGGAGGACAAATATGGCAAATCCCTCCATGATGTTTCATGTCTATGACACACTTTATTATTTGTAGGATCTGCAGAATGGAGAAAAAAAGAAGTGCAGATCAGTCGAACACACACACACATCCCCTGTATCGAACACGTGGTCCTGCGCCATCTTATTCAAAGATGACATATCCGAGTTTTTGATGTTAGGGCGCTGTCATCGGACTTTAAGATAAAAACAATGCACCGTAGGCTTTTAAGAATCCCTAAAAAGTGATCAAAAGGTATTTATGTCGTGTAACCAACACCTTCCTGAGCTTTATTTTGAGTACAGGGACCATATGGCGAAATCAAATGTAAGCAAGGAACATGTTGTTTCCGTATACAGATACTTCGGTCACGATGCTATACGTAGAACCTAGATTCGCCTGAAGAGATGACGAAGTGCTACTCTAATATCCCGTTTTGCAGTTGGCCATCTCTATAGCCTCGAATTCATATGCTGCTGTAGATAGAGAATCCGCAATCATGGTCCCCCTTATGACAATCCATGCTTCTCCAAAACTCAACGCACTATCAGAGTGGATGATTGTCATGCTGCAGATACGCCAACTTCCTGCACCATCATATAAGGCCAATAACAGACAAAACAACTATCCTCTAAGATGTCAGTAGCGCAAAGACTTTGAGATCCTGCTTAGAGTTCAGAATGACCCTCTTGACTTCATTGGTCCAGCGATCGCTTTAAAGTTCTTGGAATCGGATTAGAAATATCGTGAAATTATTAACTGGACTTTTGTTTGATCACTATTCTATTGAATTGCAGCATGTGTTCTTACTTCTATATACAACACGAGCTTCACAACCAACATTCAGATATGATTTTCAAATGAGAAACCCACTGGGGAATATTCCTTTTATACAGTGTATCAAATGTTGTTTCTTCCAACTACTTTGCTCGTTTGTGCTTAAATACCAATCAATTGCTCGTATCCAAGAAAAAGTCTTCTTTTTTAACTAATGTATTCATCTAACTATTTTCTAACTTCATTCCTTCTTCGCATGATGCTGCAAATTGAATGGCCAGCTGTCTTTTTCATTTCTTAAGTCAACACACAATTTGAAGAAGATATTTACTGATGAAAATCCTTATTTGAGCAATGTTCAAACATTTTTATGAGCTTTTATTGCATATTTCGTTTTTAATTAAAATATATTTTCAAAAAATAAGTAGAATAGCGGGTAAAAAGTTTTTTAAAATGATGTATAAATATTTTCTTTTTTTTATGATTTAAAAAAAGACATATTTAAGTAAACATTTATTGAGAGATTCATTAGCAAAATAAATAATGCTTGATTTTCTTCAAGATAGAATATTTTACTTTTTTTCATTTTAGAAGGTACTTGTTTTAAAAATAATTGAAAATATAAAACCGTGAGTAATACTAAAAAAAAAAAAAAAAAAAACACCGAAATATTTTTTCGTTTTCCATCTCTAAGTAAATATGTCAAAAATAAGTATCTTTATTCAACATTATTAAAATTTGAAAGGAAAATGCCTTTTTATATTTAGTATTTTAGAAAGAACAGAATAAAAACTCGTTAAAGAAATTTATTCTTAATATTTTCGTGAATAAAAAAATTCCGCATAACATTTTTCGAACACGTTGCCATTTTAAAGACCAAAAGTTAAGTAAAAAAGTTTAACTGTATCCGGAGAGAAAAGAAATATCTATTTCTAAAAAAAAAAACAATGATAATATTCTGCGGGATTTTTCCTTCTTTTTTATGAAAATAAAGATAAACCTCGAAAAAATAATGATTTGCGTGAAGAAATTATTCTTTAAAAAGAGAAGATAGAGAACGAAAGTCTGAATACAAAAGATTTTTTTCTTAGGAAATGAAGAGAAAAAGTATAGTTCTGGAATAAAGAAAACTCTGACCCAAAAAGTTTCACCTTGAATGACTTTTAAATTTGTTTAGTCTTTTTCTAGGATTTGAACTCATTGTGTCTAATTACCGTTCAGGCGCCGTCGACAAACGGCAGTTTGTGACTTATTTATCTTTTATTCCTTTTTCATTCACGATTTATTTCCCGTACTAAATGTGAAGGAAGTGAGGAAACGCATTTATTTTTTTCTTTTCTCATTCCAGTTGGGAAAGTCTGAACTTTTTAAAAATATTTTTCCTTAAATGGAATTAGTAATTTTTTTAACTCAGCAAATATTTTGTTATAGGTAGGTAATGAGAAAA
Source organism: Trichonephila inaurata madagascariensis (assembly GCA_019973955.1). Lineage (NCBI taxonomy): Eukaryota > Metazoa > Arthropoda > Arachnida > Araneae > Nephilidae > Trichonephila > Trichonephila inaurata. Next base: position 79,624 of record BMAV01003097.1, read on the forward strand.
TTATCAAACAACATAAAAAATATTTTATGAAATAATTCATAAATGTATAAAAATGTTTGAAATAATTCATATTGCATACATTGCCTAGGCATTCTGTAGAATGCCTAATGAGAAACCGGCAATGTATGAAATATATCTCCGATTCTTTTCGAATATTACGAGGCAAAACACCAAACTTTTAACCCATGCCTCAGTCTCTGAATTTGTCCGTTACGCTTTGTGATTTGTTCGAGAGTATAAAAATACTCAATTTTACATAATGTTTGTCAACAAAAAATTGATTTTTTCCTATGCTGCGCATTGGTGTAACCAGTTCTGAGTGAGCCCCGTATCGAAAATTCGTTGGTTGGCACTTTTTTGAAAAAAAAATAAAAAATAATCGCATTGAAAAAACTTATTCGAAAGTTTCAAAATAAGTATACATAGGCATATGTATTGAAAAACTTTATTATTTAAGAACTTGCTTATTGTTAATTGTTTAATAGCTGCTTTTTCTCGATTTTTTTTTTTTGGAAAACACATATATAATAATATCGATAGCAGATGACTTTAGTTTCTCAAGTTCAATTGTTTCTATAAACAGTATTGCTTGTCCTCAAACCGATTTTGGCCTATGAAAGCTATAAGATGATTTTTAATAATTTGTAGCTTAGAAAACCTTGTAGCCATTGCAGTTGTAACAGGATGGGTAAACCAACCATATAACCAAGGAAAAAATGGTCCCAGGCATTTTATAAAATCATACTTGTCTAATATAGTAATTACATCTTTATACTCGCGACGTTTACCTTTTTTTTAGTAGAAATTAAATTAAGTTTAAAAAATGCTTTCATTATTACTTAGAAAAATCTAGCAAATGATTTTTAAAATATTATTAACTTTTATTAGATTTCAGCATAGCAGTATAACATACACCTTTATTTTGAAAATAGCGATTTCTACTTATCTCATACAGTTTTAACAAATCCGCTAAGCACAAGTAACGGTGAATAATTTAATATTATTATTTCAAATACGACTAATTAATTGTCCTATAAGTTCAAAAGATATGTATTAATTTCTCATTTTATTTTAATTTACTGAAACATGTATAATTTAAAGTTCGTGATAAGTGCATGGAATTTTTAAACTTCTTTTTTAATTTCATAATATCAGGATTTAAAATAACGTAACTCCTTTCTCACTCAACAAATATATTATTTATTTCGCCTGGTTTTACACGATGTTTCATGTAACTTTTCAACCGTGTAAAATGAAGTTGGATGCAATATGAACTCTTTTGTACAAGCTGATTCACTACCAGACGGGTAAACTTACAGACACAACATAAAATCCTATAAGAATGTAAGGTCGCCAATTCTGTAGTTGCGAGCTATGGTGCAAAGAAGCAGAGAAAAAGAACAGAAAAAGCAACACATTAAAGAAACACAAAATATTTTATTGAAATGTTATACCAAAACAGGTGTTCCAAATTAGAACCACAAGTCATTCAAAAGACCTGACAGTAATGCTGCATTTAATTTCTTACGTTCTCGAAGATTCCTGGCATATCACGTATCCTTCCTTTAGTTACAGGTATTCGAATAATATGATCTTCAACAGAAGGAACGGACGTCTCGTACACCAAACTCTTCGTGTGACCAGAAACTGACTCACGTCACCTTCTGTTCACACTTGCAATGGTCGAGTGATACGGAACACCTCGGTTCCAGTAATGTCCCTGATACAACTGCCGAGCAGCGTGCTCGGCTGTTCATACTTGTTCGACAAGTTTTCTTCTGAACGCAAGTTTCTTCTACTACCTCGGGAAACGGATCGCAAATGACAACTTCCAACAGGCTCTGCTCCCCCGAAACCTTCCGTTCAGCGCCACCTACCACAAGACTGCCTGGAGTGATCTTCAGAAGGTTAATAATCCCATACAGGACTGGTATCAGACCAGCCAGATGACTTCTGATCATTTCAAATACCTCTTGTAGTACAACCCATCCAATAAAAAAAATTTCTGTTCTTTAATATGTAGCTGTTTCTGTTCTTTTTCTCTTCTTCTTTGTATCCCTGCTTGCAATTACGGTATTTGTGACTCTGTATTCCTATGTGATTCCGAGGCGTTTCTGTATTCATTACACGAACTGCAAATTTGTCGGTCTGGTAACGAATTACCCAGTATAATATTAGGGGAAAAGTCTTACCATTATAACCCAAATAAATCAGACTTGTTGATTGTAGGGGAAAAAAGATGTTTCGGGTCACTCAAGGAGTATTAAATTCTTTCTATTTTATTTGATGGGGTGTACTTTTCAAATTTTTGTGTGACTTTCCACACTATATTTCATGTAAAATCACTTTATATTGATTTGCGGGAGTAACTGCATTTATTCTGAAGCATGTTTAAATACAATTAAATAAAAATTATTAAATTAAAACAATTTAAAAAGCAGACAACCAGCGTCTCACCTTCAGAGGGCCGCGGTAAAATTATCAAGCGTTGGCCTGTCTACGGGGATAAAATGGAATTATTTTATGTACTTCATGAAGCACATTTGCCTATTGGACACGGACTTCCGAAATAACTTTCAACCAAATACAAAAACGTTATACGTTTTGTTATTGAATTCTACATCCACCTTTGTGAATCTAGTCTGATAAAAACAAAGAAATATTTTTTAAAAAATGGCGTTGTAGTGTGAAACCTGTGATATTTTTCCTAATTCCAATATATTGGGAATTTGAATGAGTGGAAAATAGGATAGTTTCTAATAACTTGGAATTTCTGAAGGAATTTTAAAACAAGTATATATGAAATCACAATAAACCGTGTGCTCTAAGAACTCTCTTAAAATAAAAGATATTCCTGGCCACGAAATTCCTCTCCTGTCAGTTGAAATTGGGCCTAGGATTCGTCAAATGTATATGTAAAACAAAGTACCAAAATAAGAATTTTTTTTGGCGTGAAAAATGTAATGAAGCGTAATTCAAAATGACATTCAAGCTTACCGTGTGCACAACAAGTAGTTAATTATAATTTATTATTTTTTATATGAAAATTAATTTTGCTATCCTTAATAAAAAAGAAATAAGTTTTGTTTGATACAACTTTCACTTTTTTTTTATGTATTTTTAATAATTTTTTAATGACAGTCTCACTACTTTTTCAGAATAACATTTGCATTTTTAGGAATGTGCGTCATTGATATAATAGCTTATATTGACCTTTTTTCATTCATACTTTGCCTAAAAACGTCAGGCATTCTATAGAATGTCGGTATTTCATACTTTGCCGTTAAAATATATATGTTGAAAATTTCTTGAGAAATGGTGTGAATACTAGAAAAAATTAACGATTTCAAACAAAACTGTTAAATTTAGATGCTTAATACATATAAACAAGGGCATTTAAAAACATTTCAATATTACAAGAAAGGATAAGGCTTAAAGACAGCCAACACTGCTTTTCTGACTCAGTTCACTGTCTCGTTTAAAGTGATTTCGATCAAATTAGTAAACTTATAAGAATTTGATTTTATATTTGGCTTTAGAATGTAGAAAACTAAATTGTCATTTTCATGTGTAAAAGGCTTCATACAAGAATGCAAATCTTATTTCCATGTCTTACTTCGTAGCCACGAGAGCCTAGTGGTGAATGTCATGGATTCGTGGCTTGTGCATAATGAGTTAGAGCCTAGTTTTTGTTGATGACAAACCGTGTAATGGCGGTCCATGTACTTTAAAACTGTCTACGATCAAACATCCTCCCTTTGTCTTCGTGTGGAAGTTAGGAGAGGGTATTTACAGCTCAGGTATCGTCCTCAATACTTGACCATGATTCAAAATGAAGACATACGTCATTAATAGTTCTCGTGCAGCTTTATATAACTTCGATATAGCTTCTTAATATAACTCTCACTCAATCCTTCACTTATAGAAACTGCTTATGGATATTGTATTTACAGAGGTAAATTCTGGGTACAATCATTCACAAATCTCTATATCTAAAGCAAATCGATCTTTATTTAAGAAAATGAACTATGAGATGACTTCATAATATTTTTTCAACTCATTTGTGGCCTTAAAAAGGCCTCAGTAAGTAGAATGTCAATAGCTACTCTTTGCAAAAGATTTAATGAAAATTCTTTCTTAAAAGGAATTTTTTTCACTCCACTTCCTTACCCAGGAAAACATGTTTAAAATGATACGCATAACATTTGTACCAAATCATAAATATGAGAGTATGTGATTGATATTTAATGATGGATTTCAGCATACCATTCTCACATATTCTGGAAGCGTGTTCATGTAGAGAAAGACAGTGCCCCACATAATTTGTACATCACTATACGAAAAAAACATTCATCTTTGAATTTTGAAGATAAATCTATGTGATTTCTACTTACTGAGGATTTAACACCTAGCATTTTTTTTTATTCTAGACGTATGGTTGTGTGCGTGTGTGTCTAGAAAAAACCAAGAGCCTACTCTCTTTTCTTCAAGATTCAGTTTAAAAAATATAACAGGGAATATTTTATATTCCTGGCATACACATGTAATTAATTATATTTAACTTATTTACGATGATTGTTTTTAAAATAAAAAAGACATTTAGAATATATCACTTTTTTATTTTTAAAAAAAACTATTAATATCGAGCCTAAATTGTTTGTGGGAGATTTCCCAAATTCTAAAAAATACAGGTTAGTAATTATTTCAACAAAATGTGATGTCATTCTGATAATTACATTTAAAGTAGTTACTTAATAAGTTCTTTAAAATCAACAAGAATATACTTCCAAGTGCTTTTATTTCAACACATTTCAAATTATTTTCTAGATTAAACTTTTGTATTAATTTAAAGCTTAAATTATGTTCAGCTTATTATTTCCTTTTTTAAACAACTAGTATAAATTTTTGCATATAAAATCTAATTTTGAAAATTAATTATACATGGGGATTTATTTAGAAAACATTTAAAGAATTATCTTTATCTGAAAGAAAATCTAATATTTCATTTAAATTATTATTTAAAATTAGAGATATTCTCATTAAACACCAAATTTAAGTCCTGCTGAGATTATACTCAAATCGAAACCTATTTTCTAGAAATTTCTTTCCTCACCACATTTATTCAAAATATGACTTACAAGCATACCGGTTTATATCTTTAAAGAACAAATTCTTTCCGACTTCTAGGTAATCCTTAACTCCCTTCTTCCTAATTTCAGGCGAAGAAGAGCAATTACCACAACATTTTCAGTTAACTAAAAATCCCTCGAATGGAAATTGTTGATTCAACTCCTCTACAGGAAGGGAGTTGTGGAAGCTCTAACTTTTACTTAATTGAATAACGGAGAAACAGGAATTCAGGTAGCAATTAAAATAATCGATTTTTGTCTTAATTTCTCCTTTATGATTCCAGACTAGAAGGGAAGATGGTAGTAGAGCGAATTGAATGTTTTTGCTAATCCGAGCATTATTTGTCTATAAATTTTTAAGAAATTTAATAGAGAATAATATTGAGAAATTTTTCTAGAGCATAGAATAATTATAGTGAAAATTGTTTCTGTGATATTCCTGTATTAAAAGTGCAATTAAACATGATGCTAGCAGCAACAGTATTTTTTTTAGTCATTGGGAGTGAAGTTTGGATAACAACACTATATTTGTTTTGCGAATTTCACAAAAGTGTTTAGTTGCAAGTAGTAACATTTAAAAATACTTTATTTACTTTTATAAAACATTTAATTAAATGTATTTATTCGTAGTTAAGTGATTTAAAATTTATATTTAGTAATATATTAGTTATTCTTTTTATTTGGAGCAATATAATTTATTTAAAAAATATCTTCATAAATCAATAAAAATTAATCTTGCTACCTCAATCACAATACTTTAAAAAAAAGAAAAACATTGAAGGCATTTTACATTTTTAAGTCAATATGTATTTTCCACAAGTTTAAGAAAACAAACTGGAAATTTGTTCATATAATGTACTAAATATTTTGCGTACTAATTTAAAAATAAAATTAAAATAAAATTCCCACTATAATGCACATAATGAAATTGAGTTTTAGTTTGAAATTGTAATAATATCACGCTGTAACTCCTCTACTAAGAATAGTCCATAGTTATTTAGGGTAAATATTTTTTTAATTTTTATAACAAAACTGTATGTTTTTATTTAACGTTAAATATGATCATCACCTAGTTGCATTTTCTTCTGTGGTTTAAACCATTAAAGAGTAAAAATACAGAAATCTAAACTAGAATGGATAATTTTTTAGTAAAAGTTCGATCTAAAATTACATTCAGTGCTTGAAACAATGACATTATACGTGGTTTATTTAACCCGAGAGATGGAGCCTACTCGATAGTAATGTTAGTGGTATCACGGGGTGACAAAGAAACACACAAATCCTTTTTTTAAAATAATTATTTTTATGGTAAATGATAAAAATCATCATCGCAGTGAATACTTTAACTAAGAGAAAATATACTTACCTACTTTTAAGGACTTTTCAATTTTTGTTTCATAATTTGAGAAAACAATCGTATCAAACAGAACCAAAATGCTGGAAATGTGTGGGACTTCAATAAAAGGCCACAAATCACAGACACTTTTTACTAACATTACATGGATGATATTTGCAGACAAAACTGTCATACTTTGTTCAAAATATTGTAATTTTATGTTCCTTAGATGATCGACAGATAGTGTATAGAACCTTTTCTTGCTTGTGTCTTTTTGACTGGGCACGGTGCGTCTTGTGGTTTATATACACTCATTGACATAAAAACTTGCACACTAAGAAAAAGTCGTCAAAATGAAACGAAATTTCGCATATGTAAGTACTACTTTAATATAGTAGGTGATTAGAAAATCAAAGGAGAAAAGGTTCCTTTTCTGCAAAAAAAGTACAAATGAACGGAAGTTTTACTACTCCGTTGGACCTCCTTTAGCCCTAATACACGATGTGATACGAGCGAGCATGGAGCCATACAAGTGCAGCATGATGTCATGAGAATCCTGTTCAAAAGTTGCTGTAAACACGATTTAGTTCGACGAAACTCGTAGGCTGCCCAACTTGCCGTCCAAAATGATCTCACATATGCTCTATTCGGGACAAATCAGATCAGGGGATCAAGCAGGCCAGGGAAATGTGGTAATGTGGTGGAGGCAGTCTCGTGACATCCTTGCTGTGTGTAGCTGAGCATTGTATTGTCGAAAAATGGCCCCTGGGAGTCCTGCAATGAGTAGCAACACATGTGGCTCAAACCATCAACCAGTTATGGTAGGTGTGTGTAAAAGCGAAGGTATGTTTGAGGCAGCACACGTAATGGGTGCCGCGAAACCAGATGTCCTTCATCCAGACACTTTGCAATGGTTCGGGAAGACACAGGGGCTCGTAGTGAAGGGGCTACCGCTGTCTGGACAGCAGCATATGAGACAGTTGGCTTTACGCATGCTTGTCGTATGATGTGACGGTCTTCTCAACGACTGGTATGTTGAGGGCATCCTGAGCCTGGTCGCCATGTAAATGATGTATCTTCTGCCCATTGGTCACAGCAACTTCTCACAGTCAAATCAGAACGGCATACTTGACGAGCTACTCGTCAAGCTGAACATCCAGCCTCCATCATTCAGATGATTCTTCCCCATTTGAACTCGGACAGCTGCTCTTATTGTAGGAATAATGCTGCTCACGGTGGCACAACGGAATGTCTACTTTAGAGTTTCCTTTGCGATAGATTTAGTGCACTGAAACAAGCTCTGCTTACCTGTTTTATACTCCAAGAAGAACGAATTTCACTCTCTAACTAGTGGCATTACGCAATGCGCAATCATGCTGCATTTCTATAATCATTTGTATTTCTGCCTAACATGTACATTCATGCAAAGTTTTGTTACTATACCGCAATTATTCTTTTTGGTAATGAGTGTATTTGGCTCTATACCTTTTTTTGAAGTTCTTTAGGTAACCTTTGAAAATCTTCATTTCGATTCAAACATTTCATGTCTACCATTTTTCTAAATTTTGCTTTCGCTATCATGAATAATACCCATTAACCCATTATTTCATCAGGTTTTACCCTTGTTTGATTAATTTCTTTTTCCTAAGTTTCAACTTCAACCAATAGGGATCGTAGATACCAATTTTTTATATGGTCTGTTTATTTACATTTATGAACCATAACGAGTCTTACAAAACAACAATCAAACGATTGAAGTTGTTTACGGGAGAAAATTTAGCATGCTCATATAAAAAAAGTATTTTTGAATAAATGTAATCGTGTGGGAAATTCAGTCAGCCCAATTACCTTAATATTGTAAGAAACGTTTCCCAATCCCAAAAAGAAGGGAGATATGCTACAAACACATTTTGGTTCTCATGAACACTGTAAAATAGTAGGGCACTGACAAGATCATTGGTTACAAACTAACAGTTTTCTCAGAAATAAAGATTTCTTGAGTCTCAGGTGACTCTCTCTCTCTCTTTATGTGCCCTTCGCGACCTATCCAGGCTTATTAAAATTTCTAATAAATTGCATGGTATTTTTTTTTAAACATGGAAACAATATTGTAGCATTATTGTCTGAAAATACAGTCATTTTAAAACATTATATATAAATTAAATTGCAGTGCGTTATTTATTAAAAAAATAATAATCTTTTTCTCAATCCCTACTATTAGTTCACACTCTCCCTATGTATATTTATTTATATATTCTATACATATTTATCTTGTTTAAATATATAATCGTTAATAAAATATTTTGAATTCATCCATTCAAATTAAAATACGTTTTTTTTTAACTTATAGTTGATGACACTTTATTATATAATACAGTTTTTTTTCAAATATTAATTCATTAAATAAATTAAACAATAAATGAATAGTAACAAACAAAAATAATAGTCCAACAGCATAAAATGAAAGTAAAATCGTTTGTTGTGTCTCCTTTGAGGGATGGATAGCGCGTTGGACTTCTAAAGCAAAGGTCGTGAGCTTGAATCCTTTCCGGGATGGTATAATTTCTGAAAATGTGATTATAAATTAATGGATAAATATTAACGAACAAAAATAATAGTCTAACACCATACACAGAATGGAAAACCACTTTCTATTTTACCACTTAATATTGTTACTCTGTCATATGTATATATACATATTTAGATTAATTGTAATTATTTAGTTAAAAGTAACTAAATTAAAATGTTCTTTGATGACCTCAGAAAGAATTGACATTATTTTTTTTATATTACTTGTTTAATTTATAGAGTCTACAGCTCTGAAATAATTTTTCATTTTTATAATATTTATTGATCCTCAGTTTGCTCGAATAATCTTAGTTTGAATATTGAACAAATACCGATACTGCAGTGAAAATAATTGAAAATTCGAAATGGATGCAGAATTTAATAATCAGAACACTTATAACTTTGGTAACTATTTTTTTTTACTTGAAGCTCTTCAAAAACTTTCAATTACTATGCAAACAATGCATGCATTCATTCTTTCACTGCTTTAGGCTAAACATATTGGGACATTTCCTTATTACTACTCTTATTTGTTTAATATGCGAAATAACGTTTCCACTCTCTCGGAGTTTAAGTGTAGTGCATAATCTAATAGAATAAATTAAAGTACCTACCATTGTTTGGAAACATGTTGCGAGTATTTTATACTCCATAAATAAATTTATATAATTCACAGTTCTTATCTAAACATAAATGTAATACGAGGGTTAAAGTTTACATTTCAACTTTAATTTATTGGGTAGAAAAATTGACAGGATAAACTGAACAAAACTTATAATACACCTCTGACGAATCGAACTTATTAAAAGTTTGGCATTTATTGGTTGAGTATCAGACATTATTCTGAAATGTATAATTTTTAATGTTTGTTTATAAAAATGCTTTCGAGGTATATGTAACTAGACAAGCTCGTAGTCATGTATTCAATATTACATTAAACATTTTTAATGCATATGTTTAACTAAAAAGATATAATGATGGACATTTATAGCTGATTAAGAAAATAATACTAAAAACAATTTTGCCATTTTGACGTTTAGCACCATGCTTAATTATCTTGCTGGTTTTCATTTTAATTGTGGGCAAAAAAGTTATTTGAAATGAAAATATAATTTAAAGGAAGATTCACCCAGGTAAATTTACATTTCTTCTGTTTTGTATTGTTGATAACTGTATAAGAAATTAAAATAAGTAAATTGTGAGGGGAAATTGATAGTATTAATAAAGAAAAAGAAAAATGTACTCTAATCTAAATCCAATTTTTTCCTTTAATGTCCTATAGGAACCAGAAATTGGATAAAATTTATAAATATCTATGCATTGACCTTTCCAGAAAAGAAAATATACAACAAATGCAAATTTTCCACAGCAAAGCTCATCGCATAAATCTTTTTTGTAGCAATCAAGAAAAGAATGACTCAGTTTCAGTTGCCTCCTTGTGAACTCTTTCATCATTCTGTAAGTAGCCTCTTAAACTTTTCATGGGCTTTTAAGATGATTACTTCCCATCTACATTATCTTGCAAAATACACCTGTTGGAAGAGCAAAGCCCATTATAATATATTGGCTTTGCTATTATAACGATAGGAAGATTAATTTCCTCTTCAGCTTTGTGCCACTGCACATAATCCAGCTATCATGACATCTGTAAATCAGACAAAAGGATGGTACTAAAGAAGATGTACCTTGTCTAAGACCTGTCACTACGTATAACGATATCATGAGAAGTTTTGATCGCTTTGATCAAAATAAGGTACAAAATGAGAAGATCTATAAAATGGTGCAATCGTATCTTTTATTTTCTTATTGATCCTACCATTATAAATAGCTTCATACTGTGGTAAGTGAACAAAAGAAAAACAGAAGTTTTGACCAGTTAGCATTTAGTACAGCATTAGCTCGTCAACTAATAGACGGGTATTCCCCCAAAGAAGGAAAGGACGTCCTGTTAGCTTCCAAGCAAAGAAATGAATAGTTCTGGATGATGTGCGCTTAGTTAGTGTGAGAAATCATATGCCAAAGATAGTTTTCAGCTATAGACCATGTAGGGAATGTAGCAGAAAGGGACAAAAAAAAAGAGGACAAACTTCATATGTGCAGAATGTGATGTCCCCTTGTGTATTGCAACATGCTTCTCATCTTTTTATGGCAAATAATCACCATTAAATTTAATTTTCTTTATGATGGTGAATGGTTCATTGGAAAGTATTCTTCCCACCCATAAAATGTAAATGTGAACATAAAATTTGGCAAAATGAAATATATTTATCTGCAGCAAAGGCATATATATATTAATATGCAGCAAAAGTTTTATCCAGATACGTTATTAAAATTTTACAATACGGATATTTAAGTTTTAGATATTGCTTCAATATATCGTTCAAGTGTATTTTGAATATGCTCTGTTGGACTTAAATTAAAAAACAATGCCTCCATGGCCAGTATATGTATTGTTTAACCTTTAATCATATTCTCTACATGTCGATATGTAGGAGGTATCTCAAGATCACATGCTTAAAAGAAATTAAACACGAATGTCTGAAATATGAGGCACTCTATGAAGTTGTATCACGACCGCATACATTTAGGCCGGCAAATTGTCATTCCGAATAATATACAGGTCTTTATGTCCAACTACGCTGATTTCAACCGCATTAGTTGGTATGTATTACAATGAATCTTAAATACGCATAAGTAAGTGTTGATCACAAAGCGATAAAAATTAAAAAAAACATCAACAAAATGTACAGCGGTACAATAATTTCTTTAAATATATATATATATATATATATATATTGCGTGAAAACAATTAAATAAATATCAATATCACTATACTTGAAAATTTAATGAATCAAGATTATTCGGTAGAACTTTTAATATTTTATTAAAGCACGTGTTTTCTCGCCGTGTTTTTCTATTTTATTTTTCAATGAAAGAATACTTTTCCATTAAAGGATGAAAATATACTATTAACACACATAGTAGTTTCTTAAAATTTCAACATCCACAATTATTTTTTTATAGAAATGTATTCTATTAATTTTCATTTCATTATTTTTCGTTATCTAATTATTACAGACAGCAACTTTCATGAACGTTAAAATATAACACCAAACACAAAATGAAACTTTAAATAAAATTTTTAATTTCATACCTAATATATATTTTTGAATAAATTTATTGTTTAATTTATCCTAATTAACTTTTTTTAAAATGATATATTTATTAAGTAATTTTGCAAGACGTTTGAAAATTTAACAATGTTTAGATACAGACCCCACATAAAAATTTAAAAATTCATACATAATTTTTTTGTTGTTATTTTAAAACAACGACATAAGTATTTATTACATTAAGTCCAAATGTATTGGTCCATCAATTTGTTTATTTATTTTTAAATCATTTTTATTTCTGTGTGTTTGACCTTAACATCTATTCAACTTTATTTCAAAAGAACCTGATTCCAATTAATTTACCTAGGAAATAGAACATTCTCCAAACAAATTTCGAACTTCGGTAATGCATACAATTTATCTTCAGTGAGAGTCTTAAAAACTTATTCAAAAAAAAAAGAAAACAAATAGTTTTCTTTAATTAATTAAGTTTCATTTACTGAAATACCCAAATCATTCTTCTTTCTAAGTCTTGATTATTTATTAGTTCGCAGAAATCCTCATTTCTAATTACAAGTATTCACTTAAGTACATGGCTTATGCATTTCAAGAACGTTGAACGAATTCAAAAGCCTTAAAATGTTACGAAAATTAAGCTATTGTGAAACGGAATTTGTTACTGATACGAACGCATTCATTTAATTAAGAGGAGTAAAAAATTACTTCTAATTTCATAATACTACTTAAGCAGCTTAGAATCTAGTTCTTAATTAAAGTGGATGGGAAAATGCGGGGTCTATTTTACATTTTTAAATTTATCTGTTAATACTTCGTAAAAGCATAAAAAATAAATTAATTAAAAGTAGGAAACACTCCACTAGACATTTATAATTGAAGTCACCAAATCAATTTCAGTAATGAAATAAATCAACAATTTAAATCCATCTGACGTAATTTAATAAATTATATCATTCATTGAGTTATTGATGTACGCGTATTGAACTATAATGCTTGTTTTCATTTATCTGACGCAAATCATAATAATTAATATAATCATTAATTCAATTTATAAAAGAAGCATATGATTTCTGAATTTGTTTATTTCATGTAATTTTAATTCCTTTTACTCCATTTATTTTCAAAAAAAAAAATTAATTGTTAAACCAATTTTTTTTTTCAAAATTTATCGATAGAAACTGTTTTGTGATATAATTAGGGACTTCCTTAGCCTGATTGATCATAGAAAAAAGGAATTTCATTATAGTTAATCCGATATTTTTCAGCTGTATTTTAAAATATTTTCCATCATTCTTAGAAAATACTTATACTAGAGAAAATATCTATCAAACATTTATTATTAAGAATATTATATCCCGTTAAGATAAGAATTAACTGAAATTTCCATATAATTTATTATGAATCTAACTGGTAAGACGATATTCATGGAATTGATAAATGCATGGTATTTATCTTTTAATATGTTTAAATAAGTAGTTTATTTCTTCAAAAAATATAACTTTCTCACATAATTCAATTAATATATGATAATCTAATTGTATTATGGTATCATAGGAAGAGATTGTCATGAGACCTTCAAAGTAAAAATAAAACTATCTTTAATTTTGAGTTCAGATTCCACCAAATAAAAGCAAACTAAGAAGATTTTTTTAAGTGGAATTTGAAGCTGAAATTGTGTTGATGTTTCCATTATGGTATTGAAACACAGCAATTTAAAGTGCTAGTGACTTTAAGAGAAAATTTTTGACTTAGTATTTTTGGATTTTTCTTTTCTTTGTGGAAGATATAAAAAAGTTGTATTTCAATTCTAATTATTCAAAATTGTTCTTGTCTTGTTCATTGAGAAGAATTTTTCCTCTTTTTTGAATAAGCATAACAATATTTATTTTATTTTTCTTTCAGATAGAACTACAATTTTCAGTAATAAGCCATATTTTGGAATTTGCAATTTGTTATATGACATCAATTGTGTGTGATTTGATTCAACATTTATACAAACAACCACGTTTTAATGGAGAACATTATTATTATACAACGAGTTGTAAAATTAAACATAAATATCTTCTTAGTTCAAAATCATATTGATTATAATTCAAAAAATATTAATTATAAATTTAATTACAGGAGATTAATTATGGAATTATTTATTTAAATATTAAATACATATTAAAATAATTTTGATGTCGAGCCTACATGATGCGCGGGAATGCCTCCTTCTTTCTTCTATCTGTCAAACAAATTTTAAACTAACTCCCATTACCGATTTTCTAGTTAGTTTAAAATTTCTTTCGACATACTAAAAATGCAATTTCTATGACTAACAAGTTAAAAAAAAGTTTAATATAAATAAAAATTCAATTTAAATAAATATCCCCAAACCTCCCACCTCAGTGTGTAATAGTTTTTCCAGCATACGTTAATAAATTGAAGTTTCCTTATAAGGAATCCAAAATCCACTATAAATCCACACCATGTAATAACTTTTCACAGCTTTGTTGAACGAAATTTCAACCTTCAATTACAGCGACTGAAAATTTTCCTCCTACTGATTAAGAAGGCAAAGTTTAATATCGGCAGTTGATTCGATCTACCCCGGGTAATTCCTTGCCCCCTATTGATTTTCATGTCCCAGGGGTAATTATCAGAATTTTCGGAAATGAAATATTGATTGAATCTTTGGCGGATATGTAGGTAAGTGATGAATTAAAATCCGTTGGAAAGAATGCCAGAATAAAAATTGTTCTGTAATTGGTGTTCATTTCTGAATAATGATAAGAATTATTACTATGCGGATTAAAGTTTTATTATTTATTTTCTTATGAATTTATTTTTTGTTATTTATTTTCCATGGAGAATCGTTTTCTACGTTTATAGGAAATCAAACTATATTGAGATAAATGGAGTGTTGGTGGATTAGTATTTCGTTTCAGTTGATAATTAATTTAAAGCAGTGAAATAATACCATTTTGGAAATTCCTGTGGTAGGATTTACCGATGTTATATATATATTTTTTTTTCTGGAAAGTTCTGAGTTCTTAAATACAATTGCGATTTATTAGAGTCCTATACTTTAATGCTCTGTATCTATCAGAGAACTGATTGCTATTGGTACATGCCTTGACAAAGCTCTTTCATTTTATAGGTAAGGTAGCATCTGCATTCTAACTGACAATTGAAGTGCCATATAGCATTTTTCTGAATGACATATGGTAGAAGCTAATACAGGAGGGACTATTTTGGACAAGCTAAAACGTCTTTCTCTTTCTCGTGAGGTACACTTTCAATGAATTCCTTCGCATGCTAACAACTAAATTGCTGATGCCCTGGCAAAACTTGGCGCATCTCAACATACAAATTCTCTGGCCCCTCTGACTTACGTAGTGCTGTATTCCACTTATAAAGGAAATGATTGTTCAACTATTCCTCTTTTTCACCGATATCAAGGCACACACCCAGGTGGTTCTCTCTCCTTTCGGTGTAGCAGCCAAGATCAAACAGTTATTACCAGTTCCATCAGTGGGCATTTTAGAACATTGACCAACCATAATAAAGAAAAAAAAATCCCGAACTGTACTAAATGCTCTGCCTGTCAGGTCTCTTCAAAATATATTCTTGATTGCTTGGATCTCTTATTACAGGACCTATATGATAGCTATTGACTTTTTGAGAGTGAATAATCTATCATGCACTTGATGTAGCTCAGCTAGACGTGGAAATAAGCAACGACGAGAGCACTTTAAATCTGATATATTTACTAAATCCATATTACATCAGTAGCAATAAATTTTGAAACTTACAAAAAGCCTGTCCATCTATTTTATAAGAATGCTTTTATATATATAAAGCGATAATTTAAAATAAACCTAATAAAAAACTGTTTATTTATATTAGTTGATTAAATTTCCATAAGGTTATTATATAAATTAGTTTAAGCTCTTATTTAACGCTTTTACGTTGATTTTTTTTCATTACAAATAACAAGATATATTACAAAACAAAACAAAAAATATTTCTATCTGAGATGTGACAAGGTATTAATAAGTTTACTTACATTAAACTAAGGTCATAAATAAAATTTAAAGTTGTTAAACATAGCTTTACAAATTGTCAAATTATACTAATGAAATTTTAAATCAGTATGGCGAATCAGTAATGAGTAATAATAATCAGTAAAGATGAA
>BMAV01003097.1:105579-118736 GCA_019973955.1 Trichonephila inaurata madagascariensis
TGGAATATTGATTTAAACAACTGTCTGACGTGGAGGTAGGTGACGAATTAAAATCCAATAGGAAAAGCGTTGCAATAAAAATTCCACCATAATTGGCATTTAATTTGGAATAATGATTTGGGGTATGAGAGTCAATAGATGTGGTCTGTTATCTCCCTCCTCTGCCACGCACAATCGCTTGTAAAGCTTATTGGTAATTGAATTGTGGCTCGAGGAGAGTGAAAAGTTGGTAAAATAATATTTCTATTCAGTGGCTAATTAATTTAAGGTATTGGAATAATTTCATTCAGGAAAGCTTTGGGAAAAGATTTACTA
The DNA here is from genome assembly GCA_019973955.1 of Trichonephila inaurata madagascariensis. NCBI lineage: Eukaryota > Metazoa > Arthropoda > Arachnida > Araneae > Nephilidae > Trichonephila > Trichonephila inaurata. The sequence continues at coordinate 105,895 of BMAV01003097.1, forward strand.
ATTTAATAATTGATGAAAAATAGTGAGTAATTTATCAAACAGAATTTGAAGTTCGAATAGCTTATTCAAATAAATTCAATTAAATCTCCCTATAATGATTACTAGTGTTAACATTGCATATCGATTCATTTATATCATCCAATTTTAATTAATATCATTAAGATTTGAAATAAATGGGAAATCTTCAATCCTAATTCTTAAGACCATTTATTAAGAGTGTCATGTACAGAAACATTACAGAGCATTGCAGGAGGAAATTTCGTGCAGATAAATGAAAAGGAAATTTAATACACTTATTAATGATATAGTATCTATATATTGAAAATAACAAAAGTGTCTGATAAATATTTGAATAATATTGATAATCAATTTCGTAATATTATATGATTTTTTAAAAAAAAATGACAATGTTCGTAGATTGAGGAATTATATATAATTATTCATAATAAATATAACAATCAAATTTTCAAAATATGAGTCTGTTAAAGCTGAAAGACAATTAACTAAAAACAAAATATCGAATTAATTGATGTTTTATACTCTGAAATATAAATATTTAATACTTATAGCTTAACAAGTAGATAATTTAAAACGTCTTTGAAAATGCTTTTCTCCAAATTAAAAAAAAAAATGTTTTTATTTCTAAAAATTAATTTTATTACGATATTTTGTAATAACCATCAAAACGAGAATATATTATGAAACTTACAAGATTTAAGCTAGTTTCAGAAATACCATTGTTTTTAAAAATATTTATTTTGATTTCATTTATATATAAATTTTCAAAAAGTCATTTAGTTTTAATTCTTTAAAGCGGTACGAGCATTTTTCTTTGAATAAACAAACAATTAATTTGCATTTTTTTCCTCCTTGCATCTTACCTGCAGGATCCATTTATTAATTACCCTTAAATTAATTGAAATTAGTATGTAAACTTTTCGGAAATGATACATTTTGTTCATTATTCACTCAACTAACAATAACTTTGAAGTAATTTACTGCATGTTTGATTATTATGGTTCATATCTATAGTTTTTTTCTACCTTTTATTTTTATCTCTTATATACACAACTGCATAAAATATCTCAATTTTCTGTACAGAAACATTGAAATATTTATACAATGTTTATTTATTTGACTTTAAAATGCCAAACATCCCAAGTGAGCAAAGAATATTACCATTTTTCCCATAGTAATTTCAAAAATAAAATCTAATGATTTGTAATATTTCGATTTTACTGTTATGGTATAATGTGACTCAAGCGTATTAATATTAATACCTTACACTGCATTTTCAATATTTAATACTATTGTATATATAAATATTTTTTTAAAAATATTCTCCCAGTCCCAGTATTATTCCAGTCACAGAAATATACTAGTAATATTATGTTGGAAGAAGAAAAATAAGTTATAACGCGTATAAATAAGTTTTATTGAACTTATTTTTAGTAAATTATTAAGAAACAATGTGTTTGTTAAAATGTTAATTTTAAATTGGGTTATGTTTTGATATCTTCGCAAAAATAATGAATTTTATTAGAACACTTTTTTAAATATTAAAATAAAAATATCTGAAAAGAGACCTTTTTTTTACTTAGTTACCGTATACTGGAATGCATATAAGTTGTTAGTCAAGCAAAATCACATTACATAATTATTATCATGCAATTATTGTAATAAATTATGATACGTATACAAGGGATACATATCGCATAATGATAACAATACATATACGGCATAAATCAAATGTATACGACCGATTTTCTTAGGTCTAGTTAATGTGTTATGCTAGACATAAAAAAAATTGATAAATTTCATTCGGATGTTCAATTAAAGGAAACATATTGCGAAGCAAATACATTCAGTCAATATTGCTTTGTCCATTGTTTTCCTATAGATTTTGCCATCTTATGTGTATAACTCATAAATTTAATGCTTGAATATTTCTTTCTTATCGAAACAGAATTCGTCCAGGTGCTGTCTTATGACATCATCAGAATATTTTTTTTCTTATTTAAGAAAACTTAAATGGACTGAAACAAGAATATATATGAAGTCATGCATAAAGAATATAATGAGAAAAGTTTTACATCCTACAATTTAGTACTTTGTGACAGAAATCTCTTCTTTATCCCAATGGAATTGTTCGGAAAAAAAAGACTTTCACTTAAGGTTAATATATTTAGTTATACCATTAATCTAACTTGCGCAGTTTCACTAAAATTTAACATCGCTTTTTTGAAGAATTCCAATAATTTATATTGTCTGCAGTGGTTAATCACATGAGCATCTTGTTCTTTTACGCACAACAATGGCATAAAAAACCAATTATCGCCAATGACAATCATAAAAACCTAAAATAGATATTTTTTTGTGAGACTGGGGAGAAAATATATACGTATGCTTGCTTAAATAGATTGCTCTCAATTTCCTAGTAACCCTTATTATCCAGCATTTGAACGTGTGTGTCTCAAATTATTTCTAAAAGTCATGTTAGGTGTTTGTGTCTCTGCCAATGTCTCGATACATTAAATTTAGATGAATGTTTATTTTTTTAGTATGTTGGAATGCATTCATAAGTCTGGTATATAACACATTTTTCCCATAAAATACACAGACGTTTTAAATCAGTACCACAGTAATAGTAATAATACCACTTTTTTATATAAAAAATAATTGAAAAAAAATAGGCAATATATTCATGTGTATGACCGTTTTCCAAATAGAAATAAAAAAAAATATCACTGATAAAAAAACTTTGAAAACTTTAGAATGGTTACATTAATAAATGTTAATAATAAATTTCATTACGTTATTTTCGAAAAATGGAGGAAACAGCTTACATGGTTACATTTATTTTCTAATTAATGGATGAACAATCAATACTGGCACCATATATTTAAAAACCGCAATGACTTAGTTATAAACGAATTCATATGTAATAATCCATTGAAAGCTACTGTGATTACATAAATCCACATTCAAATTTACGCCTTCAATTTTGAACTTAAACGTACATAATTAATTTACAAAAACTAAAGATATCTTAAAAATTCTAAATTATTTAAATGTATTTTAAGAATACAGACGGGTAGTTATAAAAAACTATATAATGTTTGCAGTTTCTTTTTAAGCATGGAATTTATTATTATATATGGAATTTTTACATGATTAACAAATTACAGAGAAAGTGAGGAAAAGTTATGGACAAACTAAAATTTATTTTATCGTCCTTATTATAAAATATATAGCTCAAATGCGAGGCTGTATGCGTTTAAGCAATACTTGTGATTCAGCTTTATCGAATAAAAGAATTTACTTCTAAAATTTCATCTACTGTTGCTGACAAAGCAGTAAAGTAATAAATCACTTCTTGACGTTGAAAGCTCAGAACTTCTGGGAGAAATAGAGTAAAATTCTTAAACATGATGTTGTATCGAATTTTATGAAACGAACAGCTTCAAATATCCTAGTTGCAGTAGAAAAAATAAGTTAAAAGTAATTTCTGAATATATATCCGATTATGGTTTCTTATGTATATATGGATGTACATGTATTTTCGTGTGTGCGTGATTTTGAAATTCGCTATTTTTAGACAAAACTAAATAAATAATTATTACATAAATGGATTTAGGTGTAAATAGTTGTTTTATATATTAACATGCATATATCTTCTAAATGAAGACATTATCCTTAAAAAAATATTATTGAAGATATGTGTATTAAATTTCCAATTTAGATACTATATACTTTTTTAACCCTAACTTTTGTTAAATACTAAAATTTAAAAATATTTTTACTATAAAATATAGCAAAATATTTTGACGTAACTTTCCGCCATTCATTCTAATACTCTAAATATTTATTTTTATTACAATTTCCTCAATTTAAATTCCAGTGATGCTGACTGCGGTGCCGTAGGGACTGGGTTCGAATCTTGGAGAAAACATGGATGTTTGTAAATATATAGTGCCTTTACGGCATGAGGGTACTCTAAATAGCCGTCGAGCTACAAGTCCTCTCGTGTGGTTGGTGTAAGGGGAAGAGAGGTGGGAGGCTCCTGGCCACCCCTAGGGTTTTCTCCCTGTAAATTGGGGTGGAACCGAGCAAAATCCTACTGTCACCTGCAGGGTGCTCAAAGCCAAGGCTAACGACATGAGTAAAAATTCTATCCCTTAGCTGGGATGAATTTCGTGGGCTTACGATCTGATTTCGTCAGGCAGATGGCTTTAGTCACAACAACAACACAATTTCATCAACATTGGATTAGTGATATTAAATGAAGGAAATTGGCTGCAATATTTAAAATAAAATAAATTAGCTTTGTTATAATGCATAAGACTAAAACGAAATTTACTGTTTATTAATGATTATTTAGCAGAAAAAAATAGTTAAAATTACTTTAGGTATATATTTACATCATTGAAAGGAAATGCATATTAATATTTTAAACAATAAAGAGCTAAACAAGGTAATATCTTGAAAATTTTCTGGGTTGTTTTTTTAATCATCATTTTAATATTTACTGATTAGTATTTTAGTCGAATTTAATTACTTTCAAAATAAAACTAAAACCCTGGATTTCTTGTTCAAAAAATCATCAATAAGCTATTTTTTTTTTTTTTTTTACATTTATAAAATTAGTTAAATAAAATACTTAAACAAGTCTTCAAATTCCAATTCGATTTATTGTGCGACAGACGCTTAGCAGACTGACAAAGTGCATTGACATTTACCAGATATGGTACTTTACGTGCAAAACACACCCACACGCACTAAAGTTTTAAATTTTTATTTTAATAAGCATTCTATTCTTTACTCATTTTTAAACCAATACGAAAGTAGGGCTATTAATATGATAGAAAATTGTTGCTCAATATTTAGACGATTTAATAAAAGTACATCTTACACCGCATCGCCAATTTTTTCCAAATACGAAAGATTCTTAAGCCTATGGTACTGTGTGTGATTGTGCTAAAAGAAAACATAAATAAAAACTTATTCATTGCTTAATTTTTCTGGTTTCTCATAATATAAGGTCCGAAATGAGCCATAGTTCCGAAAGAAGCACTAGAAAAGTAATAATTAGTAATTTCCGTATATTTTGAAATGGTATCAATAGAAACTAAAACGAATTCTATAAAAAAAAAAAAAAAAAAATATTGCATTTTTTTTATTCATGCTCTCGTAATGTTGTATGTCAATATATTAAGAACACAATACTAATTTAAAACAAAGAAATAAGGGCAAATCAAAAATGCTATACATCTGTAGACAACTTAAAAAAAGAGAGAGAGAGAGAGAAATTTTTTTTCGGTAGTAAATAAATTCTACAATATGTTTTCATTATATTATAAGAGCTATATACATTTTTTGTTTTGCAGCAAAAATTTTTATTCATAATTATTTTTATTTTTATTTTTAATACCTCTTCAATAAAGGCATGACTTTAAATGCCGGAAAAATAGCACATATGATTCTTCTGTGTGATAACTTATTTTAATTCATCCAGATAAAAACATTTTCAATTACATATAACATAGGATTCATATGTTTCAAACTTTGCACATGTTTCAAGTGTAAAACAAGCAAAAGATTTGAAAAATTAAATTTCAATTTTATGTGTAAAACATTTCTAGTTAAACATTATTTTTATAAACTACAGTAATATCTGCTGAAATTAAAACAATACAGACTTATTTGGATTAAAAATGAGTTCAAGTATTTGTGTGTTTGATACTGATAGTACTTTACTAAGGAATAAAACTTATTCTTAAAAGTATTGATCATAAAACTTCGTATTAAAATATATTGGGATTATTCAAAGTAGAGTATCCTTTTTTTAGCATTAAAATTATATTTGCTTAATCCTGATAAATGTGATGATATTTGTTATTCGAAATAATTCAGTATTCTTCATTTCATAATAAATTTAAGACAAAACAATTGCAAATAATTTATTTTCCTTCTAATGATAAATGTCATCATCGATTTTACATTTACTGATTACACAAATGGTCCGTTGAGATGAGGGGAGGATAAAGTTCGTGCCTAACTTAATCATTTACTTAATTTCCATAACTCTTTCTATTTAAATGCACGTTATGTCCCTTAACACTTTAGACATGAAAGAGAATTCATCCATTAAATAGATTAAATTAAAACTCTTGGGCTGCATACTCAACAAAACTCTGGGGCTATTTGTGAAGATTGGGAATAAGTGAGCATTTCTATGAATTTATTTCAAATGCTTTCAGGGATTTAATTAGTAAGTTTGGAATAAATAACATTTCTTCCTTCTTGATTGAAATTTATTAGCTTAGAACTTATTTCTTTGTATTCCTAAAGATAAGTAGGATGGATAAGCTAACAATCATATGTTCTCGTATTGTTTATTGATTTGGTTTTATCTATGTTTTAGGTTATTTTTCTAAATCATAACTTTTGAGTAGGTTTAGAAGAACTTTTACTTGTGAGATATTACTAAGCAATTTGTGTTTTCAGATATTTTTTAAAATTTATGCGTTCTCTTTCCTATTTTTACTATAAAACATGCACTTTAAATTAATTATAAATTTCATTTGTATAAGTTTTAATTTTTACCATTATTTGTTCAATTTATTTTTTTATTGCTACAAAAGTTTATAGAAGAGTTTTCGAAACCTTTGATAAATTCTGGAAATATTATCTATAAATTTGTATACTTGTAATTGTAAATCAACCAACGTATCCTGTTTCTGATATTATTATCCATAAATTTCTATATTTATTATTGTAAATCAACCAGCTTATCCTGTTTGTGATGATATTATTTATATACATAAAGGAGAAAAGTTACTCTTTCATTTACTCACTAAGCACGATATCTCCGGAACTATAAGACCTAGACTTAAAATTTATTAAAAATATTCCTTTTGTGGAGTAAAGATCCGCTACAAAATATATTTTGCAAAAATTAACCCCAAAAAGCACTGTTAGGTTTTAACATGGGTTATAGATAAATATTAACTCGCGTTTTTTAACTGTAAGACCTACAGAAATTAAGTTTGATAGGCCTGTTCCTTTCATGGAATATAGAGATCCACTAAAAACGAGTTTTGTAAAAATCGACCCCTGAAGGGGTATTGTGAAGAGTTAAGGGGCATTATAAACTCAGACATTCCCGTTTTTAAACCATTACATCTATATAGACACGATATTTGGTAGGAATATTCTTTTCATAGAGAAGAGAGTTCTACTTAGAACGTTTTTTTTTTCGAAAATTGACCCTCAAGTGGAACAAGGGATTGTCATTGCTGATAAAAAACAAAATCCTGTTTTTGAACGGAAAGACCCGCATACCTGAAATTGGGTAAGCATGTTCTTTTTGTTGAATAGAGATCCGCTAAGAACGGATTTTAAGAAAAATTTACTTTTTTTCGGAGTGTTGAAGTGGAAGTATATGGAGCGTATAAGAAAAAAAAAACTTCCCATTTTGAAACTAATGGATCTATAGTAATTAAATTAAGTATGTTTGTTAATTTTTGCAGAATTAAAATCTACTAAGAACGCATTTTACGAAAATTGATTATCAAAGAGGTACGGGGCTTATCTAAAATATTTTTTTTTTTTAAGTTTTCCTTATCTTGCATAAATGAATGCAACATGTGTAAATGACTTGTCAGAATTATATATACATATATATAAGCATCATAAAAATCTAAATAATAAAACCTCACATGATGAATAAATATAAAATCAGTTCATTTATACTTACCTAATTCAATTCACATTATATTAAATTTTAGTTTTCGTGCGTGGGTAGTAAAAAAAGTGAAGTAACAATATTAATTAATTTAACTTAAGTATTCCACATTCAATTAAAATCATATGTTTTCTGATACATGTTTGAAAATTATTTTTTGCTCGAATTTACAAGAAAACTTTAAAAGCATGGAGTCGTTAACTACGAGATGTAACTTAAAAATTTTACAGGAGTTTACAGAATTTTACAAAAATTTAATTTGATTAAATTTAAAAAGGAAAAAAAAAACTAACCACACCTTAACATTTGGACATTTTTTTAAAGAAAAAAAAATGTGCATTACGTTAATTTTGCATAAATTAAATATGCAGTCACGTTTTCATTTATTTTACTCTACTTACGTTATTTTTGTATATTATTTTTAAACTTTTTTCTGCCACTTCTCTTACCAATATGTTAAGGTATTTAATGACTTTTTCATAATTTCAATAAAAGTTACCATAGTAATATTTTCATTCATATAAGTGTTGAATTGAATCTCACAATGTCCTAATTTTCCTTCCAGTTATGATATTGGAATTCATTTCAGTAGTAAACCTATAAGTTATGAAGAGTAATACGGAACACTAATAAATAATCACATTTGAGAAAGGCGGATTTTTCTGGAGTACTTCTTTAAATGACAATTAATTAGTGCAAAACGGTCATTTCGTGTACTTTTTTCTTTACTACAGTAAATCTTTTAGCATTTACTGAGGAGAAGATTTTCTTTTCTAAATAAAAATAATTTAGGATATTTAATTTTTTCAAAAAAACACTTCATGCGTTTATTACATTAAATTCAGATGCACACAAATGTAAATACACTGTTACAAAAATAATGCAAACAGAAATTACCAAACTATTCTTAATACCTAAATATAAGGCCTCAGGGAGTGTAAATAGTTATTTTCAATTGTGTATGGCTTACAAATTTGTGTATAATTATTATTCCGGGCTGTAATTATAAATTAAAGTATCAAAAGTGAGCCTTCAAAACATCACGGCAAAAACAAATTAACTTTTCTTTCCTTTTTTATGATTTCATAAAATTAAAATACTTTACACTATAAGGAAAATATAATGCATTAATTTAGGGTCAAAATATACAATTATATTTTCACATTTTTTATGATTTCTACATAAAGAAATTAACTTTTTTTCTGTGCATTGAATTTCTAATCACATTTCCTAACTTACTACAAGAGCAAAAATTCCATATATTTTAATGTTACAGTTAAAACTTTATTTTAAGTAGACTTTCAGAAGGAAGTGTGTCAAATTTAGCATTTAACTAATGCGTGGTTTCGCAAAATCTCTGGTCTCCAACCACAAGTACCCCCCCCCCCTTAAGTGAGCCTTGCCTTTATAAGTACCAACTAGCGGAGGTTATTCATGGATGTATACCGAGAAGATAAATTATCTGAAATGATATTTTTAATCCATTTATCTTTAGTTTAGCGTACCGCATCTAGCTCTCAATTGATTTAATAGACATGGGGTTGGGCACACTTCTAGTATTCTAATTTTCTGTGACTCACTAAAGTAATATACCTTAGTTTTAATGATTTCTGAACAAGAAATTGTTCCTCTTACCTCACATGAAAAAAATTTAATATTTGGTAAGTAATTAGATAAACTGAGAGAGAAATTTTGAGGATTTAGCTTTTGCAAAAGCCAGATTCTTTTGCTGGTGATGATATTGTTATGTGGTTGTGTACTTATTGTTAAACGTCTGTTGATCTTCACTAAGATAATTATAAGGAAAATATTTCAAATGCTCTGCTCAGGTACAAAATTAGGCAATGTAGATATTATATCACAACATAAAGTAGTATAATGTTTTAAGGTGCCATGTCCAGTGTCGTAACATATGCTTTAATTATTACAAATTATATGTTTAGACTTCTTCATACTTTTTGGGTAAAAATTGTCTACAAACCTAAGTATTACATCTAACTTTTGTATATTATGTATTTATTTACCCCAAGGAAAATTCTTTGTTTCATATTATTTTTATTTCCTTAGAAATAAAACACAGAAAAGAATCATGCTTATTTGTTCAAGAAATAAATATATAAAAAAATTGGACTCTTTTACACATTGATTTAGTTATGTTAGGAAGATATAAAAAAAAATGTTGGTTTGCTAAAAATTTGTGAAACTTAACTATTATAGTTAGGTTTAACGTAACTGTACACACATGGTCTTTTAGACCACGCTACGTAAGTAGCAGGAAGAAATTGTTGCACATTAGCACATGAAATAAAAGTTAAGCAACTGTGTCTAGATTAAAGGTTAAATTCATTAGAAAACAATGAATAGATTAGAATATAAATTAATAGGACTATCTGAACTACGTGATTGTAATCATAGACTAAATGGGTGAAATCAAAGATCATTATTTTCTTCCAGCATAACTGTCATTCTGCTATTAAATTAAATAAAATATAAGACTAAACTGTTTTTCGTTTTCATAGCGGAATCTCAAAGGAGTAAGAAATTTTCTACTTGGTTAATTTGGATTTCACTAGATAAGCTGTCGTAATTGTACTTTGTCTGGATTAGGGTATAAAGAAAACAAGAGAAAATCCCTGGATTAGTTGTGGCAGGAATAGTTTATCCCAGGAGATTAAAAGGTTCAATCAGGAGTAATCTTTAAGTGAAGTTTTTCTCTAACATGGAGGTAAAAAAAGTAAGCAAAAAAAGCCTTCATTTAAGGAAATGGATCAGTGGGAAAAAGTTCATCCAATAATCTTACCACTTTGCCCAGTTTGCTTAGAAAGGAAAACTTTAAGTCTGTAAATATGTTTAAGTATTGAAAAGTAAATTAATGTATTTTGAAGTTTTATTTAAATACAATCGATAAAAAGTTTTTTGAGTGTACTTTTTCACATAAAACAAAATTCGTTTTAATGTAACAGTTATTATATGCTTTCTATTTTGAATGAAAGTCATATCTAACTATACTTCTAGAATATGTGTGTACTTGTTCTTTTCATCTATATAAATCTTTATATATGTTACTTAATCCAACATATGCCAGAACGCAATTCATAAAATAAAATTCTAGAGTTCTAGACTTTTATTTCAGGATTATTATCGTGAAATATTATTCTATGTGATTTATAAGCAATATCTAATCAAATGGGTCAATAATTTTCTTACTTAATTGTAAGCAGTGCAAATTAATTGAAACATAATTCTTCAAATAATAGGACATTGCTCATTCTAATAAGCAAGGATTTCTAGCAAATATATATATATTAAATGCTTCATTCTAATTCAGATGCTAACAGCGAAAAATATCACTTCCAACTGTAATATATTAGCGAAATTGTAAGTCACTCAAAATGTATACATAAATTGCATAATAAAAAATTCTATTCTCAGCATTCTTATATACGTAGGAGTTTCGAAAAGTAAGGTAACACACACACAAGAACTCTGACAGGTGTGTACATTACCTCTATGAATAAAAATTACTCTGAAAATAACGATCACATTATTCAAACGTTGCCGGTAGATGGAGCTCGTTCTTCAGCAACATGACTAAATCTCAGTAAGAAGATGGCTGCGCTGACGGAAATATGGTTCTCACAATTGAAATAAGAAATGAGATCGGTATTTTGAATTAATAGAAAATTTCTCCAGCTGAAATTCATCGGCAGTTTGTAAAAAGTGTTATATCACAAAGACAGTTGCGGTTTTGATGCACGGGATTTGACAAAAGCAGATCGCACTGCCAAGATGATGAAAGAGTGATTCCCCAGAAAGAGGTACTGACCACCTTTTTTACAGTCCCGACCTCACACTAAGTGATTTCCATCTCTTCGGATCTGTAACTCTTTTGCTGAGTAATTATTTTGTCAAAGTATCTTAAGTCAACGTATGATTTCCCTGTTATTTGCTATACTGATGGCAGTAAAATTGATGGAAGAGTTGGTTTCACATTTGTTGTGTTCAGGAGTGGTGTTGAATCCGAGAACTTTCAATTTAGAATTTGTGATGAATGCACAGTTTTTGTAGCTGAAATTTTATGCTTAAACTTCGCCGTTAAATGGATCACTGAACAAAATAGTGTCATCTCAAAATATCTCATCGGTACTGACTCTCTTTCCTCCTTGGATTCTCTTCAATGTATTTCTTCATCTAATAACATAATACTCGAGATCCAAAAGCAACTTAAAAGCCTAAAAAATACAAACATCTCAATAGATTTTGCATTTGTTCGCGGACACACGGGCGTTCTTGGGAATGAGCGAGCCGATTGGCTTGCAAAGGCTGCAACCAAGCGCAAAATTAACATTGACGTTAATATTCCTAAATCGTTTTACAAGAGGATCACGAAAGAAAGAATGGAGAAGTCTAGGGACCAAGAATATCTCATTTCTAATAAAGGGAGCATAACAAAGAAATTTTTTCCAACCATTAACAAAAGACTGTCATGCCATCATTTTTACACTAACTACAAAATAACTCAATTTCTCACTGGTCATGGTTATTTCAAAAGCTACTTGAACAAATTTAATTTAGTTGCGACATCTTCCTGTGATTGTAATATTGGAGGCGAGGAAAGTGTAGAACATGTGCTCTCTCTCTCCTTCTGTGTTCCAAGTTTGCCACAGAAAGAAAAATCCTAAGACTGGCTTTCAAGGAACTTAATATCAATTGGCCGAATTTTCAACAACTTCTTTCTACTAGAAATGCTTTCAAATACTTCTGTGATTTTGTTGTAAATATTTTTATTTCTTCTTAACCTCAATATTTTTTTTTTAAATTTTTGCTTCACCTGAATGTGTGTTTATTACTTACTTCTGTAATCCCGTGTGATACTTTGTGGTGCACGGGGATTAATATTAATGCCTTTAAATGCCAATTTTAGATCTCTTCTTTCGCTCAAAATGTTAGTACATAGGAAAAGTACAGGTTCAACATTTTCCTCGCCATCAGATATGTACTAATACTGATTTTTACTGTAAATATCATTAAACCATTATTCATAATCATTTAATTATTGAAAGAGCCATGTTTTCAATGGAAATATGGACTGGAA
>BMAV01003098.1:0-39453 GCA_019973955.1 Trichonephila inaurata madagascariensis
CTGTCTTCCAAGTGAAAAATATCTAAAGAATACATGTTAGTATTTCAAGACGATTGGGATCGTGACTATTTCGTAGAGAAAAGCAAACATGGATCAACAACTTGTTTGATTTGTCGTGAAAATGTTATATTTAAAGAATACAATTTTGCTCGTCCCTGTACCATTAAGCACAAATTTTTTTTCTCTCTAATGGCTTTTTTAATCGATGATCTTTTTTAAAATATACGACTACGTTTGGAACCGTGATTTTAAAAAAGGCTCATAAATGGATAATTTTCGTGATATTTAGTGTCACTTAGATTAGAATACATGTATAAAACTGTTTTAAGGACATTTTGACAAAAAAATTTTTTTATTTAAATACAATATTTCGGCAAAAAATTAGCTTAGAATAACCTTTTTCAAAATGTTCTCCTTTTGTGGAAAATGCTTCTATTACAATAATATTTTGCCTGTATATAGCTCAGACCTCTATACAGAGGCTCAACTATGAATTTTGAAAGTTCACATTATTTTCAGAGTTACAACCAATTGAAATAATTATCGTCTTTTTTTTCTTAAAATTTCTCCCCTCTGTTGTCGTACAACATGGATAAACCCTCTTCTAAGTTATATATTTGAAAAATTCTAGTTGAGCCTTTGTAAAGAGGTCTGAACTATATACAGGCAAAATATTATTGTATAACAGAAGCATTTTTCACAAAAGGAGAATATTTTGAAAATGGGTCATTCTATATGTTCATTTTTTGTCAAAATATTGTACTTAAATAATTTTTTATTGTAATACTATTCTTAAAACAATTTTATGTACATTTTTCTAATCTAAGTGTCACTAAATATCACAAATATTATTCATTAATACGCTTTTGCAAAATCACGGTTCCGATAGGTTAGTCGGTCCACGGTTAGTCGGATACTTTAAGACGAGATAAATTGGCTTTCTTGGAAAAAATCTTTGCAATAGCAACAAAGTATGTTGTTGGTGGTAATGTCACGAAATGCAGAGGTAACAAAAGCATCCTATAAAATTTGTTACATTGTATACATTGATAAACATATGAAATGGTTAAGAATAAACATATGAAATGATACAGAAAGTGTTAGAGTGTTTCTTAAATGCTTCCGATCAATGGCGTAACAGAGAACATTTGGACCCCCTTGCGAAGTTAAGTTTTGCCCCCCCAAGTTGGATATTACAAAGGGTAGGTACTTGGTGGCAGTCAGGCTATGGGCCCCCTAGAACCCTTCCCCCCACAATGCGGGGGTGTACGTTACGCCACTGCTTCCGATGTACTCTTTGATAAGTTCAGGTATTTGATCAGATATTTTTGTAGCAAAAGCAAAAAGTATTTAAATAAATTTGCAGCAAAAGTGCACAAGAAAGTCTGAACTAATTTGAACAAATCATACAGATTTCACTCTGGAATTCAGTAAAAACTCTTTGCTGCCATCCTAAACTTGATAAATTTAGTGTATCTGAAATAAAAATAAGAGAAGCTTTGTCAAAAGAAAAAAAATCAAATTATCAATGTACATGCAGATTTGTTTTTATGACAGTAGAATGTAAACAAGGGGCTTGGAATCATTGGGATCATGGGGAAATAGAAATTTCCGCATAACTGGGTAAAAATGCATAAAACTTACTTTTTTGTGAGTTGAGTTTGATAAAGTTCAATCCAGTTTTAAAATAAAGAATAAAATTATGAGTTTTAATATGTTGATCTATTTTCCGCATTTTAAATTTCCCTTATCTTATAACCCCCCTCCCTCATGAATCCTCATGTTACGGCCCGCATGAAATAGTTATCATATGTATGTGGCCTGGCGGGAAAAAAATTAGTGAGTATCTCTGTTTTAGGTGTTTTTAGAGATTTATAATATTTCACAAAACTTTCCATTAAATTTCTGTTATTTTGCGTTGCATTCTTTTAAGATAAGTATCCATTTATTAGAAAGATTAAAATGAATGAATCTTTAGGGATATCCAAATAATATGTATAGATATAAAAGTTATGCTATATAAATATACAAAAATATAGAATTTATTGTTTTCGGTATACAATAACACATCAATGATTTTCACATTTGAGCCAGTTTTTATTTTGTATTCATTGAAATTTCAAGTGTTTTTATTGGCTTTTTGATTGAGACAACTTCCGTAATGTCCTAGTTTTTACAAAATTTCTTCGACTGATGAATATGAATTTGAAAAAATGAAGCTACTGAAAAGCCGTATTATGTTATGCACACATATTGAGCATCTTTAATTGGGTCAGCTAGGTTTGTCATCTGGAATCTTGATCCTTAATGAACTGCCCAGTGATGTATCTGTAATATAAAAAGAATCATCGCATTCAGTAAAATAATATCAATTCTTTAATATTTGAAAACTTGTAATGGGTTCTATTCGCGACTCTTTCTAATCTTCTTACTTTTACTTTTAAAAATGCTTTTTAAACGTTGTATGAATATAAAACAGCTTTCTGTAAAGGAACCGCGATTTGTGTTCATGAGAGTTGCTATTGAAAGTCCAGTGAAGTGAGAAGTTAGAGGGAGTTTGGCGATTGTTGTGTTGTATGGATTCTACGGAGTTAGAGATATAATAGTTGAAGCTACCTTGGTTCATTAAAAAGGACTACCGAAGGTTCAATTTAGGACGTTAGTATTGCTGAGGATCACGTTAATTACTGAATTTATTATTATAGATATTTAAATTAATAAAATTAATATGAGACTCGCCTTGCCTAGATAGAATTTAGATAGTGATTTGGTAGTCGTGATAAAAGTGTTTTATGATATCTCTTCCTCCTCTGGTACATTCCCACAATTCCGAAGGGGAAAGTTCATGACAAACTGCAAGTAATACATTATAATAAAATTTGTATTTTGCATTTTTTTTTTATTGAAAATATAAATATGGGTTAAAAACAACCAATCTGTATCATAAATCTCACTTGTGCAGCACTAATACCAAGCAAATAACAAATTTCAAACATATAATTTTTTTTTCAACAAATTTTGAACTTTTTGAAGTTTCTTGCTTTATTGAGTTTTTTTTTTCAGTAGACATAAGCCAAGAAGCTAAAGGAAAAATAAATAAATGTTCTGGCTTGACTTAAATCAGTGATACCCAAAGTGATCTTTATCGATCTCCAAGGTCTATGACGACCCGCATGGGATCCACATCAGTAAAAAAAATAATTTGGGGGTCCATAAGGTGTAAATGAGGATCTACGATAGACTAAACCAGTTCGTGACTTTATTTTTTCAATTCCTACTATTAGCTCAAATTCTCTATTTATTTATTTATTTATTTATCTTCATGGAATTTTCAATCGTTAATAAAATACATTTTGAAGCGCTCTATTGAGCTGAAATTTTATATACATGATTATTTTGGATGACAATACAATAATGTAATTAGAATTAATAAAAATTAATTGATTAAAGCTAATTATTTAAAGAATTACAAATACAACCACGTTGGCATCATTTTTGGCAACTTAGCGACCCTTTTGGTGACTTGTGTCAAAACTTAAAAAGGTTTTTTTCTCGCGTTTTAAAGCATTCAGTTGAACTGAAATTTTATATACACGATTGTTTTGGATGCAAATACGATACTTTAATGATAATGAATAAAAATGAATTACCACTTAATGTTGTGATTCTGTCATATTTATATACATATTTATATTAATTGTAACTATTTAATAAAATGTAGTTAAAATAAAATTTTTCTTTGATCTAAGTAGGAATTGACTTAAAACTTTTTTTTATATTACTTGTTAAAAAAGAAGATTTAATCAAGGGGAAATCACAGATTTACCAATTTAACAAATTTATTTACTGACTTTAATGAGGTTAATTTGTAGTTACAAGGCGACATCATAAGTTTTATTTAAAAAGCACTCTCATTTCAGTGTTTCCAGAATTAAGATAAAGGAGTATAATACTGGAACTTTGCGAATTTTACCAGTTTCTCAATTTATCACAGACAATCTGCCAGGAAAATGATGTTTTAAACTACGTTCATACCTTTTAAATAGCCTTTATTCATGTTTTGAAACTAGGTTTGAGAATGCTTTCAAAACCGCAATAGGCAACGAATTTATGTATCCTCTCATTGACAAAAAAAAAAAAAAAAAAAAAAATAAAGCCAGATTGCGAAAGGAACTGATCGGAATTGCCACTAACGAAGATCTTAAAGTAAATTTTAAAAACGGATGTCAGCAATTTTGGCTTTAAAAAGATAAACCTGTTATTTATCCCGAATTATGGAACATCTCGAGAAAGTGTTTTTAATTGCTTTTTTTTTAGAAAGAAGGAGTTTCAGTGTGGTTGTGTGTGTGTGTGCCAATCTCTAAAACAAAAATAGAAACAAAGAAAGATTGGATACTACTAACTGAGGAGGTTTGGGGTTAAACATGACAAGATTGAAGCCTAATGTTAAAAGTTTGTTGTTAAAGCACCATAACCATTCTACCTATTAAAAGCATTTGTTTGTCGCTCAGTTATTTTAAGTAAGAATTAAATTTTGATTTAATTAATTAGCTTTTGTTTCTTAAGTTTTATATAAATACTATACTTCACTACATTTAAGAACATAAAACTTTTTAAGTAAGTAGTGCTGTACCAACAGTTAAAAAGACATTTAAGTTGATAAATTTGCAAAAATTCAATATCGGGTAGGCAAGGATCTACCCCAAACCAAAAAACATGGCAAGGGGTCTATGAGACAAAAAAGTTTGGGAACCTCTGATTTAAATGAATTCTATTCAAGAACAACATGAAGACTATTACTGAAAGGCTACTCAATTTTGAACCACAGTCAAGGGGCAAAAACTGCATTAGATTGGTGCTTTATTTTCTTAACAGACACTTTATGCCACCTGAGGACTTGAGCGGAGGTTCAAATTATTCTGCACTATTTTTTGTGCATCATGATTCGAATTCAAAACTTGATTGAAGCAACTTTAGACCTTAGCTCGTAACAGTATCCACTGAACTACTGTGGTCCAATAATCTATGTTCAGAAATATAATAATGAAATGCATAATAAGGATGAATTTTCTTTAAATATTTAATATGTGAACTTTTTGAAAAAATACATAACATGGAATCGTTTTTGTAATTTTCTCTCTAGCAATTGCTCAAAGACAATGGTTAACTGGTAAATAAAGAAATAGTGTCCCCAAAACATTGCTTTTTTTACCGATTATTACCTAAGATGAAGATTTTTGCTTAGAATAAGGAGGGGGGGGGGGCTATTCTATAATAAGACTCAAGAGGTCCTCACTTGATATGATGTGGGTTTTGGGAAAGGGCAATACTTTTACTCGCGAATACCATTTTTGTCTATATACCTCAAACATAGCCTAGAATTAGGAGATTCGTCTCCCTTATTAATAAACGTACAACCAACTGACCAACTTACTTCCTTTTTATATTCTTCATTATCAATGCATCCTACTTAACTATACACGATACTAATATAGAATACTACAAGAATATTAATGTATGCTTGTAACTTAAAATCAACGAAAAAAAAAAACTATCATGAAACATATTATTAGAAATTATTTTTTTTATTGATGTTTTTGGTTTGTTTTTAAAAATGCCTAGATAATATCAAAACGAATTTAGAAGCCCATTTTTTTCATTAAAAGACAAAAAATATTTAAAGTTATCTCAAATAACAATGCGGATAAGAAGCAAAATCCTAGTACCAAAATATATTGTGAAAGTCAATTTTTTTTTTAAAAAAAATCCTTTAACTACTTTGTTTTTATACAAAAAAAGTATTTTCCAAAATTTTCAAGTTTTTGTTAAAAAGGAATGCAATGATATTTACATTTTCAAATTATTTATAACATTTATCGAACATTATTTAGTTATTTATTGAATCTAAAGAAAGAAGTAATTTATTTAATGTACATCTCTCCATTCTTTTTTTGTTGATTGTTTTTTTTATCAATCGGCCAAAATGATTTTCTTTCACTTACTTTATCTTTTCATTAAAGTGTCTTTTTGTATGAGTTTTGTGAACAATCACATCCATCCATCTGAGATTTAAAAAAAGCTTACATAAATAATAATAATAATAATAATAAGGGATGCCAGCTCCTGGGGAATATACTAGGTCTGGAAAGATAGAAATACCAATACGCAGCCCAATTACAGAGAAAAAAATAATAATAATAATAAAAAGAACCTATATAATATTGTTCGAATTCTTTAAAATTATGAAAAAGAAATTTAAAAAAAGTTTCACAGTAAGTGATGGGTTTTTTTTTAAAAAAAAATTTCAAATATTTTTCTTCGTTTTGGAAGTTTTCAATATTAACTGTAGTACTTCTATTCATACATTTTTTTAAAAAAAAATCTTACATACCTCTAATATTTGAGTCACTGTTTGATCTACGAGGAACAGTTCTTTTGGAGTTTGAGTCCAAGTAAAATGTTTCAACGTCTGAAAAATCATTTTTCAAATGGGAAAAACTTCTGACCTATGAAAAAAAGGGACTTAAAGTTTAGATGAGCTTAAATTTTAAAAATACCAAAACTTAAACATTTATTGTGGCAAATATATTTAGTTGAGTTTTTTTTAAAGAAATGCACAACAGTGGTCATATATCTTTTTTCATTTTTATTTTAACATGTGTCTTTTTTTTTAATTCCTCAGGTAATCATCAAACTTCATTTCAAATAAAAGCTTTCTGTTAATCCAGATCTTTACTATTAAAAATAATAGCACCATGTAATAAAACCAGTTATAAGGAAATAAATAATACATATATTCTCTAACACGCAAAAACAAATTATCTAAAACATTTGTTACTAATACCACGAAGCAATGCGGAAGAAACGTCATCGTAATAGGAATGACGTATGATTAGGGCGTTCAAGAAGAGAGAGAAACAGCAGACTGGCGTGCCCAAAATTATACGAGTACAAATATCACAAAGGCAGGTGACGACGTGGTCACTAATAGAAGTGCGCGCTGCTATCCGGTATGAATGGACACGTGGGGCTAGTGTGTCAGTCGTCTGTGAGTGTCTACAGACCATGTACGTCGAAGAGGACAGGTCTCTTTCATAGTCAGTCGCTAGTGTTGCACGTTCAGAGAAGGAAGGCAGACTGTGGAAGATAACAGTTGAAGTGAGAATCCTTACACAGGCATGAATAAAAACATTTCCCCAACGGATTTTCACTTGTACTCTGTATTGAAAATCGCCTTCCTTCTTTCCTCAGTGACTCGACAGCCCAGGGTGGTCCTTGGCCTTCTCAAGAAGCCTTTTCCATGCAAACCTTCTTCCTGCTAGAGCTCTCCAATTCTTAGTTCTCAAAACTAGGAGGTTTTTTTCTAGACCATCAATCCATCTTAGATTTGGCCTGCCTTTTCTCCGTGTGCCAATTGATTCGGCATTGTAAACTTTTTTTAGTGGTGCGGTCTTTGTCCATTCTGACAACGTAGCGTTAACATTTAATTCGTTGTACTTTGAGAAAATTCACGATGTCAGATTCTTTTATGAGTGATACAGTACTAAATTTGATCTCCGCCAAGTGCCATTTTCTTGAATTCCTCCAAAAATAAATCTTAAAGTCCTCCTTTCCTAGATACATGTTCTAGTCTGTTCGAGACTTGCACCAAGTTTCACATGCATGAGTTAAAACTGATCTTAAAAGACTTTTTATACAATCGAACCTTTGTTTTTCTTTTGATTACGTTCGATTTCGTATATTTTTGTTTTTCATTAAGACATCTATTAGCCATAGTAATTCTCTGTTGGATTTCAGTAGTACAATTGTTTCTATTGTTAATTTAAATATAAATGAAACTGTGTCAACTTCAAAATTATACTCTTCAATTTTAAAAAGGGGGAATTGTTAAAGAAAGTCACATCCTCGGAACATAATTCTCAAAACAATGCCGAGGTGGAAGTGGGATATGTGGCAACTCCTTGCAATGAAAGATACTTAGTTTTCCAGAGTGGTTTTTTTAAAACTATAAATGCACGCTTTAACAAAAGCCTCAGAATCGATGTCGACTATGTCGAAAAATAGTGCAAGCTGTGTAGTTAATGATGTCATGGTGTATTTCTTTGATAATAAAATTTTCGTGTGGAAAAAAATAATGAAACTTACTTTTGTACCCCCCATGTATCTAATAATATTTAAACCTATGAGAGCGTCAGCCAATTAATTCAAAGAAATCTCGTTCAGCTAGAAATCTTTCCCAAAGGAACACTCCAAACTTCAGACGATGAACAAAATATATTATAATATTATAATAATAATATTTTTAAAGAAGATATTTTATGTGTGAAGTGTGTTGTATGGAACTGGTTACAGTACTCCTGATTCATTACTATATCAAAAAAGTGATATAGATAGTTTCATTATTTGATTTACAAATTTCGGAGAGACTACATTTTGCTTAAATTGAAACAAAAAAGTTCAGTTTTGCACAGGATAACTAATACAAATGTCTCGGAAAACATTTGATGATACTTGAAATACTCTAACACTTGAAATTTGTATGATACTTTTTGAGGTTTATTTCATTAATTTTTGATAATGGTGGGTTGTATTGTATTTGTGTATTTAAATAATAATAATAAAGGGTCTAGGTTTTTCTTCTATTTACCTCTTCTCCCCAAGGTGTTAGCAAACGAGAAGCCTTTCGCATTCCAATGGATTCTCCCATGTCTCTCAGAACTTCTTCCCATATTTGCCGTGTTCTGAGATTCAATAGCACACGGCTTCTTTTGGCAGGTTCCTTCCGATTCACTACTGTTACCAAACAGCTTTCTTTGGATCCAGGCAAAGATAGCCCTTCTAAGCTCTCATGGTGCGGCTGTCTATAAAAAAGTGTTACAAAATAATTAAAAATTATTATTCTACAAAATAAGAATCAATATTAATTTTTTTTTTTTGCAATAAAAGCAAATCAAGACGATCTTGATATGGCTCAAGATTGCTATGCATTTCTTTCAAGATTGCTAGGCATTTGTTACTTTGAAAACGTTACTGAGATTTTATGAAATTTAATGTGTATTTGTGCAGGTGATAGCAAACTTGTGTTATAATACGTTTAAGTGGAAATTATTAAGCAATATCAAGGCATAAAATTAATACGGATTTCATTTCATTACAAAAAAACCATCTTCCTATTATTGTACTATATGTGCAAAAAAGAAAGTTTGTTTAGTTTTGCAAGAAATTCATTCTTCACCATAACACTTACGAGAAGAACAAGCTAGACTTTGATTAGTATGAAAATTTTTGAAAAGGAGGATATATGTTTCCGGTTTTGTGAGTATCAAAGGCAAAATATTACATTTATTTTACTTATATTCTTTCCAAACCTTGAATTATTCAATTAAACTAATGTAAAAAATAAAGAAATTTCCAATGAAATATTTACTTTCAGTAAAAATTATCACCCGATTTACATTCACACGAAAAGAAAATCCTTCTTCTATTATTTATTTAAAATTAAAGTATTCAGCTGATCTTAACAAACAATATTTAAAAAAATGTTCGATTTCCTTTTAATATAACTTCAAGTTAACTTTTTTACCTACAAATAAAATGGAATTTGATTCACACTTTCCTTTTTCAGGGCAATGAGGAATTTCCGGTTGCGTTTGGAAGGAAGGAAACCTTGAGCAGTCGAAGAAAGCATAATATACGCATGATTCTCAGTGTCCTCCGGAGACAGTTATTGATATCTTGGAGATATCAAAGCTTACACTGGCAAATGATATGAGTAAGATCTCTTGGATTTAGTTATATGCTATAGGGCATTAAATATAAACAATTTAAGAATGCATTTAAGTAGGAAGTAATAAGGGAAACACGTCGATCAGTATTAATGGCCTTTATATAAATTAGTTTTACATGCTTAAAAGCTGCCCATCCGGTATAGTGGTTAGTGACGCTGACTGCGGTGTCGTGGGGCCTGAGTTCGAATCCCGGAGAAGGCATGGATGTTCATAATTGTATAGTGTCTTCTTGTCATGGGGATACTCTAAATAGAGAGAGGTGGGACACCCCTGACCACCCTCAGGGCGTCCCCCCTCAAAATTGGAGTGGAACAGAGCAAAATCGTGCTGTCATCTGCATGGTTCTTAAGGCTAACGGCAGGCGTAAAAATCTAGCCCTTAGCCGCGATAAATTTAGTGGGCCTTAATCTGATGTTACTGTCAATCAGATGGCATAAGTAACAACACAAGCATAAAAAAGTGTTATCCTAGCCTTTGTAAGGAAATTAGGATACATATTGTCAAAGTATTACGTAGAAATTCCACAGCTTTGGATGTCATGTTTTGTTTTTCATAGCATGAGATATACAATGATACCTTACAAATTTTCTGAGAATGCATGCGATTGTTGAGAGTACCTAGTTGAAGAATACTTTAGCGTAACCTTTATGTTAGTGGACTTTTCCAGAACTACGATAAGAAAGCCACTTAAACACAAAAAGGTAGAAAAATGTCTTCTACGAAATACAACATAGATTGGGAGGGTGAGGAACTGAATGAAACTAATAAATGCTGAAGGGAATCCTGACACTTAAAAAGGAAGCAACCGCAACGCATTTAAAAGTGCCTGCAAAGTTCAGTTCATATCTGGTAATATAATTAACCGTAATTCAGTGCTTCTCAAACTTTCTATACTTGAGACCCAATTTTCAATCATAATTTTCATCGCGCCCCCCTCCATACAATAACATGTAATGAATTCAATAATAATATGCTTTGACGTAAAGCTACAATAAGACTTTAATTATAAACCGTACAAATTATCAAGAAAAGTATTGAATTTTGCATATAATTTTATGACATTCCCATAAGGTCACTGGTAATTATTAAACTTATTCTTAACTTATCACTGTTAAGAAGACACAGTACGATTCAATTGACAAAAATCGGTCAAAAAATCAAATCTAATTTTTTTAGCCTAGCTTATTTTTTATACCCTTTTCTATACTCTCACAAAATTTGAAAGCTCTAAGATTAAAAAACGCTGAGTTGTGACAACTTTTACGTTCGTTTTTGTTCACAACCCAATGGCAAATCAAAACTTTAAAATGACTTATCTCAGAAAGATGAAATAACTAGTTTGACTTCATTTAAAATGCTAAGGCTTTTTTTCTATTGGGCCTAATATTTGGAAATTTTTTTTCACTAATTGCTAATAGTACATGGAATAAAAGTTGGTATGCATTTTTCAATCAAAGCGATATTTATTTTTTAAAAAATAATTTAATTTAGAATTTACACATTTTTAAGGAATTTTCATTAAGCCTTCATAAAAAGAAGTATTGTACAAATATTAATCATGTTATCGCAAAATCCATACCAACTTATGTTATACATAGTTTGACGTAACTGTAAGTCAAATTTCATATATGTACGTCAAGTTTTGTAGGAGAAGTAGCATTTTAAAATCACTTCATAAATTTTAAATTTTTTCCTAAAAAAATTAAATTGTTAGCTTTTTAAGAAATTTTGAGCACAAAATCTGTTTCACATAATACATACACATAGGGGACATCCAAAAAGAAATTTTGAAAACCATTAAATTAAAAAACTTTGTGTAAATCGTACCATGTCCCCTTAAATTAATTATGAAACACATTGCGCAGTACTGATACATTTATAAGTGTATTATATCAGTGTAAATTTGTACTTTATGATGTCAGAATGTATTTTGTTTTGCTTCCTTTCAGTAAGTTATTAATTTTTTTAAAAATAATCTTTTGTTTTCGACTTTTCGATATACTCGCGCCCCCTTGTAGGGTTACCAAGCCCCTCTAGGGGGGGGGCGCCCCACAGTTTGAGAAACACTGCCGTAATTAAAAAATAACAGATTATTTTTACTTTTTACTTATAGGCAACGCGATGATAGCGTGTCTTGTGAAATTGTATCGAAAAATGTGAGTAACTTGAATAATTTAATTCCAAATAATTATATATTAAAAGCTCAGTATTTATTACTTTTGAATAACAACTTTTTTTTTTATCAAGTTATCTATATTAAAATTAGCTCCTACATATGTTAACAAAATTAGGTTGTTCTTGGTGCGCTTCAGCTAGTTTTGAATGGTATTTATTTTACTATGTTCATAGAAGAACTAATTTATTCTCAAATGGTTTTTTAATAGAGATTTTGAGGGGTTTTTTTTGTCTGAGACAACACCACTTTAAAAAAAATTGTAAGAAATGGTTATTTATTATCTTTCCAATTTTTTTTTTTTTTTTTAATTTTTCAGTAAGTCTTAGCGTGCTTTTGTTACAACTCTACCGTGCCACACTGTGGCTAGAGTGCCGCAGGGTGACCAATTATGGGGTATGACAAAGAAATAGTTCAACGGTCATTTACTTGTGTGTGACCGTGCGTCGCGTGTGAAATACTCTTACTGGTCATTGTTGTGACTTCATAAGCGTCTGGGGAATTCAATACTATAAATACACCGGCTTTAAAGCACATGCGCAGAAAAACTGTGAAGGGTCTTTACGTGACCTTCACCAACTAATCCTCTTGGGGAATCTTTGGGCTAGCATTCACGTTTTATTCGCAGCCATTCCTCTTAAGAAGAAACCTTGATATGCAAATTAGTTAGAATATACTATGTTAGAGTTTGGTAATTGTAGGGCAGAAGGAGCGAAGCATCTGTTGCAGCGTTACTAAGGTGAGATTTAGGATTTACGCAACTTGTGTGTGATTTTAGGATGGAGTTTTGCTACTATACTAAATTAGTGGATTATGAATTGATAGGTTAGGATTGATTAAGGTTAAATTGATCTGATTGCGTTCGCTTATTCACTTAGGGTTGTTGTTTTCTTTATATCACTCCTAGGGCTTCCTTTTGTGGTTTATTTTGTGGTTGATTAGTGTGACTGAATAGTAACAATAAATTAGATTTATCATGGAAGTTTCTGGCCATACTTTGTTCCCTCCAACAACTTTAAGTAGGCAGGACAATGAGGAAGTGACTTCAGGGGGAAGTCGCTTACAAAACTTGGATTATATACAAGGTGACCGTGCTTACAGTATCCAAAAGTAATGGCTTATCATTACGGAACTACCAAACAGAATGTAATAAACTGTTCATCTGTGGATTGGAAAAATCTCCGAGATTTTTCGGATCTAGTCAGATTGGCCGCACATGCGCGCATTATTCGGCAATCGCAGACGATAAACTTTTTACACTGACTTCATTAGTAAAGACCTGGACGCGACAGTAAAAGGCGCAGTGCGGACTTTGGTTAACGGAATTTAAATCAGTCACGCGTGTACAGCGACGTGTTCGAACAGAATGGAATATCGACCCTTCGACATCAAAATATATCCACCAATGGAAAAGAACTTTAAAGGAGACGGGAACTTTGGTATCTCAAACTGGCAAGTATCCTTAAGTTTTCGTGATAGAAGACACTGTTGATCGTGTGCATGATTCATTTTGCAGGAGTCCTGATAAGTCTATTAGGCAAGCCAGAAATGACATTCATTCCATTCTTTTTCGAACACGTTGCTATACAAGGGTGACTGATTTAAATTCCGTTAACTAAAGTACGCACTGCATCTTTTACTGTGGCGTCCATATCTTTGCTAAAGAAGTCAGTGTAACAAGTTTATTGTCTGCTATTGCCGAATAATGCGCGCACGTGTGGCCTATCGAACAAGACCCAAAAAATCTCGGAGGGATTTTCAATCTACGGATGAACAGCTTTTTGCATTCTCATTGGTAGTTCAATAATAAGCCATAACTTTTGGATACTTTAAGCCTGGACACCCTGTATCCATATCATGTAAAGTAAAACTTTTAATTATTTCCATCTTAGGCGTACGCGTTAAAAAAAAGTTTGGAGATCACCGGCCTAGAAGATTAAGCACCAGCATTCAATCTATGTAAACAAAGCAAAATCCTTTTTTTTTTTAACAAATTCTCATCATTTCCCAATAATGTCCATTCATCCACTGGAGTTTAACAAACAATGAGAAGAAATTCGAAAAAAAAAAGTTTAGAATTTTAGTTCTTGTGTTATTTTATGAAACATCTTAGTAAATAATATTGTTTATGATAAAACTATAGTATTCTTAAGAATATTATGTATATATATATATATATCCCAGAAAATAAAAACAAAATATAAACCTTTTTGTCTTCTGAAAGTCAGGAAAAAAATTCATTTAAAGGTATATTATTTAATTTTCTTTAAAACTATTTTTAATTAACTACTATTATTAGCTGAAGTATTAACACAGATTTTTTTTTCTTTTTCATATAGTGTGTCTTATTGCAAAAAATACAAAATAAAAAAAAGTATAAGAGATATGAAAGGTAAGTCTGATTGAAGCACATAAAATTATTTTAGTATTTTAGTTTTTATAGCTGTACAAGAAAATTTACATCTTGCATGAGTTTTTTTTATCTTTTTAAAGCAAGAGTTCTAGTACTATAAAACTTATATAACTTAATATAAGACTCAATTAAAATAGTGACTGGATTCTCAACCAACAAAACAAAACAACGAGTGACATTTTTACAAATTTTTCTTGATGGAAATATTGTTTTTCTATAAAATTAAATCAAGGAATAATTAATAATTATCTCATGCAATAATCAATACGAAAACTTTGTATACATTGATTTAATAATAAATAGTAATTAATAACAGAATAGAGCTTGTGGCAAATTTAAGACATTTAATTAGGAATTTAAAATTAATTGTCTAGAAAACAATATTCATTCAACATTTATTTAAGATTAGAATTTGGTATTTTAAATAAATATAAAAACCTTTGAGAATTTGATACATTTTTTTAATTCAAAATTTCCCATTTTTCAGATAAAATTTCAAAGACAATTAAAAAGAGTCAAGTGTTTATATAGAAGTAAAAATATGTTTAACACATATTAATTATTTTAAGCTGTTAATATGAAACAATTATTAAGATCAAGTAATTTAAATTTGATTGCAGTGGTTAAATTTAACACGTCGTCATTTTCAGTTCTATAAAAACCAAATTCAAACAAGAATATAATTTTGTTTCCGATAGATGAGATTTTCTATTTTTTTATATTGATCTCGAATTGAATTCACATGGTAAATAAGCCAATAAACATTCTTCAAAGTCTTAAAATAAATCTCTTGGAAAAAAATATCAGCATTACACAAATTTTTATATGATTTGTAAGATAAACAAAAGCACTTACCTAAACAAAAGCATATCCTCTCGACGCAAAGGTGCAACATTAGGCTTTTGAGAAGTATGTAGTCGTATCAATTTCCCATAGCCGGCATCTTTGAACGTCTTAGTTCCAGATGCAACATATGATCCACCATCTTGCAATTCTTTTAATTCATTAATTAAGTGACCTTTTAGGTCATATATATATCGAACTCCCTGAGGAATTTTCATACGTTGGCTGAGGTAATCACAAAATCCTGTCAGATTCAGGAAATGTTTCCCAGGTCTTAAACTCACTTTAGTACCAGGAAAATAAGAGTCGCCATTTCGGTACACAGTGACCACGAGAGCCTTTGGTGCTTTATCTGATGATCCTAGAGGAGGTATCTTCTTTCTGTAACCAACTCTCACATCGAAAGCTCGTTTTTCACCTAAATCGCCCAAAGACAGAGATGGACGAATCTCAGAACTGCTTTTCATTTTTTTCCCCTTAAAGTTCCTTCTAAACTTCAACTTTTTTAAACTTGGTTAATAATTTAATATCAGGAGAAATTCCAAAATCTTGGTCTGATTTTTTTTGTCTGAAGATTCTCATCGTCTTGAGAAAAATAAACGATTTCAGAAAGAGAACATAAAAAGAAGTAAGAAAAATTTGACACTATAAATTAACGTTTGTTCCAAATCAATATCTTCTTCATGACTTCTATTGTTATGAAGGAGTTGTAAGCGATTCACAATGCTAAAGAAACAGAAGCTTTTTCAAGTTGTAGAAAAATCATGGTCAATAAAGAAATTTCTGGTCGTTAAATTCTAAGCTTTTTTCACTTTCTGATTTCTTTTGGGGACCTTTTCTCACACATGACCAAAATTATTAGTATAATTACATAATTAAATCATATAATTACATGAACAGCTGAGAATTTCGACATTCATGAGAAATCTTTCGATATTATGGTTTTCAAAAAGTATAACAAAGGTTTCAGAGAGACAGAGCGATGAATGTTCTGCTTTGTATCCAGTTTGTAGTGTGTGTGACGTTTTGCATTTAGAATTTTATTTCAATACCAACATTTTTTTATTTCTCAATTACTCATCTAGCCATATTTCAAATTATTTGCAGTATAGACAAGCATTCTTACAAGCATTAAAGATCAAAATTGTGTGTTTTTTGTTCCCATGACAACATAAACAAAAGTTTTTCGTGCGTTTGTGCGACATTAGTTTTGTTGCGTGACCATTCATCAACAGTAATGCAGAATAGAAATCAATGTATATAACGCAGGAAGACGTGGGATCACACTCACCATTGTGAAAGACATTTTTATTTCAAAACTTTCAACAAACCTTCAATCGTTCGCAAGAATAATCATTTAATTTCGAAATTAAATTCCCAGGCAATTTTCGTAGCTGTGTCTTTTCTCTGAGATGCTATCGATTTAGTTTCGCGCGCGACATTATTATCCAATAAAGAGCATAATTTTATTTTATTTTATTGTATCAAATTGATTTTACTCAGGTGTAAAATTGTAACATTCATTTCACACCTATTATAAGAAATGATTGTTATTGTTTTTTGCATGACAAGCATTAAGAAAATGTTTTCGAAAATGGTACAACGAAAAAATATTCTTTCATCATTGAAAAACACACGCTTCATCGGAAAACAAAACAAGTTCTGCTTAGTCAAATGGTAACTCTTTGAATACGAGGACACTAAATTATAAGTTCTGATTCTAAAGTAAAATACTTTTTGACAAGAGATATTGTGCATATGTAAAAATTCCATGTATTATAAATTGAATTACATTGATATATTTCTTTACCAATTTAATTGTTCATGTTTTAGAAAAAAAAATATTAAAGAGAAACTTCGAGAAAATTAATAAAATACGTAGTAAATCATATATTTACAATAATTAATAGATTTTTCACAATAACACGGTTCGAAATTAAGGAAAAGAAGATTAAATGTGTGACGGATCTATTAACGTTCCTTCCACTAAGCCTCTTGGGAAATCTTTGGGCTATCATTCGCGTTTATTCACAACCAACCCTTCGGAAGAAGAAACCGTGATATTCAAATTAAACCTACTATATATAGTCAGGGTTTTCTGGCTAGCCGAGGAGAAGGAGAGAAGGAAAGCCAAGAGTCAGATTAGATTGCTACTAATCAGTTATCACTACAAATTATTGAATATTTCAAATGTTAAATAGACGAAGATCTAAAGTTGTGACGGGCTCACGCGTCTTTTCTGTAACATAATCTCTGGGTTCTTTGACGGCCAAGATTAATGGCAAATCTTTTCCAACTCAAATCCAAGAAGTGAAATGCAATTGTAAATGCAAATAAGATAGCCTTTAAAAGAGCAGAAATTTTAGTAAGCGGGATGGCAATTTAGAGAGTTATGTTTAGAAGAGATAGAGAAGTGTAAATTAACGGCCTACCAAAGATAACCAGATTTCTAGCCATTACTACAAGGTGCACGCGTGCCTAAAAGTCTCTCTGAAAGTGATTGAACCTTAGCTTGATTCAAGGTAGGACTGATTATTTGATATTAGAACTTGTAATATTATCAGAATTGAAAGTAGGCGGATAATATAATTATTTAGATAAGTGATCAAAGTTACGCGATCAGGTTTAACTCACTTTTTTTATTCTCACTTAATATAAGTTTATCTAATTTATTAGAAATTTAAGTTATATTTTTAATAAAGTCATATTTTAAGAATTTTAAAATGTCTCTTCATTTCGAGAATCCCACACCTCTAATTCACGCTGACAATCAAAGATATGGTCGCCATAGAACGACCATATCACAAAGTGACGATTGGCCACTAAACATAGTGTAACGTTAAAAGCTAAGTGAGATAATTGAATTGATCCTAAATCAAATTGGTAGATATTCATAGTTTTCGTATAATTCGTGCATCTTGCTATTGTTTCACTTGTATTGACATTCTCTTCTTGAATTTTAGTGAGTCAGTGTTGATAATTTGGTTGATCAATAAATAAATTGATTTTGAATATGTCTGGTATTCCTTTCCTTCCTCCCACATATCTAGGCGGACACAGGAGAGAGGGGGTAATCCTTCACAAATGCTCGAACTAAATATTGAAAAATACGAAGTGTATACTATACACCATGATTCATATTATGTTACTGATATGTACAATAAATTATTACCACTGGAAACACCTATAGCCTTAAACGCATGCATTTAATAATATTAACAATCATTAATTTGATAGCTAAAAGGGAATTATGTTGTGACATAAATATCTTATAACTATATATATTGACAGCTGTTAGGAATCTTATTATTCAGCTCTACATTTAATTTTCTGTTGTTCATACATTAAAAAATAAATCAGATCCCAAAAGCCTAATGAAGAAAACATAGGTATTAAAGAGAATGAACAGTTAAGGGAGTATTCTAGTCTAGAAATTTGGAAAAATCGATATTTTTTCTTCATATTTCCAAAGCTTAAACATTTAAGAAGAGCACTTAAGAGGATCTTTCAAAATTATAATTTTGAATAGGTATTTTAGTGACGCGGCATATAAACCGGCTCGGTCGGAGTGAGTGAATATTAACGTCGCACTGTTCAGCTACACGAGGGCTTTTGGCGACAGACCTCGTAATTTTGAACCATAATCAGGTGACAAGGACGACAGCTGAGCTGGCACCCCCTCTCCTAACTACCACACCACACCAAGGGGAGGACGTTTGAACTCTCGACAGATTTAACGTGCATCGCTCCCCTACATGGCGGGTCTTTAGTGGTACTGGGCTCGAACTCGTGACAATCCAGCCACGATCCGATACCTTGACCACTAGGCTACCGCGACCACCCGGGTTGGTAGGAACGAATCAAACAATAGACAATAAGGATCCTCCATATACCTGCAATCGTGTTCCCTCATAAAACCGAATAATCAATCGATGATTAGGTTCAGAAACCCAAAATAATAATGAATCTCTGAATTCATCAATATGGACTTCTGCACCTAAACATATACATGCCGGAACACCACGCAACTGAAATTGTAACTTTTATAGCAGTTTGCATTTTTAATGAAGACTTCATTCCCGTTTTAGAAATGTTGACCCTTATGGGAACAAAAGATGGTCCAGAAGCCCACGCATTCGCCGTTAAATGTGACAATATCTGGATTGAGCGCTCAGAAATACGAGCTTCTGACGCTTCAAAAGAGGCCAGAACTGCACGTTTGAAAGAAAGAACTTCGAAAAAGGCATTTTTTTGAAGTAGAGGAAGGCCCAATGTATGGAACTGGAATCGCAGATTGAAAAAAAATTAAGTATAAAGTACCATTGTATGACTTAGTCTGTGCGTAACTTGACTCGAAACTTCTTTTTTTCTAGACTCTTGTCATGATATCTCAAGTTCTACTGAACCAATTTACTTGAAATTTGATGTGAGCCTTCTCTATACATTACTCTATCCATTTAACCCCATTTTTTTTTTTTTTTTTTTTTTTTTGAGAATTCCCACTTCATCAGCCTAAAACTTTTTAATTTTTTCTCTCGATTTATTTTACTTTTTTATTCTTCAAACATTAATAAATATCTTGTAAAATAATGGCTTGTAAAAATATTTTTTGGTTTTCTTTCATTGCACCTGGTACAATACCTAAAATTCATACCTCTAGACTAGAACACCTCCTTAAGAAAGGCTAAGGGTTATCACTATACGAACAATAATGCCCCGATTAATTTGCGAAACACGAAAAAAAAAAATGTTTTGTATAGCCAATATAGGGCGGGTAATATCTATTGCAACACTCCTCGACGCTGAAAGAAAGAGATATTGAATATAGTCTTGGGATATGTCAGTTAATGTCAGTGCCTATTTGAGCTCATTTCTGACCCTGGGCGCAGAAGATCTACAGGCCCCCTCAGGCCACTTTTCCGCTTAGACCCGTTAGGCACATGCCTAGGGCGCAAAAGATTTGAAGGTGCAAAAAATTGGAGGGCGAAAAAAGAGAAAAAAAGGGAAAATTCGGGGTGAACCTTCCCTTCGCCTAACGATTCGGGAGAGTATTTCTCCCCTTAAGAGAGTAGGGACTGAAATGAAATCTACTGTGGAAAAAGAAATGCTTTACAGTTTGATGTTGCTATGTACTCAAAATGATATTACAATGGATATTGAATACAATGATGTTATTAACGATTTTGCAATGATCAAGACTCGGAGAAAACATTTTGTTGTACAAGTACAATGACAGTGTCTCAACAAAGAATAAGGAAGTCTAAAAGTGAAATGCAGTAAAACGATAAGCGAAGAAAAAGATGAGAATAAACCAGTTGAAAACATTTCATATAATAACGTGTGTGGTAATTACCAAAAAAAAATTATTTCATTAATTTACTGTACTAATTTGATATACCGTAAGGTAAGAAATTAACAAGAGTGGCAAAAACATTTCACTACCCTTTCCTTACGGTTGCCGGTTGCCAGTCCAGGACATGGCGAGTCCATAGGTAGGGGATCATGGAAATACTCTCCAAAGAGAAAAACAAATAAAAGAGTTTAAGTAAAGGGAAAATCCCTCCCGAACCAAAACTGGCTAGGTAAAAACTGAAGGTGGGGAGGTGCTCTTGAAATTGTCGGGGGAGGCGGGGGTTAACAATTTCAAGTTCCCGATGAGGTTAAAAATGGCCCTGGGCCCCCTTGGCACTGGATGATCGAAATTTATAACCAGAAAATCTGGTTACGTCCAGCTTATCCGGGTCCCTGGGCGCCAGCCCAAAGCGGCCAGTGGATAAACCGGCACTGTTCCACGTTGCTTCCATCTGTTGTCAAACTTCACTTGACATTACATAATTATTTACAATCCATGTAAAAATCTTCAAATACGGTGCCCAATTTTTTGCTTAAATATATATATTCCAGGTTTTCATATTTAAGTTAGCCCCTACATTTTAAATTTTAAAAAATTTTCATTAAAAAAAGCTTTTGACATATGAAAAGGAGATAGGAGTGTGATAGCTCAATGGTCATGGTCGCAAATTTGAGGCTGACTTTGTATCTGTCGAACCGTTGACTTCTCTCAAGACTGGCGTTGCGGAAGGGCTGGTGTACGTTAAATTTGTCGAGGTTAATATAATTCATGTTAGCATGATGTGGAAGTTTGGAGAAAGGTATGCCATTTCAGGTGTTGCCCTCGTCACTTGATCATAGTTCACAATTATGAGGCCCATCGCCAATAGTGCTCGTGTTGATTCACATAAACGAAGTAATTTAAAACCGAATCAAAGAATATTATATAATTCGTTAAAAAAGTTTATGTTGCTCATAAATTGTGGCTGGGCCTAGGGGACTTTGAATGTAGTCTTCAATCGTTTTCTTGCTATATTGCATGAATTGTCTGCTGAGGAAGAAGTCAGGATCCTTAGAAGGAAGCGTTCTTACTTCACTATCGTAAGCCGATAGCTCTAGAAAACATAATAGTTTTCCATTTTAGTCAACTTACATTTTTTTCAATTCCTACTATTAGATCACACTCTCCCTATATATTTATTTATTTATATATATATCTTGTTCAAATTTTCAATCTTTAATAACATACTTTTTATTCATCGACTTCGGTTATAATATATTTTTTAAAACTTCTAGCGGTTGACACTTGATGCTAATACATTTTTTTAAATATTATTTTATTAATTATTTTTTATTTGTAAAATTTTTTCTGCGTTATTTCTGAAGAAGTTACAACTAGCTACATCAAATGGCGCCATCAAAGTAGGAAGTGACTTAAATTTTTTTTATATTACTTGTTTATTATCACAGTGGTAGCCAAAATTGTGGACACTTACTTTAACTTGTTATGTTTTTAAAGTTTGTATATGGTTATATAGAAAAATTTACGTTGCACAAAATGCTAAGCATTTTATATCATTTTAAAGAAAATGTAATACTGAATTCAATACAAAAACAAAAAGAAATTGCAATATATGCAACGCAAAAAAAGTTATGTGGGATTAAATATCGATATACATTGGATACTGATGATAGCAGTGAGTTATCCGAGTTCAGTGAGGTTGCGTTTATTCTTGATTACAGCTTCATATCGATGTTTCATTGAGCTGAAAATAGTTTTATATTCCTTTTTATTTCATGGGTACCTAATTCGAACAAGAGTTTTCAAACGGTGCCACAAGTTTTCGATAGAATCGAGGTTAGGACTGCTTCCTGGCCAGCATAACAATGATATTTAGTAAAAAAGGAATGGCATTAACTGAAAGAGTAGATTGGACACAAATGTGACGAGAAAGTGGTGTTTCTTTTGTTCAAATTACATGACAGGTGGGTAGTTCAGTGACTGCATCTGGAGACTGAAAGTTTTGTTTAAGAAGTCAGGAGACAAATTCGATTTATTTAAAAAAAAAAAAAAGCAGGAAAAGGCCGCAAAAGGTGACCAACTCTGTTGATGACAGAAGAACAAAAATACTATGTTTCAGAGATAAAAGAATTTCATGAACATTCATCAGAAGTGATCTGAGTGAGGCTGGTGTTTCTGTCAGTTCAAAAACAACCAGAAGTAGATTAGTAGATGTAAGACTAAATGGTAGAATTCCACGAAAGAAGCCGAATCTCATTTTGCTGCAGCACTAAAAGGGATTACAGTTGTCAATGTAACACATTAATTGAACAAATGATTATTGGTCACAAGTTATATAGAGGGACGAAACTAAAATATCGTTATTCGGTAGTGATAGCCTAAAATATGTAGACGTAGAATAGCGTAGAATGCTACATCCTGACTGCATCCAGGGAACTGCGAAGTACCCACATAGTTCTATCATTTAGTCATGCATATCATTAGATGGTATAGATCACCTTCATATCATCGAGGGGACACTGAATGTCATAAAATAAATTGACACCATTCTAGAACTCAAACTTCGGCCTTCCATCAGGGATCTATTTACCAACAATGCTTCATTTATTTTTCAGCAAGATTCTGCTCATTGCCACACAGTAAAATAATTGAAAGACTGGTACCGTTCTAATATCATTGAGTTGTTGTCCTGGTGAGGAAAACAGTTTTGACCTCGATCTTATCGAAAACTCGTGTCACTGTTTGAAAACTCTTGTCGAATAAGGTACCCATGAAATAAAAAGGAAATAATTGAGGATATAATTGTTTTCTGGCATCATGTAATAACGAAGTAAGAGCTTAAAACTATTTTCAACTCAATGAAACACATCAATGTGAAGAAGTAATCAAGAATAAACGCAATCTCACTAAACTCTAACTCACTGCTATCATCAGTATCCAATGTATATCGATAGTTATTGTCGCATAACTTTTTTTGCATTACTCATATTTGAGTTTTCCTTT
The DNA here is from genome assembly GCA_019973955.1 of Trichonephila inaurata madagascariensis. Taxonomy (NCBI): domain Eukaryota; kingdom Metazoa; phylum Arthropoda; class Arachnida; order Araneae; family Nephilidae; genus Trichonephila; species Trichonephila inaurata. The sequence continues at coordinate 23,574 of BMAV01003098.1, forward strand.
TTGTATTGAATTCAATATTAAATTCTCTTTAAAATGATATAAAATACTTAGCATTTTGTGCAACGTAAAATTTCTATAACCATGCAAACTTAAAAAAACATAACAATTTAAAAAAGTCTCCACAATTGTGGCCACCACTGTATTATTATCATTGTGTGTGCGTGTGTTAAATTTAATTTAATTTATTTTAAGTTTAAATTTAAATTTATAATAGTAATGCTATTTTTTTAAGTTGAAATGAGATTGAACGAAATTGTTGCATTATATATTAATGATCCATGATAAAATTCAAAAAATTACATCATATATAGAATAAACTAATATGAGATTATTTCAATCGCGTAATATTACAGTTTAAAATTCAGTTTTTAAATTTTACAACTTAAGATATTTTTGAAAGATCCGGGTGGATTTGGTTTGTCGCTGACCTGCTGCATCTAAGGTTGCAGATTCAACCCCATCCCAAGTCGGTGGATTTTCATCGGGCAGAAAATCGACACAACGTCCATATCGTATGATTATGTGGTATGTAAAAAATTCCTTGATGGTCCGTTTGGCTTAGGTGCTCTCGGCAAAACTAAACTCCTAAATACAAGCTCACATCATCAGAGCTCAGGTGCCTCCCTCTTGTGGGGAAACTAGGAGTTAAAATTACTTGCGGTAATTCGTATCGCCTATATGGTGCCGCATTAAAAAGTAATACCAGCTCCTGGGGAATTTACTAGGTCTGCAAAGGTAAAAATACCAACACGCAGCCCCATTAGGAAAGAAGGAAAGAAATTGTGCCTGGACTTCCGTAACTCAAATATCAGTTATAATGCAAACAAATAAATTTAAAAATTGCAGTAAAAAATAACGTACATATCTAATTTTGTTGATCTTTCGTGAAATTACAAATATGAAATTAAATTGTTGTAATTATAAAATTAAAACTTCTTAATATACAAATTGGTGTTTTAAATCAGACCTTTTATTCAAAGGAATTCTTCCATTTATAATATTTAATTATCTGATGCTTTCCCTTTTCAACTTCCTCTCAAAAATTAGAAAATGACAATTTATGACACAGGTTTCAGTAATGTACTTCTAGGTATTCTTCCTAGGTGTAAGAATCTGCATGCTTAGGAATAATTCTATGTATTTCGTCTTCACATTCATTTTACTTTTATATCGTGATATTTTTTTACAGCTTTTATTTCTTTTAAAACGTCGCGACGATTTTAGGATTCTAGTAACTATTACTTATTAAACGAAAGGTCTTAAAATTCTCTATTGATGTTGCCTGGAACTCATGAAAATACCAATTAGAGCGTACAACTGTTGTCAGTGGGGTAACGAAAAATATTAGGGCCCCCTGCAAAGTTAGATTTTGGTCTCCAAATCGTACTTGGCGTTAGTCAGGCTTTGGGCTCCCTGAGATGCGAGGGTTGAGGCAGTGCACGTTACGCCACTGACCGTAGTGTCTTTGTTTGGTCATATCTAAGCAATAAAGTCTGTTGCCAAAATAACTCATGTAGAGAAAAAATTCAAAGTGAAAACAAATTTAAAAAACCTGCCATTTAAAATTGTGGTCTTGTTTTTAAATAAGTATTTTTGATTGCTGTTATTTATATTTCGTTATTAGGTTTTTAATCTTTTTTTCATGATACATGGAAAACATGACAGTTTTCTTCCAACTACCATTCAATAATAAAACAAATATTTATCTTTAATGTCTTTTGCGCTTAACACTTTTTACAATTAATTACCATAATTACTTTTACTTTATTTAAATGTATTAATTTATTTCAATATTTCTTAACATCAGAGCTTATTTTAATACTAATACGTATAAAAAAATTATATAAGAATAACGTAAATATTTCACATTCTAATGTTTTTAAATATTTTGATTTTTAAAACTGTGCTATGTTTTCAAAGTAAAGGGCGTCCATAATTAAACTTGAAATTTGCGAGTAGTCTGCAGCAAAAACCATACAGTGGAATTGCAGGAAAATTGGGTAATGGCAGAATGAAATGATGGGAATTTTATCGAGGGGAAAAAACAATACCTCCGTTCTCCGCTCGGGGGAATTAAAAAATATAACAGTCGATATATAGAAGGAAAATATAATTAATAAGGTCAAAAATAATTAATATTTTAAATAAATTTAAGTAAATTACAAATTAAACTCTAAGGAAAGAATTATTCAGAAAATAAAAAGCAAGGTGAAATAAATAAAGCTGAAAAACCCTGTATTTCCCAAGTTCCTCTGTGAGTCAATATATAATTCTTTCATAAGTCAAATATCTAAATATTATGTTTATAATATTATTATGCCACTGTAGGAGATGATTTCTGCAAAGCCAGAGCTTAGCAGGTCAATGCTCAACAAGAGAAACACGTATGCCCAATTTCAAGTCTGTAGGTTCAATAATTCCAGTGATCTCATACTGAACGAGTCACGTTTTTCTTCTAAATATATGGAGAGAAGATGCATTATCTTTTACATTCCTGAAATCTCTTTGGGAGTTGATTTTCGCAAAACCTGTTGTTAACGGATTTCTGCACAACAAAAGAAATATGCCTACAAACAAATTGTAAAATGCCTGCTCAATTTTAAGTCTGCTGGTCTAATAGGCTCAAAAGTGGGAAAGGAATATCTGTTGTGCTTTCCCCCCTCTACCTCACTAAGAAATCGATTTCCACAAAACTCACTCCTGGAGCATTTCTACTCATTGGAAGAAAAATGCCTGCCAGAAAATTCTATTAATTTAAAAACAGGATTTTTATTTTTTTTTGTCTATAATGCCCCGCAACAATCCCTTGCTGAACGGTTTCGCAAAATCTGTCCTGAGCTTATCTCTAGTAAATGAATTAAATATTCCCGCCAAATTTCCTGACTGTTGATCTATAAGACTCAAAAACGGGATTTTTGATCTGTTACGTCCTCTCATCAATTCTTTCATATTTAGGAGATTTTCGCAATACTCACCCTTGACGAATTTCGCTCAACGAAGTAAACATGCCACCTAAACACCAGTGGCACTCAAAGAACGCTTTCTTTTACTCAAATTCACGACGTTTTAGAGATTTTACAAAAATCAGTGACAATAGGCATCTTTTTTAATACTGCACACAACAACTACTTAGCAAGCTTTATTTCTGAACTCATCTAAAAATGATATCTGAGTGAATATTAATGTCACCCTATTAAGCTACTCCAGGACTTTTAGTGACGAACCTCGTAATTTTCAACCACAGTCAAGTGCAAAACTTGAGATGGCACTCCCTCTCCTAACTTCCCCGCCACGGGAGAACGCTTGAGCCTCGACAGATTTAACGCGCATTGCCCCCATCTGCACGGTGTTTCTTTTGCGATACAGGGTTCGAACCCACGACAAGTCGGCCGCGAGTCCGTTACCTAGACCAATTGGCTACCGCGGTCACTTAAAACTCATATTAAACAATTAGCAAAGTCAATGAGCTTTTTTTTTCTTTTCTTCATACATGTTGAATGTGCCGACAGCAGTTGAATATTGAATTATTATTTGAATTTAGAAACCTTTTTTCTTGTGTTGGCAACATTCTGAATCTATCTAATTTTTGTCAACATCATTCTGGGTTTGTTTTATTGAATAATTTGAACTTAGTTCAATTTTACATTATCTGTGCTATTTATTCTATTTGATTAAACATCCAATATGAGTACTGCTAGGAATATTTGCGATGATACTGCTTTGGACTTTATGAATACAGAAGAATCTACTGGTGTAAGTATGCTTATTTTTTTCCCTATTCTATAACAATGGCATCGAAAACTATTATTTTTTATTCTTGAAATTTTCCTATTATTAAATGTTATTTACAAAAATAATTTTTATGCATGTATTTTTCAGAGTTAATAACTGTGATTAGATGGATATTTAAATTAAGAGTTTGAAATTTCATGATACCGGTAAAATAAAACTTTGACATGTTTCATGAAGTGATAAATATTTCGCACAAATATTCATGATAAATATTGTTACTAACATATTACTTATTATTGTTACTGGATCAGTTCATCTATGATTGACACTAAATAATGCTTCTGGTTTAAATACTTACAATGGGTGTTTTTTTCCAATGTTGATCAGTTTTGTTTAATTATATGTATATATTTATATATATATATACTACCTGCGTTAAATAGATCTTTGGTGGTAAAGAGTTTTCTATCTAAGATGGATACTTAGCACCAAGGGAAAAAAAAGCCGTAAAGAATTAAAAAGTTAATGACAAAAAAAGAAATTTAAAAACAGGCTTTGCAGTCAAAAACTTGAAAAAATGATTGGTTGATTTGAGGTCAAAAGAAGGAGAAAGAATGCAATGAATGAATGTGGAATGGAAAAAAAATAAGGAAATCAAAAATAAAGCAGTAGAACTTAGCGATTTGCTACCAATATAAAAAGAAAGATGTATTATAGATTTATTATGGCAATTAAATTTGGACTGAAAATTCTATCTCAAAAATTAGACCAACCAATTTCTTACTTTTTTAGAAACAATTATCATGTCTATTACTTTTAGTTATGGCAGAATTCACACACAGTAAAATCTAATCTAAGAATGAAAAAAGAAATCTGAACCCTTAGAAAACCATATTGACCAAATATGCTCTAACTTGGTAAATCTCTAATAATGAAAAGTGCATATTCCCTTAAAAAATATCTAGGTATGCTCAAATAGTTTTGGGGATATCCATTATTGTATGAAAAGAAGTCTCTAAAATGGAATACAAATACCGCAATAACAGCATCCAATATGGAAATAGCAAAATGCTTGAAAAAATCAAATTAATTGCTTGAAATTAATCAGGTTACTGCAGTAAAAAAATGAATCAATAAAAAAAATAATAGTTATGTACATATACACTTAACCAATTGCGAAGAATGATTTTATCGTGTTTAAAAAATTTGTAAGCTGAAATTAGTTTTTTTGTAAAAATTTACAATCACAAAAAAGCTTTTCTTATATTGGAATAAATTTTTAGATTTACTTGTATTAGTGAATTTATTACTCTGTTAATAAAAAATAAAATAAAATTTATCAACTAAAAAATTTAGTTTTATTTCATTTTATTCAAATATTTTTTTAGACTACCATTATGGCTATAGAATTTGCTGATGGTGTTGTTATTGGTGCAGATTCCCGAACTTCAATGGGGTGAGTCTTTAAGAAAATTAGATCTACATTTAGTGTTATTTTTTCCAAAATAGTTCAAATTTCTTATACATCTTTAACAACTGTTTGTTTGTCTCTGGGTAAAATATAATATGTATCAGAGTCATATACAAAAGTGTCTACATCCCTGCCAAATAATTATTAAACTCTTATCTCAAAATAATTTAATTGTTTATATATGTTAGTTTCATTTATTGTTAATCTAAATTCTAATTTGATGTATTTTTTATTTAATTACAAACATTATTCTAAACACTGGTTTCTTTCCTCATCGTAAGTTAAAAGAATTAAACCCTTTGCTTTTATAGATTTGTTCATTGTTTCTAGAAAAAGCTTACACTTGCTTTACTCATTGAATGTTTAACACCAAACTTTTTCTTAAAATAACTCCTGTAATTTTCGAAAATAACTACTAATCCCTTTTATCATGTGATCATAACATCCTTATTATTCTATCCATTATAATTCCCTGAGAGAATGTGGGGATTCTTTTTCTTTTTCAAGATGTATTGTAGACAAAGGATTCAAAATGGGTACTCTCCTATTGTTTTAGAATACAATTTTTATTCTATTCTACTCAGCTATTCTTTTGTCAAAACTATTTCCAGGATGTATTACATTACATATATATATGCATACAGATATGAATAAAAAGAAATGTGGGTGATATGTGTCATTTATTTATTTTTATAGTTGTAACTATATCAAATGAGTTGTGTGTTACTTTGAAGCATCTATTATAAGAATAAAATTTATTATTAAACCAAATTTTAACTATTCAATTCTTTTCTCATGATGTTACATTCTATTTTTAGTGTAAATATAAATTTAATTTATTTTTCTGTTGTCATTAACTACAATGTGATAATTTCAATGATATATATATTTAAAACTTCATATTATTTTTTATTTTATAGTATTAAATTTTAATTTTAGTATATAAAGACTAGAGAAAAAAGGTACCTATATTTAAAGATTTTTAATTACTTGAATATTTTTTTCATTATTTTATGTGGATAAAAAGAGGTTATTAGGATTTTTTGGTACTATCCATATTAATCCCAAAAAACAAAAATTATTAAGATTTAAAAAATTGTTAAACACAAGAACCAAGCTGTGATTTTTTACAATTAGATATAAACTTCTAATTATTTATTTTATGTAAAATTTTATGCTTTTATTACATTATAAAATTTTTTAAAATTTTACTAATTTTTTAAAAAATTTTAGAGCTTATGTATCAAATCGTGTGGCAGACAAGCTGACAAAGCTTACTGATCAAATCTATGTGTGTCGATCTGGATCTGCAGCTGATACCAAAGCTATTTCAGCCATTGTATCGTATCGAATGAACATGCTAAGGTTTGTATTGTTTATTAAGTGTTTTTTCCATTAATGTGGTTTGAGTAAAAAAATAAATCCAAGTACTCTAAAGAAAACTGTCAAATTGTTAAATCTGATTAATCAGACTGCATCTAAAAAAAACTTCTGTTTTAATTTGAGCTCATAAATTGGAAAAAGTCTTTTAAAAATAGAAAATAAAAAAAGGATATTTTAAATATGGGAAGGAACATATTACCAACTTGGCAGCATTAACTCAGCATACCTTAGATACTGTTTTTCAAAAATACGAGAGCAACATCTATTTATAATTTCTTAGATATAAGTTTTAGACAGGAATTTATGTAAAGAATAATGAAAGAAATTCTCTAATTGGTCTTGTGAATGGTGTAATGTGTAATGCTTCCTAGAGTGTATCTTATATTGTATGAAATGATATGAAGTTGTTGCAAAACAGGGATGTTAACTCTAAGGCTAACTTGGGCCAAACAAACAAACAAAGGTTAACTTAAGGGGGGGGGGCAAAAAAGAAATCAATGTTTAGAGAAATGTAGGTTTATTTTGAATAATACCTTATATGATAAACATGTATAAAAGAACAAGAAAAATTTAATTTTTACATCTTGACGTCTCTTCTCTGCTATTATCTTTCCTATTTCTGGAGAAATTTGGTTTTTGCAATTACTTTCAAAACTAATCCAAGAGGTAAGCATCACTAATACTATTTTCAACAGGAGACTTATTTCCTTTCATAACTGAAAATACTGCTTGCACCGATAAGTACTTCCAAACATGAAAATAATTTCATGTGTGAATTTACAAATATTTACAAACCTGGCTGGTAAATATTTATAAATTTCAGGCACATCCACTTCAATGAGTTTTGCCTTTAAATCTGAGTCACCCTGAATCTCGTTCACCTTCATTTTCATATGGCTGGGTATCAAGTCTATATTGAGAAAATCAAACAAAACTTTGCTTCCAAAGAATTAAAATCTTTAAATCTTGTTTCAAATTTTGTTCTGAGATTTGAAATTTTTTTGTGTGCATTTTTGACACAATGCAGTATCATCTAAACTTGATTTTTTCATGTTGCACGTCAGAAAGTTTAATCAATCTTCTTTTTTTCAATTGCTTTTCCCTAAGTACTAGCTTACATTTGAATGCTTTAATTATGTCAAACATGTTAACATAATGATCTGCTCTTTTCCTTGTAACAATAAATTTAAATTTATTAAGTGTTTGATTGTACCAACCATGAAAGATAAATTTTTGCAGCATATTGAATTGGAAAATAAGCTTGTGTCTTGATTTTCAGTTTTTAAAAACTGACATACTTCCTTCAAATCCCAGAATTGCTAGAGAATCTTGGAGCAAGATATTGAGTGTACATCAGTATGGTAGGACAAACCTGAGTATGAATTATCAATCTCACTTAAGAAAGCAGTAATTTGGCAAAGATTTAAGCCTCAATATCTTATAAATTTTATAACTTTTTTATATATGACAAAACATTCTCCATGTTTATAACCTTCGTGCATAGTACTTCATGATGTATAATGCACTGCGTATGATAAATTTTGAACTGTGAATTTGGCTTAACTATTTTCGTAGTAATGCTACAAAGCCGTTTTTCCCCCAGTTATTGAAGGAGCGCCATCTGTAGCTACAGAATTTAATTTCAACACGTAGATTTAGACAGAGAATTTAATTTGTGAGAGATAGATGGGTTTCTGCAGAAGTTCAAAAGCATAATTAAATATATCTTGTCCTATAGTAACACCATACATTGGTATTAGTTCCAATAATTCCTCAAAAGTATTAAAATTTATTTTGCAAGCACAAAGAAAAACACAGGTAATTGGGATATGCCACTAATCTCTGTACTCTCGTCACAGGCAATGGAATTTTTGAAACTAGATGATTTTGTTTTGATCTGCATACTTGAATTGGCAACCATGCCAGTAACTCTTTCTGCAATAATATTTCAAGACAAAGGAATTGTTTAAAAAGCCTTCAAATTTCCAAGCAAAATATTTTCTGTTACGTGGACCAATCCGTTCAAGAGTATAGTTGGAGAGCCGAGACCCATATTATTGTACTTTGACTAAAATTTACACAAGTCAGTTGTATTTACAGCTAAATTCTATTAATTATTTTACAAGAAACCTTACTAATAATCTATATTTTCAGTTTTTCATTCTACGACAAATTATTGTTAGTTAACAGTTGAACATTTAATCAACTTTTCTTAAAGCATTTTTTAAAATTATTTCAACATTTTTCATCTGTTAAAAATTCATTAACCTAACTTTTGACATACTTGAATATTATTTATGCTTAAGTACCTTATTTACCTGTGGTATTTTGAAAATAAATGTAGGATTTTGTTTAACCTTGGCAAAGTACAGCATAATTTTAAAAAAAATGTTTAGCAAATTCTAGCTTATTTTTATTCTGTGTTGGTTTGATATTTTATATATTATTGTGTGCAGAAATATTGGTCGGGTCGCAAGTTTGACACCCCTGTTGGAGAAGCATTGTGTACCAAAAGGCGCTTCTATATTATCAAATTACTGTAGCAGGAGTTTGTGTAACAGTATATTTCTGGGAACTGAAGATGGTACATGAAGAATTGGAAATACTAAAATAATTAAATTATCTTCCAATATTGTTTAGTCTAACAGGATGATAGAATTATGAAAGATGATATTTTTTGAATGTTTTTGTTCCTTATTGAATATTACTGCATTTTTTTACTTTCATTTTATATAAATGCATTCAAAATTTGAAATATAAATATTACATCAAAATACTTCTTTAACATTGCTAAAAATGTTATTTGTTATGAACTATACAGATATAAATATATACTATTCAAATTCAAAACTTTTTACTCATGAAAAGTTAGTTGTTTCTTAATTTAAAATTTGTTATTTTTTCCATAGCATGGAATTAGGCGAACCTGTGAGTGTGAAAACTGCTGCAAATGATGTTAGGCAAGTTATTTATACTTATCGTGAATCATTATCTGCTGGTATGATTGTAGCTGGTTGGGATAGAAAACATGGTGGTCAGGTATGTAACTTTCTTAATTATTTATTTTGTAGCATTTTAAAATTATACCGTAGAATGTTTGTGAAAAATTCTGGTTTTAAATTTTTTCTGCAGAGTTGGAACTAAATTTTGATGTTGAGAAAATTTTGGAAATTAAATTCTTATTATTCATTTAAAACACACAAAACGTAGTAGTATGTAACAAAATCTGAATATCAAAAGAAAGAGTTAAACATATTTAGAAAAAAAAAATTATCTCAAATGTGATGTATGAATTTTGAAATGCTTAAATATTTAAAGATAAAAATAAATCTACACTAGACTAAAGAGTCATCAAGAAGTATAAAAAAAATGGGTATTTTACATAGTAATGAGCATTTCTCTTTTGTAAGTAATAAAAATCTCTTTAACAAAGTCTAATTGAAAAGGGGAAGTTAATATAACCTAAGCTGTTACTTTTTTCTTCTAATGAAAAGTTTTTATCATTCTTCATAATTTTGTTGTAGTCATCAATTTTAATTATCAAATGGCATACAGTGAGGAATTGCATAATTATTTAGTGTGGAAATAGTCAAACCAGTTTTGCCAAATTTTGATGAAATACACTTTCTTTCTGTCTTTTCTTTTTTAAGTATTCCTAGTTTTAAGCGGAAAAGAACTATTTTGTTAAACATGTATTATTTGGTTTATGTCTACTTTTAAAATCTTTATTTAAGGATGTTTTAGGTGCAGTGTTAATATAATGTATTATTTTAATTTCATTGTGTGTTTAAAGAAATATGTGTTATTTTTTTAATGAGTATTTTAATGAAATTAAATTAATTTAAGATTTTTAAATAATCGCACAATTGAAGTCATAGTTTGAGAAATATGAAGCATGGAAAATTATTAACAAATTAAATTTTTTCTAATTTCAGAAAAAAAAAACTAAATTTAAATATTTCAAATTTAAAAAAATTGAATTTTTTTTTAGGAAAAGGAAATGTTTTGTTTTTGTTGCATAATATTTGGTAATAAGAAAATTACTTTTATTTTTACTGATAAAATGTCAAATTGTGGAACCTGACTTAGATATGAGTTGACAAATTTGTGTTACTTTTCTAGGTGTATTGTGTTACATTAGGTGGTATGATATCACGAGAGCCATGTTGTATTGGTGGTTCTGGAAGTGGATATATTTATGGCTTCATGGATTCAAATTTTAAGAAAGGAATGAGTCAAGATGAATGTGTTGAATTAGTAGTGAAGGGTAAGATTGATTTTTATTAATTTATGTAAATATATATCTTATCTTATTATATATAAAAGAAATTTATTTGAATTCTTCTTATGGGAGGAAATGAATTGTAAAAACTATCAAATTCAGTACATGTATTAATTTTTCTAATTTTATTCCTTCTTAAAATATGTATTGGACACAGCATGTTTTTATGATTTATGAACTGTAGGAAAATTATTTTGAAAATAATTCATAGAAACTTTGTTAGTCTCGGTTTGTATAAAAATCATCCATGGAAGAATGAGTTTGTACAATATTTTGTGTTTCATCAATATACTTGCCAACTTTTCCACTTTGCATGTAAAATTTACACTGTTATGCCTTGATCATTCATTTTTATGCATTTTCACAAAATTTCTGATATTTGCCAACTAATTGCTCCTTCGACTCTTACTTATCTTTGTATATTCAAAATGACCAGAAACTCTTTGCCATTAAATTTTTTGAAAAATCATAAGTTTGTCCATCCTTCTACATATTGTGTTTTGTTAGCTATTGGCTTTTAATTGATTCATAGCTACAATTTTGTTAAGTGAAGAATTTCTTCCCTGCTCTGTAGCAGCTTTTTAGAACTTAAACACATGTATATCTGCTTTATGTACCGTGTGGTAAAAAAATAATGTTATAAAAAGAAATTCAGTCATATTATTGCATTTCCAATAGAAAAAAAAATATGCATTTGATGATGTATGTTATATTGACATCTGCATTTTTCATGGTGGCTGATATATTACCCATATTAGAAATAAGGTCTTTCATTGAGTGATTAATTTAATTCGTATTTCTCCAATAACCAAAACTGTCTGAGTGTTTTTTTTATGCCTAGTTGTGATGATGTTGGGCTTAATGGGATAGTAGTTTCTTGGATTCTGATTTTCATTAAAAATGTATACCTTTTTGCTTGTGATTATCGTGTGCTGTATCAATTTTTTTTCCCCTAGCATTACTAAAACATTAGTTACAGTCAAAGGTGTATTGTGTTTTATATAAGAAATGATAATAAACATTACTCTCCAGCTCTTATTACATCTGCTAAATATTGTCCTTGGAAAAAATTATCCAATTTTGAAAAATTGCTACTTGATTTCTTATCTGTTTACACTTTAGAATAAAAAGGCTTCAAAAGTTTTTAAGCATTCATATACTCGATGGTTATTGCTTCATCCTCGTCAACTTCTAACTTTGCCATCAACTGAAGAATTTTTATTAATTTTTTTATAAATGTATTCTAAAAGCTGTTATTTCATTGTATTTTTCTTTTTAAAGACCTTTATTATAAAGTCATTACTTTCCTGTATGTAATTATGTGGAGGCCTTTTTTTTTTAAAAAAAAATTTACCCTAGTTTGAGTTTTTATAAATCAAGTCAATACATAAGTAGAGTTTTCTATGAGCAATTTCTTATCAAAATGTGTGATGTGAAATTTTTGTAACATTATTTTAAGTTTCCTTAAAATATCGAAGATGCATTATTTTCTATTTCGTCATTTTCAAAAGTTAGCAGGTATATGCATTTATATAATAGTGAACTTAAGATTTTTGTGAATATCTGTAAAGAATGAATTAAAATATATTTTATTATTTTGCTTCTTCAAAAATTAACCTTGCTGCATAGAATTTTTGTGATATTTCCTTTTATTTTTTCACAAATTTTTGAAAGATTAATAGAAATTGCGGAGATGTGGAAATATGCAGTCGACATTTTTTTAACTGCGATTATTGTTACATTCATTCCTAATTGAATCAAAATTAAAAATTGCATTGTGTTAATAGTTTTTAATGTACAATTTTGAATATTTTAAAAAATAAGCAATAATTTTTGTCTTTTGCAGCTATTTCACAGGCAATATGGAGAGATGGCTCGAGTGGTGGTGTTATTCGTATTGGTATTATTACAGAGAAGGGAATTGTAAGAAAATTATTTTCAGGAGATGAAGTAATTAAATATTATCCAAAAGTGTAAACATTTCCTTGTATTTCTCTTACTAAATGTGTTTTTTCGTAATAAATTTGTTTATGTTGATTTGCATTTTATTTTTACATTCATGATTTTTTTTATAATTTAGAGCTAATATTTTTCATTAAATAAAGAATTTCAGAAGTTACTACTAAAAAGTGTTTTAAATTTTTTTAAAACCTCAAAATATCTTGTTATAATGAGATTTATTTTAAGTACATTAAGTGAAACTTATAACTGAATTTATACTTTAGTGTGTGTGTGCTAGGAAAAGTGGAGAAAATGATTGATATTCATCTGACTATTAAATTTCCATATAAATGTTACACTGGTACTTATATATTAGCATATTACCAATCAATGTTACATATGTACACTGAAGAATAATTAAATTACAGATTGCTGGTATCCAGAAAATGTGGTGCTATGAATACCTATGTAAATGATACAACCAATTATTGTACATAAGTTGTAACTTTCACAGAGTACAAAGACTGACATGTGAAGGAATTGTCCCTAAATGTAGAAATGAGGATAATATTCCCTGGACTGATGAGTCTAAATTCATGTTGTGCATATTGTTTGCAGGGTTGGTGCAAACCAAGTGAAATGATGGATTTTTCTTATCGATTTGCTGTTCTTCAAGCTTTTGGGATATCATCCTTGCCTGAAAGCTGTTTGCACGGTCTGAAGTGGGACCTTGGCACACAATGATCATCCTCAACAGATCAATATTATTGTGATATATTTCATTGACTATGTGTTCCAATTTGTGCATCTTTAGCATCCCATCCTTTAATGAGGTAACACATCACTTCTTAATTGTATCCAAATGATTTGTACTAAAATACAAACATAACTCTATTCCATCATATATTTGTAAGCTGTGGGTTTATATGGTTTCACTACGCTTCTAATATCTTGTCGAGTTCAAATGAACTGTATCATCATCAGGGCAAAAGGTGGTGTGCCATATTACTAGACAGATTTATCCTAATATTTAATTGTTCAATGTTTATACACTCTAAAATAACAAAGGGATACATGCCAAGGAATTATCTGAATGGAATGAAATTGCACATGCACTTGCCTTATGATGAGCTTTTAGCAGCAAATGACTCACTAGCTGAGCTTAAGTACATTGCAATGGAGATTCCAGATGGTGTATGTAAAACAGTGGACATTCCAAAGTCAAGATATAACTTCCCAGCTAATCACCTTGCTATTGACCTAGGTGATCTGTAACAATATCTCAGATTCACGAACAGTACAAGCAAATGTCATCATTTTAGGGATGTGCAATTAGACTAAAGGAATCAGAATTGTTAAATTTTAAGATGGCTTGACTTGACATTTAGGTTAAAGAAATGCTTCCATTCAATGATGTTGGCAAGAATGAGTGAACCATGGCTGCACAGTGCATCAAGAAGGTAGCAGTCGACCGAGAGCAAGGACAGAGTTATTGTCTGATTGGCACTCGCTGCATCTGATATGTCCTTATAAATAATCTGATGTGCCACTAAAACATCAGTCACTGTAAAGACCATCAATTAGTAATCAATGAACAGGGGACTTGGGTCACATAGCCCTTTGTGCCAACTGCTTCTCATTGTTGCATGTTGCCAGGCATATTCAACTTAGAACCTCCTAGACTCCAGTATAATTCTTTTCAGCATTGAGTCCTGCTTTGGGACTGGAGCCAACCAGACATCCAGGATAGCAGTGGGATACTCACCTAACTTCCATCCACCATATAGTTTGACAACTAAGAGTTATGGTATAGTCATTTCATGTGACAGCTGTACTTATTTGATTATTTGTGACATCCTTAGAACACAGTGGTATATTGATGACATTCAACTTAGTGTTTCCCTTCCTTTCACAAATTGCGAGGCTTGCATTTCTATAAGTTAATGTCAAGCTGCACATAGCACACCTTTCTACTGTTGATCTGGCTTCTCCAACACTTACTTGGCTGATGGAATTGCCAGATCTCTCATACTAGTTGAGCACATTTGAATTCTGATGAGGAATCTTTAACTATCTTTAGATCACACACACACCTAGGATGATCTAACTCTATTTGGACCATGTTTGGCAAGCAATCTTGTTGGTGGACATGAGACTATGCTCAACTGGATCACAGCTTTGTGTCAGGGCCAATACGTTACTGATCTTTGTTTCTTGTGGTTGCATTTTCTGAATAAAACATTAGTTTTATAAGTTTTGTTTTCTACATACATGGATCACATTTACCAATTTTCATCCCATTTAAATAATTCCTTGATGCATTCATTTATATTATAGAATGTATACAGTTTTTTTTAATATGTCCATATACTTAAATATATATGTACTACTGTTTACATAATGAAGAAATTCACTTTTTAACATTTTTTTTAAAAAAATGTTTTTGAATCGTAATGATTATCTATACATATAAATAAAAATGAAGTGTCTGTTTGTAATTTGAAATTAACAGCTTTTTACTAAAGGCATTTAAAAGTATATACGGTACTTATATAAAAAAAATCAATTTTTAAAACTTTTGTCTGTTCTGGCTAATCTCTGAAACGGCTGGACCAATTTTGACGAAACTTTTACTGGCAGATAGCTAATGTTATAAGGAGTAACTTAGGCTACTTTTATTTTAAAAAGAAATTAGGATTCCGAGAAAATAAAATTAAAACCAATGAAATAGTGAGCAATATCCGATTCAAATAGGGATTATTTATTTCAATAGAGACTATTTTTATTCAATAGGGATTATTTTATTTCACGAGCCTTCTATCTCAACGATTTCTAGCAGTTATATCAAACTTTTTTGTTTGATTAGGTTGCTGCCACTCGCGACATTTCCTGTTCACGTCCTTTGATCCTAATGACTTTACAGTCCTTAACTGCATTGTCAAAGGTCATGCGTCCCTTTCACCCCCTTCTTTGCGGTTTCGTTTGTGTTCGCGTTTCACCCTACTGCTACTTTGACCTATTTTGATCCTAAAGATTTTAGTCCTCACCCCATCGACAGTGTCAAAGGTCAT
>BMAV01003098.1:49453-97945 GCA_019973955.1 Trichonephila inaurata madagascariensis
AAAAAAAAAGAAGAGGATAAATTAATCTGTTAACTACTTTTGTAATATAACTTGCTTCATTTATATTTGTTTTTAAACTTGTGTTTTAGTAATCTATTTTTAAGTATTTTATCCATTTTATTTTTTTAAAGTGACATGTAACATTTTATTTTAAAGTCCTTTAATTTTTAATCTTTCTTTTCTACAAAATATATCAGAATCAGATTTCAAGCTGTTGGACCAAATTGTAATAATTCTAATTTTAATTCTTCATTCAGGAATTAAATATTTTTTTTATCTAAAAAAAAATTAATGAGAAAAATGTTTTTTTGTTTAACAACAGGAACCACCTGGTGAAAGTCGCATAGATAAAATGCGAAAATTTCTGAGTTCTCCTTTAACTAGGAAAAAACCATCTGCTGGGCAATACAAAACATTTGGTACTCCTCTTGAAGTACTTTTACAAAGGTTTCCTTCAGAACACTCTGTACCATTCATCATTACTCGATTGTGCCAATATATTTTAAAAACAGGTATGTGTGAAGTTATATATTTTTATTTTTAATGCATATAATATTCATTTGAAATATTTTTGAAAGTATTAACTATTGATAGTATAATAAGAAATATCTATTTTGTTATGCAGAAAGTAAGTGTGATGTATTATGTAAATTTCATAACTGAATTCTAAAATCTTTGTGTTCTTTTAATATTTTGATAACACAGTAACAACTAATAGCAAATAGTAATAAAAGACAAAAGGTTGAATTAAATTAATCAAAAATTCTCCAACAATTGGATAATTTTAAATATGCTTTATACCAAGATGTAAAAAACCAGTGAGGAATTGCTGAATGTTAATACATGAATAATTAATGTATTGATCCATATAAATTGTCAATACTTTATTTAGATTTAAAATGTATAAATCATTCATCACAACTTAGTTACTACTTGTTTTTTATTTGTATTTTAGTTATATTAAGTTATTATCTAGCAAAATTAATATATCTTGAGAAGGGTATGCAGAAATATGACATTAAGAGTTTAAATATTCTTCATATCAATTCCAGCATGTTTTAATTAGAAAAATCACACAAGTAAAATGTAATTTTGTTAACTTCCAAAATATAATCAGTTTCAAAAGTGTTTATCATAGAGGGTATAGAATATATATGAGAACACCAGAGGAAAATTATACGTTTATGTAGTAATATTGTTGTTATGTGTTACTTATACTATCTTTCTATTGCTGATTTATTATTAGGTAATATCTATATTTGTAAACAGTATATTTTAAAATTTAATAATTAGTTTTTATACACCAAATAAATAATCCTGTTTTATTGTGAAATATTTATTTAAAATCCAATATAATATTGAAATTTATGTTGGTTGTTGTGTGATTTAAAATCACAGTCTTGTCACCAATAGCCCTCATCTTACAAGTGCAGTGTTAATGAATAATCAGTTTATTAAGTATGTTAAATCTTAGCATACTTATTAGTTGTGCCAGTCTTGCATATGACATCTTTAAGTATTGTTAATTTAAAAAATATAATGTAGTATAACAGTTTCAAACAGTTCCTCAATATATTTTCAGATCATACCTCTTAAAACCTTTACATTTTAACTCCAAATCTCATTGTATCTTTTCAGAAAGGTGCACTAATTGATCTCTTTAAAAAATTATTTTTATTTATGATATGTTGGAAACCTGTTAATCATTAATAAAATTTTTAATTTCTATTTATGGCTTTTGATATAGCTTTGCAATTGGCTAATTTTGTGTTAGAGTTCTGTAGATTTACTATACAAGCTAAGGTCTTACTAATTTTTTAAGAAAAATCCTGCAGTTTTACTGATTTAATGCACATTTTTGTTTTAAAAGAGATGTAATTGATAAAGTTATATTCAAGTTTTGTATATAGTGTAAAAATATTCAATGAGTTTGATAAAAAAAAAAAGGATATTAACTATTCTCTTTTTCATAGGTCTGACACAAGAAGGACTTTTTCGTATTAGCGGTAACGCTCGTTCGGTTGAGCGTTTAAAAGCTTCATTTGATCGATCAGGTGATGCTCCCTTAGAAACTGAAGGGGATGTTTCATCTGCAGCAGCTTTATTGAAATTATTTCTCAGAGAATTACCAGATCCCATTATACCATTGAATATGCATTGTCAATTTTTGGATGCAGTCAAAGGTAAGACTAATATTTTATTGAATTACTGTATTATCAGTTTGATGACTTAAAATGATATATTTTTATTGTGATGATTCATCAATCTATCAAGAGAAATCAAGAAAATTTTACTTTAATTAAAAGGAATACTATAAGAAAAAAAGATATAATTTTATTAAAGAGGCTAAAAGATTCATTTATTTGACTAAAGAAAGTGGCTTCCCCTTGAAGGATGTTCATTATCATTTTTTTAAAATATTTAAATTGCAAATTAGGAGAGTAAAAGAATCTTTAGGAAAAATAGTGTTCAATTTCTGATAGACTAAATAATAACAGAAACAATTTGCATAAGTTAAAAGTTGCTAACTTAATATTTTACAATGGTTGATTAGAAAGCTTAATACTTGTTTCTATACCATTGACCAATTTTGTCAAGTCGAAAAACATAACCAAATGCTGCGATTTACTGCCAGTTGTGGAAAGCTGTTCTTGTGCATGTTCAAACGCAGTACTTTTATTATCGTATGTGCAAAAATAAGATTATTTATATAATTGGTAATATTCTTATTTGTGTTATAAATTATTATTGTGATATAAAAATTGAATATATTGTCTTATTGTGATATAAAAAAGATGAAAATTTAGGATCTTTTTCTATAAAAGAAAATATGGTCTTAATACACAAGTGCCTAAAAGACTGAAGTTTAGCAAATTGGCAAAATGAGAAGCATGGCGGAACTGCACAATTGCATTTAGATTCATACAATGCATATTTATTTGCAGCATCTATGTGACAGACTTACTTGTTGCAATTTTGAATATAATTAGAGCATTTTGGTCACCTAAATATTATGATTGTTATTAGAACATTAATTTATTTCATGTTTTGTGTTAGTACCTGTTTTCTTTTCTTTGTGTTTTCTGTTTTCTTCTTTCTTAAGTAGAGTATCTAATGTTTCTAAATCTTTGCTAATTTATTTGTTGATGGACTAATACAGAAGGAACATGTATGGGAATTTGTTTTTGCATATGTGAGAAATGATGATAGCATTTGGTGACCTTTTTTGACGTGGCAATCTCTTTTGGTGTATGTAGCAAAATTAGTCTAAAGTATAATATACACATGTACCACACAAAAGTTTTCTTTTTACTTATAATTTGTTTTGTGTCCTTAATCTGAATCCTCATTTAAATGTAATGGAACATGTGTGAGCTTATGGCGGTGTGATATCTATATAAACTAGTACCAAACATAATGCAAAGACAATTATTTTGGCATGGTCGATAAAGTACTTGCATACGGAATGAAAAGTACCCAGATCGAATCTTCCTTCCATCATTGGTGCCCCTGGCCGTGCAAAGAACCGCACCCTTCGTGCGCCGCAGTCGTGGGGCCATCTATCCACCACAAAATTAACCAAGGCAGTCAATCATTGACGCAAATAAGCTGTTACTTCTCAAAGCCGTCACGCACGATGACGCAATCCACCAAGTGACACAACTGCTTACATGCTCACCACAAATATGGTATCCTTTGTTCGCTGAATCACTGGCATGGGGGTATGTGGTGGTGTGATATCTATATAAACTAGTACCAAACATCATGCGATGGTGATCGTTTTGGCATGGTCGATAAAGTGCTGGTGTTCGGAACGGAAGGTACTCGGATCGAATCCTTCCTTCCTACAAGCTTATAAACATTCCTTCTAATATAAAAATTTGGAAGGATACTTAAGCATTAGCCAAATAATTTTATACATGTGAAGTTGTAGTTAGGTAATACTTACAAATCGTTTTTAGCCACTAGTCCAAGTGGAAAACTTAAACTTACAAATTAAACATTGAAGAATAACTGTTAGATGACATTTTTTTTCAATGTTTGAAAATGGAAACCCTTTCTAATATCCATTATTATTAAAACCTATACAAAAGTAGCAATTTTCTTTTGCTTTTATATTTCCTGTGATTATTTAGTCTGCTGATTTGAGCTGTGATTATAAAAATAGCCTTCATCTTTTTAGAGCTTTCTTTTCCCATGTTCTCTAAGTGCAACTGTTTTTCAGTGCTATAAGTGGTGTATTATCTATGTAGCTTTCTAATTTCCTCCCTGTATATCCCTTCCCAGAAAATCCAAAAAAAACATGAGTCATTTCTGAGAATGCACAAAAATTTTGAATTATCTAAAAATTAGTTTTTAATTTATATTGATAATAATTACACATAATAAGGATATTTATGAATTCCAAAACTTATACTCTTTTATATATTGACCTACAAAATACAAATAAAATATAATAATTATGATACATTTTTAAAGTATGATTTAAGAAAACAAAAGCAATCTGTTTTAATCACTCAACTTAGTTTACCTGGTAATAATTATAATCTGGCTGCCAAAATTGCCCTCTCAGCTTCAGCTGTTGTTGGAGGGGTTATTTGCAAAATTACACTTAATTTTATAAAGTTTGATTAATTTTCACTTGGGTGAAATAACTGCAATTCCTGTTTCACTAACTTGCTGAATTTAGAAATCTTGCTAATCAAACAGTACAGGACTTTTTCTTTGAGTGGAACACTTTGTCTAATTTTTCCTTTCAATGTTAGGATTTCTCTTTTAAAATTTTTGTGTTCTCTTCTAAGTGTAAAGAATTGTGCAGTTATGCATCTTTTCCACAAAAAAGTCTTGTCATAGTTATGTTAACTTGTTGAATCAGGGCTCTTATTTGGGAAAAATGAAGAATCAATAGTAATTGCAGCAGCTCATGTTTTCTCCCAAAATGTAGATATTGTATCAATTCAACTAAACTAACATGTTTCTCATTTTTTAGACCTGAGAACATATCATTCTTCTTAGCAAATCTTGAGTTTAATTAATTAAACTCTCCAATAATGAAAGCAAATATTTCTTGGGCAGTTGGCAATCAGATTTTACTGATTTTGTGTCTTTTGCAAATGCAGTCTGAGTTCCAAATTCTTATATTGCCATACTTATTTATTTTTTTCTTTATTATCAATTAATGCTTTTGAAATTGCTGATTTTATCTGTAAAATTTTTTCAAGCATTGCCCACATATGTAATGATTTGTTGATGCAATTTCTTTTGTGTATTCTTGATTATTGAATATGTTCAAATAACATAAACTTGTATCTATGTTTGTGTGCATATATATATACTTTTAATGCATTTCTTTTTCAGATAAAGAAGATAAAGTGGAGAGTATAGCTTGTTTAGTTGATCTAGTGGAAAAATTGCCTCCAATCAATTATCACATTTTGAATTATTTATTTAATTTTTTGCGCAAAGTATCTGATATGGAAGATCAAAATAGAATGAGTGCTTCTTCACTTGGCATTGTCTTTGGCCCTAATTTGTTTAGGTGAGTATTAAAACTCAATATAGGATTTTTTTTTTTTAAGAAAATAAAAGACAGGCAAAATATTTATATGAAGTATAAAACTATAGAAAAAATAAGGAATTTTAATTTAAGATATTATATTATTTTTTTTAATCCTATAATCTATCTATTTATGTCATGTTCTTTTTTCAAATTCTTCTGATTTTTTGATAAAACTTCACTTTTTATTATAGACAAGGAACTGATAAATAGGTTCAATTCAACAAAATGATTTTGTTCTTTTTGATAAATGAAAATTTTGTCATTTACTGCCTCAAATTCTACTTCTGCTAATTTTTGAATTCTACCAAGACTCTTAAGATCAAATTTATTAAATCCCTGTAATTTAATTAATATACCAATTTGTTGTTTATCATTTACATAAATAAGATGTATCATAAAATTTTAATTATTACTAAAATGACTGAGATAAGAACTTAATTTTTATTTGCTGTTTTTAAGACTTCTCTACATAAGAACCATTTAGAATTATACATTTCTTTCAGTATTGCCTAACCTTTTGAAAACCATCATTGTAGATAGACTACATTGAAAACCAGTCTTTGAAAAATATGCTAAAAAAAAAGCTAGTTTTGAAGTCATTGCTTTGTAAATTAAGTCTTATATCTTTTTAATATATTACTTTTAGCACCTTCATATCTGGCAAGACAGACCCTTGTGGGCCAGAGTCTTCCTTTAAAGTTTCCTTCACACTCATTCACCTTCTTTCTCCAAGTTTTCTTATTTATAATCTTTAAGTCTGATTCCACTGAGTCTGTCCATCTCAGCCTAGTCTTCTATGCTTCTGAATTCCAGTGACTTTGTACTTTAGTATCTTTTTGACTACATTATCATCTGGCAATCGAATTATATGGGCCATCCAATTCATTTTATTTATTTTTATGTATTTAATGATGTCAGGTTATGTATGAATTCTATATAATTCAAAATTGTATCTTCTCCAACTATTGTTTTTGTTTAAGCCTCCTAGTACACTTTGAAGTTTTTTTTCTCTCAAAGGATGCTATTTGATTTTCTTCCAGTTTTGTTATTGTCCAAGTCTCAGATGCATATGTCAGAACTAGTCTAATAAGAGTTTTTCAAATGAAATTTTTTTTTGTTTCTTGAAAGAAATTTAGATTTTAAAACCTCCTCAGTCTATAAAATACCTTTATTTGCCAGGTATAATCTATCTTGAATTTCATGAGATATTCTGTTATTAAAAGTAATGTTTGATCCTAAGTAGGTAAAAATTTTAACTGTTTCAAATTTATATGAATCTATTTCAAGAAAAGGATGTGGCCGCAGTAGCCGAGTGGTATAGGTATCGGATCGTGGCTTGCCTTGTCATGAGTTCGAGTCCAGTACCAGTAAAGACCCGCCGTGTAGGGCAGCGATGCACGTTAAATCTGTCAAGAGCTGAAACGTCCTCCTGTTGGTGTGGTGTGTTAGTTAGGAGAGGGGGGTGCCAGCTCAGGTGTCGTCCACGTCACTTGACCATGGTTCAAAATTACGTGGTCCGTCGCCAAAAGCCCTCATGTAGCTGAACAGTGCGACGTTAATATTCAATCAATCAATCAATTCAAGAAAAGGATTTAGGATTTTGTCTTTTGAAAATAGCATATATTTAATCTTTTTTCATTTATAACAAGACTCATTCAACTTGCTGCAATCTTAAGGGCAAAAAATGCCTTTTTCAGTGTGCAGGGAGGGTATGAGTAATCATATCAATATCATCAGCATAGCCTAAAAGTTGTACAGATTTAGAAAAAATGTGTCTACTATTGAATATTTGAATCATGAATTAATTTTTTATGTGCAATATTAAAAAGCAAGCAGGAGAGAGAAAATCTCCCTGTATGTCAAGTATATCAAGTACTGACAGAGATTCAAGGAATTTTACCTTACACTTTATATCCTGTAATGTAAGTCTGGCCAATTTAATGAGTTTTGATTAAATACCAGAATCATTCCATTGCATTAAGTAAATTGTTTCTATTGACACTATCAAAAATGGATTTGATATTACTTTTATAGGCTTTTATTTTTCTTATAATTTGATTATTGTTAAGATTTTCTGTACCATAATTTTTTTTATTATAGGGTCACAGAAGATTTTGTTGGATTAAAAGAACAATCTCTGACAAACCAGATAGTGACATATTTTATTTCTGAACATGATAAAATATTCAGAAAGGATGCAACTAATTTTATTTCTAGTGCTTGTTTTTCTTCAGATTTATCTAAAACAAGTCAAGCTGCAGCAATGATATCTTCTTGGCCAGAAGTAAGCATAATTTTCTGCACTTATTACAATTAAAGTAATGTACTTTTAAAGTGTATGTAATTATTTCTTTTGTCATAAATTTCTGATCTTTTTTAGGCCAAAAGTAGTAGTTCTGCAATGTTATCAACTTGGAGTTTAGGACCTTTGTGTTCTCAAAATGAGCATGCATATGATGAATTTCTTCAACTGAGTTCACTCTCTCACTCTATGACTCAAGATGATACTGAAAATTATTTATCTTCGTAAGTTAAAAATTCCTTTGAAACATCTTTTTAGCAAAATTACTTTTTCCATGAAGAAAAATGAAATAGGGTAGGAAATCAAATAAAAAGATGTCTTACCTTTTCTGTGTAATTCCATTTTTGTTGTAGACTTTTAAGCTTATAAAAAGTTTTTTCAGGCTTTTATTTTATTACTCATATATATATTAAGTCCGTATAACTAAGCAAAATGAGATGGACAGGGCATATAGTTTGAATGAGCCCAGAACTAACAGCATTGAAAATTTTAAATGCAACTCCCTGTAATAAAAGACCAAAGGAAAAGCCTAAAAGGAGATGATAAGACTGTGTGGATGTGGACATTTATATTTAATGAATTATAATGTAGTTTTACTCAAGATGTACTGTTTTACTTACATTTTTGAATTTTTTTGTGCTAAATTCCTAAAACTTTAAGCTAGGAACACTATACAATAATTTTAATGCATTTAAAGATTTTAAATTTTATTAGGGAATACACACCCAAAATTTTGACAGTATTCATAAATCATAGTAAATAAGATATTTTATTTTTTCAATAAACAATGGACTATTTTCAGATTCTTAGAAAACATACAAAAATAATGAACTATGAGGTGAAGGATTTAAGCATTTTAAAGTGGATCACTACTGTAACATTTTTGCATCAAGTATTGAAAGAGTATTGATCTCAGCTAAATTGGATAGTAAAAAACAACTTCGAACCTCTTAAAAACACTTTGTTCTTATCTATGTAACATTATGTTGCATTGAGTTCACAAGGGTGATGGCTTGTTTCAATATTAGAAGTTATTAAAGGTATTTGGCTACTGAAATTTTGGGAAAAGTTTGAATGTTTGCCAACATCAGTGGTTCATGTATATGTCTTTTGTTTGTTTTACAGTTGTGTAATTATATAAATTGACTGAGAATTTTAGATTTTATAAAATTTGCTTTTAATAACTTGCATGCTATGTTGTATTTTTAAACATGCAAGCCTTTTATTTTTCTTCATCTTTTTGATATATCATAATCAAAGTTAGCTTTTTCGTTGTACAAATCTACAATTGAATACACACAGTTCTACTTTTAAAAAAGTGAATGTATTCTTTTTAAAATCTTACATAATTTTCTGGGAAACTTTTTAAACAATAGCAGTAATTGGCAAATGTTTTTTTTTCATGCTTCTGTATTCTTTAGTGATGCATGCTAATGATACCAATTTAGTTAAAACTTTTATTTTTTTTCTTAATGAATTTAAACCCTAGCATATTTTTTTTAAAATTAATTGCATTTTTTTTACTGTCTAATCTCTTTTTTTTTTTGCTTATGGTTAATGCGATTTTTTAAACATAGATGTATTTGTCTAAATTATATATGATTACTAGCTTACTTTTAATAAATGAAATACTTCAGGTTATTAAAAGTTCAGATTTTCGATATATACTAAGCTTTTTATAGTAAAATTGAGTATGTGTGTGCATATGAATTATTGTATTTTGAAGAGTTTGTAATTTTATCTTTTCTGTATTCTATATTTGAAATCTGAAGTTAATTTTATTTTCAAAAGATTGTTTTATGTATTTTAATTGATATGCATGTTTTATAGGAAATCTCATGACTATACATGTACAGTTAGCAGTGATTTAAGATATGCTGTGAAAGATGTTTCTGGTATGTTTTCAAAGAAATTTTTCTTAGTAGTAATGAAACATCTATAAAGCTAACATCATCCAAATATTTACCGGTTGATTGAAAATTAGTGTGACCAATTTTAAAAGCATATAACTATTTATGGTGAATTTCTATCGTTTTATTACTGTGGTATTATTTTAAAAATGAAACATTTAAATTTATTAGTGGGAGTAAATTATTGTACTGAAATTAGATCCTCTTAAACCCGGAATGAAATTTTACAGCTTTTGAAGGATGGTTGTTCAAATTCTGTTATAAATAAAGCATTTAAAAATCAAAGAAGACATTTTTCTATTGTATTACTATCTAAACTTCAAATAAATAAATAAATGAAATTTGGCTCACAATCAAAAGTTCCAGGAAAAAAAATGGGAACAAAAGGGAATCCTTAATGAAAAAAAAAAAAAAGTTGAAAAGAATTATTGCTGTAAAAAATCCTTTTCTTCAAAGAATTATGGCAAAGAAACTACAGGTATAGCGATCGACAATTTATCGTCAGGTAAAGAAAATTGGCTATAAAAAAAGTAAATTTTCCTATCATCATCAAATGTCTGTTAAAACCATAAAAAAACGAAGAAAACGTTCTTGGCCTCTGTATTTAATGTTATGCAAAGGTAGATTCAAAACATGGATAATTTCAGGTGACACGCTGTTTTATCTGTCATTCAGAACTGGCAAAACGAAGATACAATTTATTTCTCCCAAAAGTGTTGCAAAGACTTAGCTGTTTTACAAAAGACAAGTTGGCTGTCAGGTGTTGTGGTATGGATAGGAATGTCCTCTCAAGGTTTAACAAAATCATTTTTTGAGAATCAAGGTTTAAAATTAATGCTAACTACTATCATAATAAAGTTTTGAAACTCTTGATCAGAGAAAGTAAATGTCTTTTCTCTCAAGGAAACTTTGTTTTTCACCATCATTGTGCAGTAAATCATACTGCAAAATCAACTACAAAATGGCTGAAATATAAAAAAATAAATTTTCTTCCCTCTGATAAATAACTGTTACTATCCCCTGTCTGTGTTCCTTGTGATTATTTTTTATGGGGATACTTAAAAAAAAAACCAATTAAATAGATGTAAAGTAAGAGCATTTCAAGGAATTCAAAAATCAATCAAAGAGGAAGGAAAAATACCCCAAAAATGGGTGAAAAAAAAACTCTTTTGGCAGCATATTGTATTGCATAGATTTCTTTAAATAATTTTATGTCTTTAAATTAT
Source organism: Trichonephila inaurata madagascariensis (assembly GCA_019973955.1). NCBI lineage: Eukaryota > Metazoa > Arthropoda > Arachnida > Araneae > Nephilidae > Trichonephila > Trichonephila inaurata. The sequence continues at coordinate 60,452 of BMAV01003098.1, forward strand.
GGTAATTGATAATTGTTCAGTGTGATTGAAGGCATAAGTTCTAACTAGTGTACAGTTGGAACTAATTTTTCCAATTTTGTTGAACTAATACTTGAATTTTTGTGGAATTTCTTTTATGTTTAAAGTCATTAAAAATGCAGTACATTAAGGAATGTAATGCTGTATCAATATTATCATTATCTTTTTTAAAAATTTCAGAATTTCCCCCTGTTATGTCTGAAGATTTGCCTTCTGAGAACCATATTACTGCCAATTCAGCTGTAAAAGGTTCAGTGGTAGGTCTTAAGTATTTTTATAGTATATGTGTTTTGTTCAGTATAGTATCATATGTCTGAATTAAGTTTTTGTATGTATTATTAGCCAGATTATATTCTTCAAAATCTTTCCAAATTTAATTTTTTTTTTGTTATAGTAAAACTTTACACTCAAAATTTAATTGTATTTATGTAATGTGCATACTGCATTATAATACTGTTCATATTATAGCTTTTGATTCTTTGCATTTTTATTGTCTTTTAAATGAAATTTATTATATTGATTTTTTTATTCCCTATCATTTTTTTTACATTTGTATTTCCTTTTTAATGAAATTTATAATATTGATTTTTTATTCCCTATCATTGGTTAATTTTATTCATATATTTGATGGTTTACAAATCAGATTTTATTTTATTTAAAGAATTAGTTAATATACATAATAATTGTATTAATTTTTTTTTTTCCAAAAATATTTGTAAATAGATATATTATTTTTTTATACATATTATTTCTTTCATTTCTTGGAAAGTCATATGTTGATAATGACAGTTTTTTTTATAATCAGTGTTCTTTAAAATTGAGAAAGATTTATCAAAGTGCAAGTTCAGCAGTTAAATCAAAATATTTATTTGAAAAATATTGAATGACATAAAGAGAGAAATCCAAAATGTGTTTTAATTTGGTGAAATTAAGTTGTATTTTAATTTCTGTTATAAAGTATTTGAATGTAATTTGATCTGTATTTTCATTCAATGAATTAATTTATTAAATAATGCTGTGTGCACTTAAAAAAAGATGTAAAGATTAATTATTTATGACTAACTATAAACTTAAATCGTAGGAAAGAAAAGCTTCTTTGGGGAAGGAATCATGCTTAAAGGATTATTATATCATGGAGGAAGAATCATTGTTGTCTCATTCATCATTGCCAGATAAGAGATCTATTGTTTCAACCCATTCATCATTAATAGACTCAGTATCTGTTGCTTCAATTCAATCTTCATTAACTGATGCTAAGTCTATGGCTTCAAATCATTCCTCATTAACAGACTCAGCATTTTCAGCATCAACTCATTCTCAACTAACCAGCAAAATGTCTAGTGCTTCATCATCCTTTCAAGATAAAGATGTATGTTATTTAAAATGTATTATTATGTGCACATATTTTTAAATTAATTTATCTAATATTTAGTTTATATTATTAATTGTGTTATAAAAATAATAGTTTAACTCTTTTTTTTTTTAAATTTTAAAGTGAGATTAAATATATTAGTTTATATAGTATATATGAAGAATATATATATGTTTAAGAAAAACGTAAGTGAGATTAAAAAAAATAATAATTAAACAGACTGCCAAAATAAATAAATAAATCTGTTAAATTTTTTTTAAAAAAAATATAAAATGAATAAATCTTTCTTTTACATACATAAATTTGGCATAAATATCTTTCTGGCAGACTGGGGTTCAGACGCTTCCACACTTAGAATAACTTATACAATCTTGATTCGCCCAGTCCTTGAATATGGGTACCAAATCTTTCAAGTAGCATATCCTACTAACTTGAAAAAACTGGAGAGAGTGCAACTCAGTGCTGCGAGAATTATCACGGGCCTTAGATATAGTTGCCCTATTGACATAGTTCTGCACGAGGCAGATATCCCCAACCTCTTACTATGAGATTCAAAGTCAACTCATATAGGTATTTTAACAAAATTAAAAGCTTTGGTTCCTTCAATAGAACCTCTTCTTTCATTTTAAATTGGACAAGTAACCAACGTTTAAAGCGAGACAGCCCACTTAATTACATGTGTAAACATGGTTTTATTGATTTCAATGTGGACACATCTATACCTTTTAGCTACATCACACCTATTGATTCTTTTAATCATGTTGAATTCTGGGAGGAATTATTGACCAGTACTCCCAAGCATAGCAGCCATCCAGAATTACTCAGACAACTGGCAATTAAAGTAATAAATGACATACCTGATCAAGCCTTGATTGTGTACACACATGGTAGTCGTTCGGATAAGGGTAGAGCAGGGAGGGGTATTTTTAGTAACACTCCTGGAAATGATGTTAAAATCAGCATCAGGAATCCTGACCACTGTTCCGTCTTTAGATTGGAACTCATTGCTATTAGTGGTGCTCTTGATCATGCTCTCAACTCTTATAAGGACAGTATCTGGATCCTGACAGACAGCAGAAGCTCCATCTAATATTTGAAGAATTGGCCAAAAATTATGGACAGTACTGGTCTAGATATTTTATCCAAAAATTAACTAGGCTTGGTCAGAGGAAACAAGTATGTCTCCAGTGGATACCATCACATGTGGGTGTGTCTGGGAACGAAGCAGCTGATGAGCTGGCTGGTAGGGGTTGTGATATCTCTAACCCCAGTTCCACTGTCTTAAACCATTCAGAAATTCATTCCCTCCAAAGAATTAAAATGAATTTGACTTGGCGAAACCCTCTTGCTCACCATTGGTACGCAGCTAAGAATCCTGGCCTATCTCTACAGTGCAGGAGTTCCAGGGCTCATCAGATGGCATTGGCTTTCTTTACCTGTCCCTGCTCCTCCTGCTCTTTTTCTGGACTGCTGGGGCATTTCCCTGCGGCAGTTGTTTGAAGATCAAGACCTGGTGTGTGACACTATTATGCGGAAAGGTCAAATGGACTTGGTGTAGGCTTTCTTGCTCCAAAGGGATTGAAAACAACAACATTTGGAAGTATTGCCTCTAACAACATATGTTCTAAGTATTAAAAAAAAAAACCTACCCACGTATGTGTTAAATTTAAAACACCCACATATGTGTTGAATAATTTAAATTGGAATCTTCAGTTAGAAAAGAAGTTTGTCAAATATATTATTCATTGCATTTTGATAAAACTGAACCTTGTGCCTTCCTTGAGTCCTCTACTGCCTTCTAAATAAAAAAAAAATGTATTGAGTTCTTGATAAAGTGTTAGCTTTCTTTAGCAGTGATATTAACTAAGGACAGGATAAGTTATTTCAGCTATTCATATTCCTACATATGGATAATTTGTGTAATTCTTTCCTTTTTATAGCAATCATTTGGTTCCATGAAGGAAAACTCTCATACCATCACTAGCATTAGCTCTGAGTTGGGTCCATCAAATGTTACAGATGGTCATCCTGGCTTAGAACAATTCTCTAGATTATCTCTTGAAAAATCTGAGGAACTTCTAAAGGTACTTAAGTCTTTCTCTCTTCTTAATTTACTGTATTAGTTTCAAAAGGTATAAATTTTATAAGGTTTTTAATCTTTCAACTGGTGTGCTTGTGCAAATTTTTTGACAAATGTGCTATTTCTTATACTATGCTCAATTATAAACAATTTGAAAGCCGAAATCGGGTAGTTGCTTTCTCCATGAAAAGTTCTTGTTGGAGAATCATTTGTCCATTTCCAAAATTTAATTTATTTCTTTAATTTATGCAGTATTTTGTCTCATTTGTAAAGTTTACAATACTCTGTCACTTTTGCAAATAGTTTTTCTCCTTCACATTTTGGAATTTTATGTTATAAAATTATACATTTGACCTGCGTTATACTGAATTATTACGTTATTGAAAAAAATATTACTTGAATTTTTTGAAGTATGGCTTCAGATTTTCAAGATAATGGAAGGGTTTTTCTGTATATTCTTCAAAAATAATTCAATGACATGAGATGCAGATTCATATTGAGAAAGTGATAGCAATTTCTGTGATGAGACTATTGAAGTAAACTATATCAGCAGTCAATCAGAACTTGAAAGTGAAGGTTTTTATATTAGTTAAGATAAAACCACAAATTATTATAAAAAGAATGTGTAAAGAGTTCAAAAATGAGAAAATTTGCATTGTAATAGTTTTTCCCATGGTTTTAAAATGTGAAAAAAAAAGGAGAAAGCCCTCATATAGCTGAAAAATGTGACACTAATATTCACTCACTCCCAAAAAAGGAGAAAAGAATGAAAAATTAGATAACTTTAAAAATAAGAATTGTAAAATGTGATTATAATTTGTGGAATACACAAGCCAAAATATAATTTAGATGTGTTTTGTTTGCTAATAATAAAACAATTTTCACTGCAGATTTGTATACTTGTTTTTTAACATGTTTTTTATTGTTATAATAAAATATGTTTCTTCTACAAAAGCAGAATTAAAGAAAACTATGTCATAAGAAGTAAAGTGCATGCCTATACTCACATAAAAATATTAAAGAAGGCCTACTGGAAGGTTAACGAAGCTATTAAGCTCTATAATTTTCGAAATTAAAATAACTAGTATAGTATATTTTTATTCAGAAAAACACAATACTGAGAAAGAATGATTAAATGAACTGGATGTTTGGTTTCGAGTTCTTTACCCTCTCTTAGAAACACGTATGCCTTCATGTCCATCTACTAATTCATATAAAGTATTTACATAATTGACATTGAAATTTGACTTCAAAAATGTTTTATTCAAAAAAATCTGAATCACTTTGTATAAATAAAGTTACTTGCTGTTGCAGTGATAGTATGCTTGGGCATCTTAATATTAATGTTGTAAAATTAAAGTACAGGTACATTTAACAAAATTTATAAAGCTAATATTTTCAAAAACATAACAAAGATGCAACATGTTTTGCTTTATCAATTGAATAGCTGATTAAGATAGCACTTAATGTGTGTTTATTTTCATTTAAGAAAAAAGAAGAAAACACCCTGAAAGGAGTTCAGTTTGGTATTCCTGAAATATTAAGCAGAGAAAAGTAAACTAGAATTGCGAGGAATTTTTTTTTAATTCTGCAGATTAAAAGTCCTTATTAGACAGGTGTTGAGTTCATTTCTCTTGTTGAGAATTTTTTTTTATCATTATCTTTATGGGATATACTTGCCTGGAGTAATTTTATGGATGTGGGAAACCAATAAATATAATACATAATAAATACTCTAAGTAATGTTTTTGTTAAATGTACTTAGACTTGTTGCTTTTAGATGTACTTCAGTTCAGTAAAAGAATGACTTCTTGAAGTTGAATGATTTTATACCTCATTAAAAATAAATTATAAAAAAAAAAAGGAAACTATCGTATAGAAACTAAAAACAAACATTTTTAGCTGTATCAGACATCAGATTAGGCTAGACTAGACTGATGTGGAACGCAAGAATATTCTATTTATGCATATGGCCACTTGGTGGCAGAAATAAATAACATTTATGTAAATGAGTTTATGCAAATAGCGAGTTACATTGATGATTTATGCAAATGAGCCAGCTCATATTTTCCCCAAATAGCAAGCATGGGAATAAAAATTATTAAGTTTATTTAATTAATGGATAATTAAATTAACTAGGAGATTTGTAAAGAAAAAGTGTAAGAAATTATTACTAACAAAATTAAATTAATTTCCAACAGTTTTTAAGATCACTCTTTCTGCGATGTATATTTTTTAAAATAATTTTCTTTTTTTAAGAACATATTTGTTAATAACATATGTGATTTTTATTCAATCTCTTTTTGTTATTTACTATAGGATACGCATAAAATTTATCCCAGAGGCCGTCGAAGACACATTCGCCATCCCAAGCACAGATCTTATGAAGAAAGACGTTCTCAGTCAGAATTACGCACAAATACTCATTATGAAAATGAGGATGAATTCAATGGCAATTCTTCCCATCTGCTCTCTACTTATGATAAAACAGATATTCAACATAATTCTACTGGCAGCTTAGGTAAGTTCTTAGGTTATAGTAAATTTTCAGACTAAAGGAAATTCATTCAACTTTTTAATAATTACATATATGTAACTTGGTTTAATTTTATATTGCTTTGACAAGAGATAAAGTTTTTTTTAAAAAAAATAAAATTAACTTTTAATTCTGTATTTGGTAAGCTGGACCAGAAACTGTGCAAGTTATCCTTATTTGTCGGATGCATTAGTTAAGCATTAATATGTCACTTAGATTAGCTGTTAACTTGAAAATTTATTTCATAGTATATATTTTATTTAGTTGCAAAGGTACATCATTTTATACAATCATTATTATTATTATTTATAATTTAATATTTACAGCTCTTTTAAGTCTTAAATTGTGTGCCTATTTTCAAATTGCTTTGTTTTTTCCTAATTAGATGAAAGTGGAGTTGATATGAGGCATAGTTGGCCTGCCTTTAGAAAATGTAAAGAGGAAGAAGATATTGCTTTATCTCCTTTGCCTCAACAACTTGGATCAAATGTGTATGTCTAGTCATTGTTCTTTGAAATTTCTAGGAATTTTAGAATAATAAAAATGCCAAGGAATTTGATGAAATGAAAGTTAATTGAAAGCACAAACAAACAAAAGAAATTATTACGATTTTGTGAGATTTTAAAAAATGCCGCTTTTGTTAATGTAGACAAAAATGTTTTAAAATTGACGAAAAGAAATACTCATTTCAAAACAGTGGTCTGTTTAATATAGACTTATTAAAACAATGGAGGAATGTTAAAACTGTTTAAAAGTTTTTAATTAAGTTAATTTAAACACATTTTTGGAATATGTTAGAACTTTATTTCAATTTAAAAAATGAGTATCATTAATTAATATGTTTGCTAATTATTCTACACTTAGTATATGACTGCATAAATAAAAAGGGTTTCCTTAATAACTTTTATTATGTTTTATTTTTAATTATAATATGCATATATGTTTTTAATTAATATGTAATGTGAAATTGCATCACATCTGATTGTATGTGTCTGCAACATTATGCTGTGTGTAAAGTTTTTGTGGAAACTTTAAGCATAGAATTTTAAAAAGTAATCATAGGAGCTGTAAGGGAAAATCAAAATAACTACCCGATTTATTTGAATCTAAGCAGCACTCCAAATTCTCAACACGTTTTTGAGAAAAGTAGTATAAAATGGTTTATCAATATCCAATTTTACAAAATTAAATTTAAAAGGAAAACTAAGAAGTGAATGACTAGTTATTTTACCAATATTATAAACTTTTAAATACATACATGAACCTGTATTGCTCTAATTGCCCCATACAATGAATCTTTTTCCTCTTCGATTCTAAGCAACACCCAATTTTCAGTAGCATTAACATCGGACAAAAAGTGCAGCTTAGATTCGAGTAAATATGGTATATAGATACCAAAAAGAAATAATTTTGTTATAGAATGCTAATAATGATGATACAATAAAAAAAAAAAAAAAAATTTTATTAAATAAGGAGATATATAGTATTGTGCAATGTAGTTAAAAATAAAATATTACTTAACAAGTAATATAAAAAAATAATTTTTAAGTCAATTCCTACTAAGGTTAACAAAGAAAAATTTTAGTTACCTTTATTAAGTAGTTACAATTAATATAAATATGTGCATACATTTGATAGAATCACAATATTAAGTGACGAAATAGAAAGATTTTTTCCTTGCAATTTCCTTTTTCCTTTCTATATATGATGTTGGACTGTTTTTGTTTGTTACTGTTCATTCCTTAATTAAATTTAATTATTCTTATGAAACAGTTTAATAAAAAAGAAATCACATTCTCAGAAATTAGGCTATCCCAGGTGGGATTCGAACCCACAACCTTTGGATTAGAAATCCAACACGCTATCCATTGCACTATAGGGACACGATGAATGATTTTCCTTTCTATATAAACTGTTGGACTATTATTTTGTTTGTTACTATTTATTCATTTTTTAAATTTAAATATTAAAAAAACTATTAACATCAAGTGTCACTACAAGTTTAAAAAAATGTATTTGAACTTGAATGGATGAATAGAAAGTATTTTATAAATGATTGAAAATTTGAACAAGATATATATATATATATATATATATATATATAGGGAGAGAGTGAACTAATAGTGAGAACTGAAAAAATCTATCCCTTTTCAGAGTTTGTTTTTAGGTACACAAATTTTATAATATGGCTTTAATAACCTTTTCAGTTAGGCTGATTACAATGCAGAAAATTTCTGAGAACAGATATTTAAGTAGATATGAATTTTAATATAAATTGAGATCAAAAATGATGCTCTCCAACATACTAATAGAAATATATTTCAGTTTATTATGCTTTTTAAATATACAAAGTTTGCATAGAAGGATGCAACTTCATTATTTTATGCAATTCTAAATTAGATTGAAAATGTTATAGAAAATAATTTGGTTTGCTGTCAAACTTATACAAAAGTAAGAACACTCTCTTGAAAGAAATATTCTAGTTTTCACTTTTTATGGAGTTTTTAATAAATATTTGGTTATTACTTCAAATTGTTTGATGGCTGTATGAAATGATTGATAAAAATACTAGGCCAGAAGTTCACTATTCAGTATCTTTAAAAAGTCTATATGTTTTGTAACATTAATTGTTGCATTACATCTGTTTCAATTTTAATTCCTAATTTGTTAGAAATTTTTTAAAAATAGGAGTTCTAATTCAATAGTGTTCACATTATTGGTTAATGACTCAAAATTACACAAGATACATTTATAAATATCTGTTTGTGTAATGCCAAAGGTTATTAAAACTTACTATTTAAAATATTCTGTTTTCTTAGAAAAAGTTTGATTTTTCTTCTAATAAACTATTCAGAATAGTTAATTTCTTTAAAATGAAGTTTATGTTTTAACTCAAAAATATATCAGAATGTTTTTTTTTTATTTTTAGGACTAAAGCACATTTAAGATTTTTCTGGACATAAATATTAAAATAATTTTCTTTCGCTTATGTTTGCATCTGCATGAATTTTATGGCATTCATATAATTTAATCTCTTACTGCTTTGGTTATTATTATTCTTTATGCAAAGAAAATGTTCTGCCAGTTGTAAAAATAAAATGTTGTAAATATGCATTATCTTTAAAATATTGTCTTTTAAATATTCTCAGTTTGAGTGAATTTTAAATTTACCTACCAAATATCTATTTAGTTTCATTCATGTTATATCAGGTGACACTCATATTTTTGTAAATTATAAACAGTGAAATGATGTATTAATGATAAGGCAAAATAATTAAAAGAATTTGAAGTATAAAATGTGAAGGTTATTTTTTATTTCAGAAACGAAATTTAAATTCTTTGTTAAAAATAATAATAAACTGTGCTCAGTAGCGCACACAGGAATTTTTCAAGGGGGGGGGGGGGTCGGCCGGGAACGAAAGTTCACCATTCTTGTATCATGCCCCTTTTGATTTTGCCGATTTTCGGGAACAAAACACAGTAAAAAACTAATTATTGAATAAATAATTAGCATTAATTAATAAAATTAGTCATTAATAACAAATACTTAATTAAATTTTACGTACTATATACTTAGAATTATAATCAATTGGAAAAAAATCTAGGGCTTTGTGGGGGTCCCGCCCCCCCGGCCCCCCCCCCCCCTGTGTGCGCCACTGACTGTGCTTTATTTTTTAAAAAGAAGAAATGAATTTTCCTTCTCAAATTGATTATTGAACAACACATAGTAAACAGTAACACATTTCAGTTGATATTAATAGAATATATAATAAATATTACTTCTTAGTCAATCAGATTTAAATTTTAAAATAGTAGTAATTTTTCAATGTCTTTTTATATTCATTATCATTTAATATTCAATCTGCTTTGTATTTTTTAGTCTTGATAATTAAGAGTACCTTGCCTTTTAAATGTAAATTTACTGTATGTAAAATATTTTCTTTCATTACATTAAGATGTTTAATATAGTGCACGATATAAACAGAATTTATGTTCTTTTACATCCAACTAAATTTAAGTCATAATTTCAGTTGGTATTGCTTTCTTTTAAAAAGTTCTTATAATAAGGAAATAATTTTTAATAAATTAGTTCATTGCTTAAGAAAAACATATTTTTTTTTGTGTGTTCATGTTAAATGAGAATATTTTCTTAGAATACAACCTTGCATAATTTTTTTTTTTAACTTTCCTGTTTCTTTTAAATTTTTTAGGTTAGTATCTGAATAAATATTGTTTAATGTTCGATTTTTTTATATGTTGCACGTATGACATTTATTTCACCGTCTTTTCTTTAATGTGTTCATTTTAGCTGTGAAGCTTCTGTTTCTCCCAGTGCATTTCGCAGCTATTTATCGTATAGAACGTAAGTATGTCATTGCTTATTTTAGGTAACACAAAAATTGTATTTGCTTTTTTGTTGAAACTCAATTATTTTTTTCTCTCTCTCTTCAGCCTATGAATTTTTTTATATTTCAGTGTGTGTAAATTGACGATATTTGTTGTATTTTTTAAAAAACATTTTTTTTTGTTTTATTTTGATAAATGTATGTTTATTGATTAATCAATTTTTTGCAATTGCTGATAAAAGAAAATTAACTCTGAATTCAACTGGAAGGAAATTTGAAATTAATATAAAATATATAAATAATGCAATTTGAATGAAGAATGCATTGAAAAGATATGGCAAATCAAAATTTTATTCTGCTCTTTTTCAAAGGGTGATCATAATATGCTTCATTCATATATTTTTGATAACATCGTGAATCATTGGTGCAAAATATTCTGATTCATAACTTGAACAGGAAATTTCATCTCTAAAAAAGCATTAGAAATAATTATTATACATTTTGAAAAGTAAATCAGTGGGAGTTGTTTTTGTTGTGTTGTTGCTAATGCCACCTGTCTGACAGAGTCAGATCAAAGCCCACAAAATTCATCACTGCTAAGGAACAGTGTTTGCTTGTCATCATTTATCTGGTTTTGATGCCATGCACTGAGTAACTGGACAGAGGAGTCTTATCAAGAAATAATTCTTCATTGATTATATTCTGCCCTGGCTCGTAACAGCTTATGCAGTTTTCTTTAAAGTGATTCCATGCTACCAGAATCTTTGAGAATTTGTCTTGTTTTCTTCAATTATAACTTGTTAATTTGATATCAAATGTCAAAAATTTTGATATTTTGCAAACTCTATCTCGGGTTTTTTCAAAAATTTACCACATGCAATGGACCATAATGAATAATACTTAAGTTTCCTAGCTCCTGAAACTCCATGTGCATACAAAATTGAAATGTAATTTCCACTTTTGAAAGAAACCAAGAGTAATTTTTTGATACTCGACCATCTTTTGTGTTTATAAATTTTATTATATGCACTAAAACTGTTGTGTATACTAAGCATTCACACATTCCATATTGTCATTATTCTCATTTCTTTTTGCATTATTAGTTAGACCACTATTTTCTCACAAAATATTTTGGGTTGCTGAACTACTGGTTGCTCTTCCAGAAACATATTCTTTCCACTGTAAGCCATTGTGAACCACACTTTTCAGAGTCATCAATTTCAGTATCGTCATCACTGTCCAATCCAGATGATACAATGGGAATAAAAATTTCATTATAAGTTTATCATGCATATCACATAATTCTTCACCTTCTGATTTATAACACTTCTAATAGAAGTGTGATTATTTCTTTTACAATAAGCCTTTTCAAATTTTATTTATAGAAAGTCTTAAAGATCAAAGTAACTTCACAAAGTGTCACAAAAAAATCAAATTAAACATAACTTACAAGTAAAATTATGTACAATATCTTAGAAATGAAATTTAAGTTAAGGTATAGGTGCTGCTGAAATGGAATATGTGAGGATCAGATGTCAAAAAACATCCATTCTAGAACTGCCCTATTCTTCAGTCAACTCATAACAGGATAGAACTGACATACATGAGTGAAATTTTAAATAGAATCAAAATAGATACTATGTCCAATTTGTTCCCAACAAATGTTAGGGGTAAATCTAACCATAAACTGAGTTTAAATAAATCTGATTCCCTAAAACCTTATGCGGTAGTTCTTACAAATTGAATAAAGGTCAAGAGAAATAAATAATGCATCAAAATTTACAGATTTTGGAAAAGAATTAAGTACCTTGATGTTGAAATAACACCACCTGCCGTTCTAGTGTTAATTCATTATTTGCTGTGCAGTTCAATTTGAATTCCTGTTTTTAATGTAGTTCAAGTGTTCTTTCTATTAATTATTAAGTTCCTTTTGTATAATTTAGAGTGATAGGAAGAAATATTTGTGATGTAATGACACACTGCTAAAAGGCTGATTTCGAATAATATCAAATGTTCAGTTTGTATAAATTAACATGTTTGATTGAGAAGTAGGATTTCCAGTTGATGAATTTATTTATAAGTACCATGAGAGAGAAAGAATAAACATCATATCAGAAGATCTATGAGAAAGAATAATTGATTTGATGATTGAAAATTGAGTATCAGATTTCAATGGTAATGAGTACGAAAACTCAATTGTAGTTTCATTTCTTTTGAGTTTAAAAACTCTGAGGGAAGTATCGGAAAGGGCAATTTCTTTGAGTATAACAGGAATAGTAAATTCCTTCATGTAAGAATCACTTCTATTCAATTATTTTAGAGTTCGTTTGAAAAAGGTGGATGAAATTAGCAATATGAATGAGCAGTTTTGCATCTCTCTTCGATGTGCTTAAAAAGATTAAGCACCCTTCAGAAGAGGATTAAGATTCTTATAAAAAGAGTCTGTTTTTAGATATGGTATAGTTTTTATTTTATAACGTTATCATTTTTTTTTTTTTTTACTTTGTGCAAATTCAATAATTCTCTTCTACAAATGTTAAAATTTGTATTTTTCATTGTTAGAATATATTTAGATTTGACATATTGTTAATTTCAGGAGACTGTTGGTAGTTTGATGATCTATTTTATAAGCTGCTATAAAAGTCAACAATAACACCAAAGGATATCCCATATTTTACTTTAATTATTTAATTACTTTTAGCATGTGAAATTTAATGATTGTTATTCTTTTCTAATTATTTTTATTTACTGATCCTTGACTGTCTATACTTTTAATGTAACATTTTGATTATTGTTTACAGTCTTAAGTTTTTCAACTCTTTAAAATTGTTCCTATGTTATAACTTCGTTTTTAAATACTTAAAATAAAATTCAAATATTTATTCTTTTTTTTTCAGTTTGCATTTAGATCCCAGCCTTCCTCCTTCACCTCCTGTTGAACAAGAGGATATAATTACTGGGTTTGCAATCTTTTAATTTTTTTTATAGAATGAAAAACTAAAAACAATTAAATAAATTTATGTGATAGAAATTTTTTTGTGTAATATATTTGTAAAATATATGTATATTTTTTTTTCCTGATAAAATGTAACTGGTTAAATTACAATATTGCATCAGGTTTTATTATAAAATTTTCCAAAGGTTCTCAAACTTTTGAATATAATCTTATAGGTAGCAATGTATTTTATAGTTTTATTTTTCTTGGATAACATACAAAAGTTTCAATGATTATTTGTAGTTGTTGTAAGAATTATTTTTACATCAATATTATACTGTCAACCAATTTTACCAAATTAACAAATGTCACCAAATGTTATCTTCATATGTACAAACAAGATTGCATACAAGCAGTTTTTCCCAGATGGCTAAATATTGTGACATTTCGCAGCTTCTTTTTTATTTGACAAATTGATCAACCTTAAGGATAAAATGTTTTCGTTATCATGAACTATTAAATGCTTGAAATAATAAAAATAAAAGTTGTTATAATTGAGTTACTTTAAATATATATCAATATTTGGTACTTACATGCTATCCCATCTACTAATTTTGGCAAACAAAAAAATGTCAAATAGTGTGACTTGAGAATCAAAATGTGTTTTCTGTTAAATACCATTAAGGATTGTTGAGAATGGTGACATGTTTGGCAGGCCCCATCATTTCACCAAAATTCATGATTGATGAGATAATATATAAGTACCCAATATTTTAGTTTAAATTACTAACTTTGCTATTATTAATTTTAAGGAGTACTCATGAAATCTCTTCATCAAATGTGAAACAACTTAACAAAAAAGTCCATGGTAAGATAATTCAAATTAGATAATTTTATTTAGCTTCTATTTTACATGTACTTTCTTTCATCTGTAAGCTTTGCATGGATGAAATATTGTATTTTCTTTATTTTGTGTTATATATTTTTTGGTAATTTATTAAGTAAATGCTTTAATGAAAGCGTATTAAATTTCTTATTATTTTGTTAATTAAATGATTTCACCGGTTAAGCAAATTCTGAAGGATCTTATTGTACCATTAGGAATGAAAATAAAAAGGCCATGATATTATTTATTTGATTAGTACTTTTGTAATTTTGGTAATATTTTTGTTAAGATTTATAGGAATTTATAAAGAAACTTGAATATAAAGAAACATGGGAAATTTTTTAAAAATTTTAATTTGTGTATTAATGTATTTTTGTTCTTGTTGAAGGGGGGGGGGAAAGCATGTAATTGATACTGTTTATTTTTTACAGCACTTAAGAAGAAAATAAAAATGTTTGAAGATAATTTTGAGAAACTTTATGGATATAAGGTAAATAATTTACTTTTTCATCATCTAATTCTGTTCTACAAACTTTTTCTTAAATCAAAGACATGCACAAAATTATGTTATTTAGTTAAGCCATTTATACTAATTTCATGGCCTGGCCTTGCACAGATTTTTTTGAATGCATTACTTTTTCCTTTTGTTTTCCTCTGAGAAATTTTTCCTTACCTTCTTGACATCAGGCTGTCCTGGTGATTTTCATATGTATTGTCAGTAAAGTTTTCTTTATTTAATTCTCTTCCACTTCTTTCCCCCATCAAAAGAGTTACACAAATTTGTTTTAAAAGTATTAAAACAAATAAACATATTTTTTTTGATAAAAGAATGTGTCAAAGAGAAATGTGTCATGGAAGACATAATCATACAAGAGAAGGTATTTGATATTTATGACAATCTGTACCAAAAATCTTGAAGCATTTTGTCACTAACAAATAATTTAAACTAAAAATAACAGGCTAAAAAGCAGATTTTTATAGAATTTGAGGAAGAAATCTGTCTGAACCCCTGTAATGCCAAAAATTAAAATTGTGGAACCATTTGCCTGTGCATTAAATATTATACAGGCATTCCTTGTATAACACAGTTTCGATAATACACAGCACAAAAGGAATTTAATATTGTTTTTTTATGTAATATGATTTTAAAAATAATATATCATTTTTGTTCAATAAGGGGAATTCCCAAATGGATTTTATTTTAATTTGCATTCAATAAGCATTTTCAGTATCATTCCTCTTCCAAATACTCCAATGATTTCAAAAACATTTGTAATATTGCATTGGTTGCTTATTTGAATTTAATTAAACTGCTTTTGTTGAAAAAGATTTTTCAGTAGTTTGTAGTGGAAAACTTAAAAGAGAATTATGAAATGTGTGGAAACAGACAGGTAATTGCAACTATGCCAGTTAACTTTTGGAATGACAGAGAAATAACTAGTGAAGGAGAGTTAACCAACTTTGAGGAAACAAAATAGATTAGCTGTAATTTCTATTGAGGGTGATGATGAAAATTAATTTTGTGACCCTAATGGGCTCTGTTTCTATTTATTTTATAATAATAATTATTATTAAATATATTTTTTGTTGTATTTTTAATTTTGTTTTTAATTAAAAACTTGAAGTTAACTTACTTTTTCATTTGTATGTTTTAATGGAACGAAACTTGAGCTATCATAAAATTTTACATTTTAAAACTTGATTCCAATGTAACACGGTTCACATTGCCTTGATTCAATTATTTCAAAGTTTCATATAATAAAGTTTCGATAAAATGTGGTACATTTTGCCTTGATTTATGTTATGTACATACATAATTAATTTAAATAATAAATAAAATAATAATTTAAATATATATGTAAAAAAATCTCATAACTTAGTTTTGATATAGCATGGTATGAATAACTGCATAATATGAGGGGCACTTGTATTTAAATCTCAGTTTTTAGAGTGAGGGGTGAAGACCCTGTTTCATGTGTCACTTCACTGTATGCAATATAAGTGTTTACCTAAAAACACTGTTTTTGTTATTAATTTCAAATAAATAGAATTACAGAAAGGTCCCTCCCTGCCCCCCCCCCCCCTTTTACTATATTTCCCCTCCATTAAATGTAAATGTTTAACAACTTTTTTTACATCTTATGCTTAACATCTTAAATATCATACATCCTTTTATGATATTTAAAAGATATATATTCAACAAAACATACATATTTCTAATAAATGAGAAAAATCTGTCTGTAGTAAGAATGAGATACAATTTTTTAAAAACAAATTTTAAGTGAAATGTTAAGTTTATCTATATTAGGTACTTGATTTTTGCTGTTCTGAAAAAGAATATTTAGATTTAATTTTATTATATTTTTATAAATTAATTAAAATTTTGAATACAATTCTTTGATGGGAATTGAAAATTTTGTTGATTATAGTGCGTATATATGCATTATATTCAAATAAGTAATATTCCTTTAAATTTTTGTAACAAATGCTTTATGCTTTTTTAAAAAAAATGTATGTATTGATAAAATTTGTTTTGTAATAATTAAAATAATTACCAAATTTTGATGTGAACTTAATCTTTTTAAAATCTCTTCTGCTTGAAATTTTAAGAATCGATTTGTTTAATTGCTTTTAAACATTCATATTATTTAGATTATAAATTGCTGTATATTAACAACTAAAATATATATTAACAAATTTAGCCATCAAATGCAGAGAAATGTAATAATATTGGTGTGAAGAAGATGCTTGCTGAATTGAATAAAGCAAGACAAGATCTGAAGGGTGAGTTATTATTTTTTTAAATTAATTAATTTAAAAAAATTTAAAAAACTCTTATTATTTGATTTAATAAATATTTATATACATGTATTTGATACCATGCAGCTTTATTAATTTTAATTTTTCTTACTGCTAAATGCTTCTTTTTTAATTTTAGTATGTTTAGATTTGAAAGATGATCCACAACTTTGGGATGCTGAAAGTACAATGCCAAGTAAAAGCAGCAGAGGAACAAACACACGTAGTAGCCAAGGATTATTTTCTGTTGCCAAAAGTGGTGCTGAAAGTATGAGTATTGAGGAAACTGTCAAAAATGCTCTAGGGTACTTAGTTCATCACCGAAAAGATATGAACCGACCTGAAAATCTTGAGGTAGGAATAGCCCTCTATATTATTCATTGGAATTTTTTTCACTTTCATTGTGTGTGTATATATATACAAGAGAGAAAATAAATGCAAAAAATTTTGTTATGCATTAGCCATATCTATTAACCAATTATTGAAATGCAATTCATTGAAAATATTGAATCGATTTTACATGCATTTCTGTGCATGTTAATAATGAGTTGATTTGACCCAGACAGGTAAAATGTCACTTTCTTCCCCTTAATGATTAAAAAAATATCTATGTCTCCAGAAGTGATACATGAATGTTTTTGTGGAATGCATAATGTTTAAACACAATCAGAATAAAAATCGGTGGAAAATGTAAAAAGATCAATTTTTAGAAATGATTGGAATCGACTTATGGTAGAAAGAGCCATATTTTGTGATATTCTGAAAAGAACCATACTTTCATTTTGGAAATGTCTTCATTTTAGATAGGTATATCTATATATAAGCAGTACAGTACAGAAAGGGGGAAAAAAATGGCATTTTTGATATTAACACTAGATTTCCCAAGAAAGTCATTTTGACTGCCTTTTAATTTCAATTAGAAAAGCAATTCCATATATAATGCACAATTTCTTAGAATTTTTTTGAATATATTTTTTTCCAAGTGAAGTAAATTTGTTGTTGTTGTTGTTAATATTGACTAATAACTTGTTATACGACTGTAAATAAAATTTAAAAAAATGTTAAAAGTTAATTTTAAACAAATTTCTTCACACATTTAATCATTCTTTGACAATGCAGTCATTTTGACTGTTTTTGGGCTATATGGGGTATATACTAAATTTCAGTCTTTCTAATGTTAAACTCTTATTTTTGGAAAATAAAATGAAGTTAAGAAACAAATGCAGATCTGACATGTATGTTACTTTACATGTACTTAAAAATGAAAACAATTGAACATATTGAGATAAAAGTCGTTAGTTCACTTGACAAGGAATGACAACCCTCTATTGCATTCAAGTCAGTGAATTAAAGATTTCCACTTAGTTTATTCAATACCATGATAGACAAGCCTTGATAGGTATAAAGCTTAATATTATAATCCATCAAAATGAATTAAATCACTAATAGCACAAACATAAAACTCATCCAATGATCAAGATTGTGCTGCATAACTTTAACCTTTTGCAGTCATTCTATTAAATACATTATAATTCAGTATGACTTCCCAAGGACATTGTTGTTCATGCTAATATGCATTTAATCCTCTCCAGTTCAGTATACAGTAAAATGTTTTCCTTATATGAATATAGGCTCTACTTTTTGTAAAAGTGTAGACTCCTATATTTCTTATCTTATTCAATTGAATGCTCTCCAATAAAATTTGATTAAGTACAGAGAATTTGGTTAAATCATTAAATGGGGCTATATTCTGTTGGCACACAGTGAGAATTTGCTTCATACAGGAACATTTTTTTCCTTTATGGGCTGCATATTGACAACTAAGCCTTTGCAGACATCTGTCCCAAAATGTGAGAGCCATTTCATGGTGGTGCTATCTAGTGGTGGCTCTCAATACCAAATTTCGATCCTTGAATTAAATACAGGAGGAACTAAAATGCTATTTACAGAAGCTGTTTTCACCAACAGGTGGTGTGAAACATCCCTTCTGAAAGTAGGATTTTTAATTTAAAACTGTTTCTCCAAAATTACTGGGCCATACTATGACAGTCATTAGGCTGTCTAGTAGCCTTATCTTATCATAAATTCCTCTCAGTCCACCTGATCATCCTCCATATCAATAAATCAGGTGAATAATTTTTATTTCACATGACAACAATATATTAAATTTAAAAATTGAAGATATTTTTGGCAATATTTATGAAAAATCACAATTTAAAAAAAAAGAAAGAAAGAAAATCATGGAAAGTAATTCTTGGTTTTATGAAAAATTTAATGGGAAAATTAGGGGTTGGTTGAAACTTTCAAAGTGTATAATTGTAACATTGAGTTATCTTTCATTTAAAATAATTTTTTAAAAAATTTTCAAGGATTTTATATGATTAAACTTTTAAATTTTTTTTTATGGTAGGTCAGTTTAAGTATAATTACATATTTATCAATGTTTTTTTCAAAATGCACATCAAATAAATTACCTTCTTATGATAAGAATATTTTATTTGAATATTAGTGAATGTTTCCTTTATTTTTTTACCATTAAAACTTTTTTCTCCTTAATTTTAACTATAATGATAAAATTCAGTTAGTATTGTTACGTAGATTCAGGTTCGTGGATTTTATGCAAAACAATCACAAAGAAAATAAACAGTTCTTTAAGAGCGATGCAAATTTATTATCAATTGTCAGTGTTTAAAAATACACGCATGTAAAAGATAATTCACCAGCACAGCCGACTGTTTGCGGCTAGCACTCCTATTTATAGGCACGGCAGAAACTTCCAGAAATATAACCGCTCATGTCATCGAGCATGACGTTAATGGAGAGATCCACTCCTTTCTAGAAGAATCCAGAGGGTTCCGAACTCGCCAACATGGTCGCTAAATTGGCTGCCAACTTGGCTCTACTGTCAAGATTTCGCCAAGTTCTCATTGAATCGCCATTATAATGTAAGGGGCGGCATTGCTTTAGAATAGTACAATTTTAACATGAAATAAATATAACAGTTATATAAATGCATTAAACACCCAAATACAAATTATTTACACTATTTACACAAAATTTGTAACAGTATTCAAGTGTACACTTTTTATTTGATTATAATGTGATTAAATATTTGGTGTAATTTTATTTACAGGAAATGACAAAAGAGCAACTTGTAGCAGAGAAAGTAGCTATTCAGAAAGTTTTACTGAATTTTGAAAGCATGCATGGAAGACCTGCTTCTAAAGCTCATCGAGAACTTGTGAGACCTCTGTATGACAGATATCGTTTAACAAAGAGACTAATTAACCGAAATGCTTCAAGTAAAGAAAATGCTGATCTTATGCCCATTTTAGAGCATGAGACAATGGATTTTAAGAAATCAGATGTTACTAAAAATATTAATGTATGTATGGCTTGATTTTTTAAACTTTATTTACTTATTAAATATCTATTTAGTTTTTGCAAAATTTTACTCCATTTCATGAAGTAAATTTTACAAAATACAAATCATTCTTTTATGACTGAATATGAATAATAATAGAAATCATTTCAAATTAAAATAACTTTAAAATGCATGAAGATATGTATTGCTCCAATGAAATACATAACATGTTATACTAATTTTGGAATATGTATGTAGTTCTGCAATTACCTATTTTTCTCTTCTTTTCTTCCATGTTTTTTTTTTAAACTAACTTTTTTTAGAAAATATTTTTTATATTATGTTTTACCTGAAAAAGTGGCTAGACTATTTTTTAATGCTTTCTGATATAATGGTCTTCTCTTTTTATTAAATTCTCAATTTGAAACTTGTGATGTTAATGATTTATTGCAATTTGCTCATGAGAAGTTCTTTTAAATTATAATTATTATTTATTATTATTTCTAATGCCATTCGATCATCAGTGTCAGATGGAGGCCCACAAAATTCATCCTGGCAAGGGGCTAATTTTACATTATTATCTCTAGTTTTGAGTACCATGCAGATGGTAGTATATAATTATTCCTTATGATCTTTGGAGGGAAAACAAATCCATACATTCAAACACTGCAGTTTATTAAAAAGCCAATTTTTTTTTCTGACAGAATAAAAAGTATGAAAAGAAAAGATAAACTTCCAATGATAAATGTAATCAATCAGACATAGAAAACTTGCTCTTTCAATTTTTTTTAGTAACATTTTTCTTTATACTTTTAAAACTGAGTGCGGTTTCTATTTGGTTACTGTGATACACTGCTGCTTTCAAAGATAGTCAGAAAATAGTGGAATTGCTGCAATTCAAATTATACATATGTATGGATGCATTATGTAATAATTAGATTTCGAAAACTAAAATTTTTGTTACTTAACGTGAACAAATAAAAATATAAATTCTTTAAAAATGAAAGATTTTATAATGAGCATTTATTTGTGACATAAATGCTCATTATGAAGAAATTTTTTGGTGGTAAATTATTGAAAAACTAACTAAAGGTTATAGATTAGTTTGAAGGTAAATCAGATCTAATTGCAGTAATTTGATAGTAAAATAAAAAATGCCAGAATAAAACTGATAAGAATTTAAAAAAGTTATGGTTTTTTCTCCTATACATGTAATTAAAAAAGAGCAAGAAAAACATTCAGATTCATTACATATCTTCCATCATGTGACCAAAATATAGTGCACGGTCACAGTATAGATTGCTTTAAGGTTATCTTGAAATGAAAAAAATTTGAAATGGAATAGTATTACTAAAATTTAATTTTACCTATCAAAATCTTATTTTATATATACTCATCATTAAAAAAAAAGAACTGCACCTAGAAAAAAAGAAAGGCGTGTAAAAGCAAATTAAGAAATTGTCTTGTCTGTTGGATATACAAAATGATTAAAGTATCAGCAGCATTGGTGCCAATGATGTCAGCAAACACAATGTACCATGCCACTGAGGACCTTTTAAAACATTATCCAAAAGCACAAGGTTTTGTTTTGACTGTAACTAGTCAATTTATGTTTAATTTTTAGCTTTGAAGTTAAGAATGCCTTAAGAAGAAAACAACAGCCATTTGTACAGCTGGATGCTTTTGAGAAGGATCACATTTAAAGGATTGCATGACAATGAATATTCATTCTAACAGACTGTGTTTCATATCAATCCTGCAGATGTTGTAGTTAATGCTGCTTGTAGAATTGGGTTTGAAAAATTATTGTATTTAATAACCAGGCTCTGGGAGAACTCATGGATTATGCATAGAAAAGAAGGAAAAATTGTCTAGTAAGTCCAAAGCATACTAACTGCCATTCCATGGAATTATGTTTATAGTGATACTCTCTATATCTCATTCTGTAAGTATAGTAACAATAGAAATTGATTGAATGCTTCTGAATTGCTTACACAGAGATTACCCCCGACACCACAGCAACATCTCGAGAGTGCAATGTTGCCAAGAAAGAGCAGAGTAGAATGGCCATGCAGAATCGGAAGCACATCACTTTCAGTGATGAATCTCACCAATGATAACTGCACCCATGAGAAGCAGCGTGGTTGATAATTTGTTGTCACTAGTCACATTTAAATTTTGTGTTGTGGTATGGGGTGTGTTTTCATATGATGCTCAATCACCAGCCTCTTTGATAGCTCAGAGATATGTTAGCAACACTCTTTGATTAGTAACCATTCCTTTTGTGAATGTCCATTCCATTCTTCTGTTTCAAACAAACAATGTTCATGTTACTACTGCCATCTGAAGAGCTTGCTTTGCAGCCTTAGTCACTAAACTGTGGCCTACACATTGCCAGATTTATAGCACGTAGAAATCATGGGATGTTAGCCGCTATTTTCTATCGGCAGCATATATCTATTTTTTCCCACTGCCACAAAATTTGCAGGATCTACATACCAAAGCTCAATCTGTGTGGGATGAGTTGAGTCAAGGTACAGTTAACAGTGCTTATGACTCTATGCCACAATGTGCAGCAGAATGCATTGGAAATAAGGAAGAGCCTAACATCCTATTTGGAATTGTAATGATTTTATATTTTGACCAACAAATTTTGCTATACTCCCTTCCAATTTTTAATAATTTCTTGCTAATGAACATTAACTTAAAAATACTCGAGTTGTAATAAAAGTTTTCAACCGAAATCAGTCGACCGGTCAGAGCCCTTTGCTTCTTCAATGTCATAATCCTTTATTTTTTTAACTTTTGATACCAAACCTTCACAATGTCATATGATACAACAGTAGTACCTAAAGCTATATGCATGATATGGTGACAGTTTGTAGCTGACTTGTGACAGAAATAAATTGTGTAAGCCATTTTTATTGGCTCCTGAGCCAGAGAGATAGTGGAAAGTTTCTTACCAACAGTAAAAAGTTATGTAAATGTTGTTAGTTTAAAAACTTGTTTAAGTTAAGATCTTTTGATGAAAGTTTGCATCAAGAAATTGTTGAAAGTAATTATTTCTGTTCAGTTTGATAAAAAATTATCACCAACATTCCTTTAATCTATATAATCATATAACGGTGGAAGTTACTACTCATAAATGTGCTTCTTTATTTTTTATCCTTTGGTTGAATTACATTTTTATGCGGAGTTTCTAACAACTTGGACTGTAAGTCCTGCTTCCAGCTCAACAAATGACACAAAGGAATAGTTGGAGAAAATTTACTATTATTTCTCAAGTTGTGGATGGAAGGCAAGAAAATTTTAATTGTTTTTTTCAAAGTTTTTCAAAATTGCTACAAATTTCAATTTACATTATTATTAATTATTTTATTGTTTCTACATTTTCTTTCAATTTTAACCCATCTAGTTAATCTTCTATTAGTTCTTTTGATATTGTTACTGTAGTAAAAATTTGTTATGTTATTTTGTTATATATATAATTACATTTTATCTCTGCTATTTAGGTTGAGCAAAGTACTTCTGTACAGATTAAAACAGATCAAGACTCTGAAAGCAGTGAAAAGGAGCAAAAAACGCCAATAACTTCACATATCAATTTTCATGAATTATCTTTGTAAGTAACACAATAGACATTCTTCGTATACATTGATTACTATTGATTTTCTTTTCAAAACGTTTTCTATTAAATAAATATTTTATTAGATTACAGAAGTTTTTTTGATCTATTTACAATAAAGATGAAATTTTCAACCACACTGTTCTATGTGTGTGCAATATTTTCTAAAATCAGTTCAAATTTTAAGTGCTGCTTCACTTTTCTTCAAATTAATGTATTAAATAATGAAAATTAATTTTTTGAAAACAATGTTCTTCCATTTAACTATTTCAATTTTTATACTGAATGTTTCTTAATCAGTTATGGCCAATATAATTACTGCCTTTACAATTGAAGCGGGCAAATTGATAATAATATTTTACTGTAATACAGTTTTAAATTTAGTTTCATAAAAAAGGCTAACTATTTCTAGAAATTATTGGATATTTTAAGGTTTTATGTAGATATAAGATCTGTTGTTTATAAAGTAATAAATTCTTATATTATCCTTAAAACTTTTAAATATTTAATATTAATTTTTATTTATTTTGTATGATGTTCTTTTTAGAAAATGCAAGTCATAATGTAAATAAAACATTTGTTTAATTAATATTTTTTATATATTAGTATAAATAAGGATTTCTAAATGACTGAATCTAATTATCCATTTCTCTTTATAAGGTCAGAGTTAGAAGCTGAAGTGACTGTTGTGAGGGATGAAAAACGTAGATTGCGAAAGATACTTAGAGAATTTGAAGAACAGTTCAAGAAAGAACATGGAAGGTAAGTAATGAAAATAACTGCCTATTTTATTTTCAAATATATCAGCAGAACACATAAATTCTGCTATTTTTGATAGTTGTAAATCTATCACATTAAAAAAAATTAGTATTTCATTAATAATTTAATCATTCTGTACTCTAATAATGGGATTACAAGCGGTTGTTCTATAGTAGAGTAAGTTTACAAGACTCTTAAGCAGAACTTCTCAATGTACTGTATAAACTCTTATTTTTGTTTTTTTGTCAGACAGGTGGCATTAGCAACAACAACTCTTAATTTTTAAATAATTTAATGTTGATTCACTCAAAAAGCGTTTGGTCACGTTCTCTCTCTTCCAAACTATTCTCTTCCCCTCAGTTCCCTGTTTTATCAATAGTGTAGAAGTTAGGAGAGGGGGGGAGGTGTAAGGTTGTCACTTGACCATGGTTCAAAATTACGAGGTCCCTCGCGTCACTGGATAAGGTGACGTTAATATTCACTCACTCACCTCCATTTTATCAATGACCTTGAACTTCCTTTCGGCAAAAAGGAGTGTCCATTGAAGCTTTGCTTTAGACGGTAAAGCATTAGAAGAGAAAATGTGAACGTTTACTTGTTATTACTTAACAATCAAAATAGTTTTCTGTGATCTTTTTCTGCTGGTTGTCAAGTTTTCTATGCCACATTTAAAAAGTTTTACCCATATATTTATCCAATTTAAGCACAAGTACCACCATCTGTAGGCAATTCTTGTGAATTTATAAAAAGTTGAGATTTAGATAGTTGATCACATTTTGCCGAAACATCATATGTAAAGGAAAAAAAATTTTAAACTGCTAAAAAATATCATGGACATTCATCCAGACTTGGGGTCAGTTCGTAATCCAGATGCTTGATGAATTTAATGCTGTTGTTGCAGCCAGTGGTGGCGTTAGGCGTCGGCGACCGCAGACGGCCTCGCAAAGTTTTTAATTATTTAAAATTTAGTTATTCATTTTTATACAGTTGCGTGAGTAAAGAGAGTGATTAGTACTTTATGGGCATTATCCAGAATCATCAAGGACAGGGATATGATAATGGCGCCAATATGGTCGGTATAAATAAAGGTGTCAGAACAAGAATACTCAATATAAACCCAAGAGCATTCTTCACGCCGTGCGGATGCCACAGTTAGAATTTACTTTTGATTAATGCAGCTAATTCTTCTGCAACAGCCAAAACGTTTTTTGGCTTCATCAATAAAATCTATGTGCTGTCTTCAAAGTCAAGTAAGCGTTGGGATATTATAAAAATTAAATTAAAATTGACATTAAAACCTCTGTCTGAAACACGGTGGGAAAGTAGAATCGGAGCAGTAAAAGCAATATTTTTGCAATTTGATGATGTTATCAAATGTGTGAATGAGCTGAAAAATAAGTGATGATTCTGAAACTCTAAGCAACTGTGACGCAGTCTTGAGTTTATTGTTGCGATACATGTATGGTGCGAGGTTTTACTACATGTGAACAATACAAGCAAACTATGGCAATCGGTTCAAGTCAACTTGAAAGTCGCTATTGATACTTTACGGTCATTTTGCAGCTGGATTCAAGAATTCCATAATACAGGATTTGTCAATAGTGTTGAACAAGCTCGATTATTTGTAGAGAAAAGTACTTTCAAAAAGAACAGCCAGAAAAAAACGAATGTTCGGTTATAAACATATTGATGAACCTACTCAATCTTTTGAAATGCAGTACAGAGTTAACTTTTTTAACACAATGATTGATGCTATTATAGTCGACACCGAATGTCGATTTAATGCACTCAATGAATATTTTGAACAATTTTATTTTATTTATGATATTAGTTATTTAAATTCTATATCAAAAGAAGACCTTCTCAAGTATTGTAATGATTTAGGTACAATACTTTGGGAAGGCGAAAACAGCGACATACAGCCTTTCGAACTATATGAAGAACTCCAACTTTTAAAAACGAATTCACTAGACTCTATCAACGACACGAAACAACTCATTCAGTACATTTTAGAAAATAATTTGGAAATATATCCAAATGTTTATATAACAATTAGAATCATGCTCACAGTTCCCGTCAGTACAGCTTCCGCTGAGAGAAGCTTCTCAAAGTTAAAATTGATTAAGACCTACTTGAGAAGCATGATGAGTCAAGAAAGACTTCCTGCGTTATCAGTTCTATCAATTGAAGCTGAAATAGCGGCTAGTGTTAGCTATGACATAATCCTGAAAGGTTCGTCTATTTTAATTTCTATTTGTGTAATTTTTGTCATTTGATTAGCAATAAATCTCGTTCACTCATACATTAGTTTAACTATAATTCAGCTTATGTAATTAACGTTTTCTTGATTGGGAAAAAAAAGAGGCCTCGCGAACCCTAATTTCGCCGACGTCCACGCGTGGTCTAGCGCCGCCACTGGTTGCAGCCAGGGTGTGACTTATAAAGCTTAAAAAAATTTTAAGATTTTATAATCAAAATGTTGAATCTCAGTATTTTTTTAACCTCTTCCCAATAGTTAGACTTTTTTAACTAGAAAGAACTGCAGATATTTGAAAAAGATCAGATAATTATTTTATGTGGAAGATAATTTTGCTTACGAATTATCTTATTAATTTTTGAATGATTCTTATTACAGATTACTTTAAGAATAGATAACCAATAAGCAGAAATGCATCTTGTTTATGTTAAAGTTTTTTAAAAATGCTCTGAAACTTGTATTTACTTGAAACTGTACAAAGTGAACCATATTAGAAATATTTCCACTGAACAGATAATCATTTCCCCATTGAAATAGGATTACTTTTTCTTGGGGTCCACTATCATTGTTTTGTCATCATTAGATTATCACAAGTAATTCATTTTCCATTATATCTGTGTAATGTAAAATGAATTCAATCTTACTAACAAGGAGAGGGCACAACTAAGAAAATTCATTTAGGGACGAGACTTTGTGTAACAGTAGTACTGCTATAGGGTATTCAAACCCCAATGTAATTCCGCCGAATGGCCAGTCAATTCCGACAAAACAGCGTTCAAAATTCATACTGAGCTTATATACAAGTTATTTTTTCCATGATACAATGTCGCCGTGGCATGATCGTCAGCGTATCAGAGTACTATCCAATGGACCGGGGTTCTATTCGCCCGAGCGCCAACTTCGTTTTTATTTTTTTCTCTCCAATTTATTTTATTATTTATTTTCAGAATTAAATAATTTTATTTTTTAAAAAGATTCATTGATTTTTAAATGATATTCTATATAATTATAGTAACTATTTTTTTTAAAACACAAAACAAATAATAGTTATGATAATAATACTTATAAATAAAAAGTGAAAATAAATTAAATAATAATAAAGTTCAATAAATATAAATGAAAATAAATAAAGTTCAATAAATATAAATAAAAATAAATAAAGTTAAATATATATAAATATAAGTAAAAAGTTAACTTTGTCTTACATATTTTTTTTTATTACTTACAAGAACCTGAGTGATAGTTATCATAAAAAACATTCAAAACAATTTTTTGACATCTAGCACAATTAATAAAAGAAGAATTGCTGCAAGAACAATGTTTTTTAAGTAACAAGGTTATATTGTAAAAACTGGGGTAAAAATGGCAAAAACTTTTAAGCAATAGTGTAGAAACCAAAATCCATTATCCTACTGATTTCTCATGTTATTGGAGCATTCTTTGTTTTAAGAAAAAAAAAAGCTTTGTTTTTAAAAGAATAACACCTGTTCTTTAAAAACAGCTGCCTTTCTCTTGATTAAAATCGGTTTGTTAAAAATGGAAGTAAAATTTTATGCCCATTTAGGTATAAGGAATAATTTTAAAAATACAATTAATTAGATTTTAATGACAGAAGTAATTGTAGTTATACTATATATTAGTTGTTTTTGTGTTTTAAAAAAGTAAAATAGTTACTATAATTATATAGAATATCATTTAAAAATCAATGAATCTTTTTTTAAAAAATAAAATTATATAATTCTGAAAATAAGTAATAAAATAAATTGGAGAGAAAAAAATAAAAACTAAGTTGACGCTCGCATGAATAGAACCCCGGTCCATTGGATAGTACTCCGATATGCTGACGATTATGCCACGTCGACGTTGTATCAGAGAAAATAACTTGTATATAAGCTTAGTATGAATTTCGAACGCTGTTTTGTCGGAATTGACTGGCCATTCGGCAGAATTACTTTGGGGTTTGAATACCCTATATCAGTACTATTGTTACACAAAGTCTCGTCCCCAAATGAATTTCCTTAGTCATGCCCTCCCCTTGCAAGTATGTTCACAGAAAGGAGATTTTTATGAATACTTCTAATACTATGATTTATGTTGATGCATGTTATAGATAATGATAAAAAATATAAATCTTAACATTAATGTTTTTTTTTATTCGGTGCCATTTGATATAAAGAAAGCTTTCCTTTTTATTATTAAATAAAATTTCAATATTTTAAAAATGAAGAGTAATAATCAAACAGTAACTTATTTTAATGGCTAGTACATGTATTTACATAATTTGAAGGAGAAAACATTTCTTCTAAATCTAAATTTTTAATTAGAAAAATATTTTACAGGAAAGTTCAAAGAGAAGACAAACGGTCAATGGAGCCATGTTATACTGAATATAAAGTAAGTATACTTCGAACAATTTGAGCATTTTATTCTTTATTTCTTAAGAATTATTACAAATGAGATTTGCTGTGTATATTATTCATCCAAAATTCACAGATATTGCAGTTTAAAATTGATATACTTTCATGTTCACTACTTGGAAACCTCCTTTAATAATTTGTATATGATAAATAGCTCATAAAAATAAATTGACATGGAGAGTATTTGACTTACTACCAAGGAAAAATTTGTAATTTCGTGACATTAAACCAAAAAGCATTCTTAAAATGGTTATCTTTTAAAAAAGTTATGGAAATATTTGTAATATTGCATGAGTGATATGAAAAGTAGCAGTTGTAAATTTTAAGTGGATGCTATGAATAAGAGATTATAATTTATAATTATTTGAGAATTTTTAACCAATTTAATATTTAAGACCAAATTCAAGATTTTAAAATTTCTCAATTTTATATAATACAGATTTATTGCAAACTTTAATATAAGCTTGAAAGTTCGAATTTTATTTAACGTTTCTGTAGAGAAAGTGAGCGTGAAGTAGTTTTAATAATAACCCCCATGATAATTTCATGAAGTTATGCCTAAAAAAATTATTAAACTGAATTTTCCTTAAATTAAATCGATATGTTTTAAGTTATACTTGCATGTGTTTAAGAATAAATCATGAATTTCAAAAAATATATTCCATGTTTGAAAAAAAAAAGGAATTGTAATAATAAGTTGTTAAAATATATTATTCTTTTATATTGTATTTTAAAATTTATGTAATGTTAAAGCACCCCATATTCCCCCCCCCCCCCCAAAAAAAAGTTCCTACTCTTTCTGGGAAAAAGATAAGGGTAACTAATTTAAAAAGCAATTTTTGAAGTCACATATTTGAAAAACAATTCTTATCATTAACTATGCTGTTGTAAAAAAATGTTTTTTGATGGATTTCTTTTTTAGAATGCCAAAGCAAAATTGAAACTTTTGGAAGCCTTAGTTGCCAAATATGAGCAGACATCCTGAATTTATGTGGAAAACAATTGCAGCTATAAAATTGTATTTTATCTTTTCTAGTCATTTATGAGAACAACATTTTTAGTCCTATGCCAAAAATTTTGGAAAAAAAACTTACTTTTTTTTGCATTTATAGTAAATTTTAAATAAGTTTAATAAGGAGTTCCTGCACTTATATTACTCCATTTTTCGCACAATAAGGTGCTTTGTACATAATATTTATTCTAGTAGATAAGATTGTTGTATAAATTTTGTTACCGAACTGCAACATGAAAAAAACAGTTCATTAGCTTTTTTTCTTTATACAACCATTTACTGTATACATGTATTTAATAGCTTTATTTTCATTACCAAAGTATGGCAGTAAAAAATACTCAAAATATAATACTCCAGGTAGTCATTTGTTTTTCCCTATATAAAAAGGGATGGATGTGCAATATTTTTTTTAAAGTTCATGTTGAGAATTTTGATGTGTCATGTATTAATAAAACAATATATGTTAATATTTTTTTCTGGTGTGTTTGTTAAGTCAAATTTTATAGCTCAGTATCTTAAAAGTACAAAACTTATGTTCAAGCTTTGTGTGACAAGTGGATAGTTCTTTTTACCTTTATGTTCATTGTTATAATATAGATAATTACTTCAGTATTAAGAATAAGCGCCTTTTTAACTATTTAGTCCAATTTGTGGTACATTGTCATATTATTGAAAAGTATTTTCCTCTGTAAATGGATGAGTACTCCTCAAAGTTTGATGTGAAAAACCATAATTTTTTAATATATGCCTTTTATGATTAAAAAGATATACTCTCTGTGCTCAATGATTGTTTATTTCTTGTATATACAAAATATTTTATCAATATAAGGAAAAGATCTTTAATTTGTCATTGATAGAGGAAAAACCATTTAGTAAAATAAATTTCAGATAAAAATTGGATTTAAAAAGAAAATTTTACTTAGCTAAGCAAAATTAAAAATAATTTGTATCAAATATTCTTTTCTAGAAATAACTAGATATATATGGCAGTGTTATAGTATATTTAAAATTAAATATTATTAGTGGTGCTTTTGAAATTTTGATTGCTAAATGATTCGTGAAAAGTAAAAATCTAATTATTAATTAAAACACTGCTTGAAATTGATAATTTGTCAGAATTAAGTTTTTTTTAATCCATGTTTAGACATATGTAGTCAAATGAGCTGAGAATTACTTTGAAGATTTTTTGATTTAGCAAAATAAAGATTGCAAAAGCTTGCCATTATGGAATTCAGACCTTACATTTGACAACTGTTGAAATTGGCATATAATGTAAAAGAAAATTACTGCTTTCAAAATCTGGGAGCAAGCATTTCTTTTACAGAATACAAAGTTCATTTTGATATTTACACTTTTTAAAATTATCTATTGACTAGTGCAATCTATTTAGACCATGACTTTTCACATTGACAAAGAATTTTGAGCCTGAATAAGTTTCTTCTCATTGTCTTTAAAATAATCATTTCATTTGCAGTAATTTGATGATTTTAGAGAAAAAATACATAATCTTTTTGTTAATGCCACATTTTACCTAATTAAAAAAAAAAAAAAAAGATTTTTGTGTACTGTATTGATAACAAATTATTCATAAAAAGTAACATTTATTCCAGATTGTATTACAATACAATAATGAAATATCACAATACAATTTAAGCAAGGATGAGTCAGATAACATGCAAACATTGACAATGAAAGCTTTATATATACTGACTTTTAGCACAAATATGATTACACTCCATAATTTTTAAATTCATATATATAAATATCTTTTTATCATAAGATTAATCTGTTTCTTTTTTATTTTCATACTTTTAAACCTTACCAAAATTTTTTTAAAAAAAGGGTGAGTTATCAACCATAGTTATAGTAGTGCATCCTTTTTTAGTGGGGAAAATTCATTGTTTAATATAAAATGCAAATCAAAAATGGGGATTTTTTTTTTTTTTTTGGAGTTATTGCAGAAACATTTGATGCATCTTACAAATGTTATAATTGATGGCATGATACAATTCTTGCAGATGGTGAATGAATACATACTGATTGCATAAAATTTTAAATTCAGTTGGTTATAGTTGATACTCATATTCTAAATACTAAGATCAATCATGAAATGTTAAGCACTTATAGATTTAAAAAAAAAGTATATACAGTAGAACGTTGTTTATCCGGACCAGTTTTTTTTGTCAACTACATGTACTGTATATATGAATACGTTTTCGAACAGTGCAATGTTCAACAGTTGTTTTGCGTGAACCCAAGATCAGGGATATTTAGGGAATTTCAGATTTAGACGGCAAAAAAGACTTCAATTACAACCAAAGGGAAGAGATTACTGACTTTGTCCAATTGAACCCAGGATTTCAAGAATACGATGAAGAAAATGTAGAAACCTAGATGGCATGTGATGCAGAAGACTGTGGATTTCAAATGCTAAATGATGACAAACTTGCAACTTCCGTGCAAGAAGAATCCGACCCTGTCGACGATGA
The DNA here is from genome assembly GCA_019973955.1 of Trichonephila inaurata madagascariensis. NCBI lineage: Eukaryota > Metazoa > Arthropoda > Arachnida > Araneae > Nephilidae > Trichonephila > Trichonephila inaurata. The sequence continues at coordinate 93,347 of BMAV01003098.1, forward strand.
AATTAATGAAGATGAGGACAACAACGAAAGAAGCAAGGGTCCATCAAATGATAACACGTTTTCTGCATTAGAGACAGCTTTGCTGTGGTAAGTGAGTGAATATTAGCGTCGCACTGTATAGCTACACGAGGGCTTTTGGCGACGGATCACCTAATTTTGAACCATGGTCAAGTGACATGGACGACGCCTGAGCTGGTACCCCTCTCCTAACTACCACACCACACCAACGGGAGGACGTTTCCGCTCTCGACAGATTTAACGTGCATCGCTGCCCTACATGGTGGGACTTTAGTGGTACTGGGCTCGAACTCATGATATTCCTGCCATGATCTGATACCTTGACCACTGGGCTACCGCAGCCCCTGCTTTGCAGTGGTACGAACAACAATCGCAGTGCTGTCCTACTCAAGAGAATCAGGGATCTTGCAGTGAAAAAACGGTGTACAATGGTACAGCGAAAAATAAGTGATTATTTTCCACAATAAAGGCAAAATTGTGACATTTTGCACCTATTTTGCTTTTTCTTCAAGCACGTTTCCCGCATGTGATGATTTTCAATATTTGTATAGTGTCTGGTTTCATGTTCTGCATGGATTGCATTCGGTTATCCGAACGGCGTCCGGTCCCAATTGATTCAGATAAACGAGGTTCTACTGTAATTAGAATAGAAAAAACACACCTGGAAAAAGCAATATTACTGTTAAATCCTTTCACGTGCTGTATAATTTTCAGTTCCTTTTTCAATATTAAAATTTACAATTGTTAAAAAAAAATCACATGACTACACAATTTTCAAAATGCATGAGTTCTTTGGAGAATTTTGAGACCTTCTTCTAAACCAGCCATTTTGAGGATTTCTTCCATTTTCCCATCAGGTAATTCTTCCTGCCATCAAAAGTATTAATATGAAATTGAGCAAACAGTAAAAAATTATGTTCTTAGTATGAACAACAAATAAAAAAAATTTAATGTTTTTTGTACTGCTACAATTATATTCACTGATTAGTAGAAATAAATTTAAATAAAACAAATTATCTCCATAATGCATTTGCAACATTTAACAATATCCTCTTCCCACTCAAATACTGTATAAACCATAAAGAAAAAAAGTTTTATTGATTACTCTTACTGAAGAAATCTTTATTGTCAATATGACAAAAAATAATTAATCAAATACTGATATAGAAAGAATATAAAGAAATATGAAGTGTTCCATATGTGAAGAATATTTAAACAATGTGATAAATATATATATATATATCAGTTTATATTTCTCTATTTCAATGATTTATTAAAAAAAAAAAATTAGCTTTTACAGTAGAACCTCATTAATTTGGACTTACTTAGCCCCCAGTTGTTGGGATTAAATGAAGTAACTAAAAAAATGAGCCAAAAGGTGGATAACTTTGAACAGCAAAAAGGAACATGTACAAAAAATGCTATTATAATAGCAAAAGAGGATTCAAATCAATACTTTACTTACACATTAAATTTTTGAAAAAAAGTATCTGGAACATCTTTCTTTTAATGATTTTTTTAAAAAGGTCTAGTGAGTGAGTTATATTAATGCCACACTATAAGGTTGCACAAAGGGTATTGGTAAAGAACCTTGTAATCCTGAACCATGGTCTGACAAGGACGACACCTGAACTAGCACTCTTAACTTCGACACCACACCAATGGGAAGGCATTTGAGCCTCGATTGAATTACTCGGATAATTTTCAGTGGCAATAGGCCCAAACTCATGACATGCTAGCCATGATCCCATGATCTTGACTACTAGGCCGCCATGGCTACTTAATAAAGGTCCAGTTTAATAAAGATTTACTGCATGTGAATATATGTATTGTCTTCATACAAAATAGAAATTATGATTTTATTTCAGAACTTATGCTTTTAGTTCCTGAAACGAGAACTAACAAAATATAAATAAATATTTATCTAATATGAAAGTTTTGATTTGCTTATAAGAATTTTTTTAAGTTTAATAAACCTTTAATGTATTTCAAAACAAAATGAAGCATAATTATATTGTCTTTTTTCCCCAGCATACTGAATATAATAATTTTTTGAATTATCTGCCTCTAGAATAGAAATATTATTTTAAAATTGTGTCAATGTATAACAAAAATGTAATTGTATTAAGAAATTTTAAAATATAGTAATTTTAAGAATACATTCTAAATAAATGAGGATAAAAAATCAGTGTGGTAAGCCATTAAAAAGTTTCCTAGTGTTTGATAGAATAAGATTATTATGTGCATAAAAATTTATTTGAAATTTTTTTTAAAACTAATCTCATTTGCATGTACTATTACATCCATAAAAACTAGTTAGAAAAATTAAAACTATCTGTAAATTATAATACTCATACCTTATATAATATGTGGAATACCTAAAAATTATATACAAATAATAATAAATAAATTATAATTATTTTGAAACTTATAAAGCCTTGATTAATTTTATGAATTATATTTAGTTATGTAAGGTTGACGAATAAAAAGCATAACTTTAATCAGGCAATTGTTTACTAGACACCAACCAACACTTAGAGATTTAACATTTTAGGAGGATTCAGAAAATTTGAAATGGCACGGTAGGATAGCATAACACAGCTCAAAAAAGAATATAACAAGATTAGCATTAAAGTGTACTTCATTTTCCAAATAAGACAAGCTGAGAAACATAATAATTTTTTAAAAACAAACTGATTATAGGCACAAAAATATGGAACTTGGATAAAAACATAAGCTGTACTTGCATTTAAAATGTTCATTGTTGAAATATCCAAATATGTTGCACACATATTGATAAATAATTATAGTAATCATTTTTTTTTGGTATTAGTTTTTAAAAAAAGTGGAAAATAATATTCACAAATAATGGAGCCTTGTTTTATTCTAAGTATAAAAAGATTTACCTTTTGCTTCAAAAAAGTGTATATACCTGGTGTTTCTAAATGAATATCAGAGTTTTAACACTTCATAGAATTTATTACAAATAACTGAAAAAGTTTTACCTATGAGTTTACAAATGTTCAATGTGAACCCCATTCGTCACACAGCACACATCAAGTCGATAGTCCCAAACTTTGTTCACTGTGTCTGAGGTAATGCTTGCAAACAGCTGCTTTAAGTCTGGAAGGTCAGCTGGTAGCAGAGGTATGTACACAAAATCTTTAATGAACCCCCACAGATAAAAATCACATGGCATCAGATCGGGTGAGTGTAGAGGCCATGTGAAACAAGCTTTATCGTAAGGCCCTTTGTGGAAAATCCATTGGTCTTGTACAGTGTTCAACCAATTGTGTACTGAGAGATGCTAGTGAGGTGGTGAACCATCTTGCTGCCAAATGAAGTTATCAGGTTCACTTTCTTTCAATTGAGGAACTAGCCATAGTTGTTGAGCATCAAGATAGGCAGAACCCGTTACAAATGGTTCTCCAAAAACGAAAAGGACCATACTCTTTCCGCCTAGATTTGGCACAAAAAACATTCAATTTAAGGTGAGTCTCATTGCAATTCTAACACCTTGTGAGAATTTTCTAAGCTTCAGATGTGCACATTATGAGTGTTCACATGTCCACTGGAACGCTCATTGCACAGTAATAGCATATTCTGTTTTTGCAAACTGGAGAACACAAAATGCTTTCTGTTCACTGGTCGCCATTTTTCTACTAGTGCGCTGATCGGAGGGGAAAGGGGAAAAAATTAACATACGTTTTGCGCGCATACGCACATATGCCAGCAAACAAAACTGTTTCAGTTGATCTCTCATTCGATGTATGAGTTATACTAATAAGTTAAATGTAATAAATACTATAAAGTGTTAAAACTGTGATATTCATTTATAAACACCCTGTATAAGAAATACACAAGATGTTTCCTTTGGACAGTTTTTGCACATTAATTACAAGTTATTTGATATGAACAAATTGCTATAAAACATAGATAAGATCAAAAGAGATACATGAATGAAAAGTTTAAAAGAGTTTGAAATGTATTCAAATTATAGATATTAAATTTTTATAGCATAAAGCAAATGCTTTTTCAATAGAACAGAATTAAAATTGGAATAAAAATGATTATTTTATACCTTAATTTTGTTAATAACTGTTTTTGCAGGGCTTGAATCTTTATCAAACAACTCAACAAATTCAATATTTATTCCAAATAATTCAGCTAATTTCTTCCAGTTATCATCAGAATCAAGATATTTATAAAGTTCTTTTTCAATTCTCATAAAAAATGATTCATTTCCTACTGGAAAAAAAGAAAAAGACAAGAACTAGTTATAAATCACATATAGGAGAGGAAAAAATAAAATAAAATATGATTTACTTAAATGTAAGTATTTTTTCTTTAAATTTTGAATACAAATTTTTCTTAAAAGACTACATTTAAAAGTATTATAAACTGCTAAAAACGTATCCATGTTTATTAAATCTTGAAAATTATTACAATATAAAAGTAAACTATGAAAAAAAGGCAGTTATTTCTCAAAATTCTTGGTTATTTCTCAAAATCAAACAGGGGAGGGTCAATTTTTCCAGGGTACAGGCTACTTCAGATGTTTTTAAAGTGATGCAGTCCACC
>BMAV01003098.1:97955-100455 GCA_019973955.1 Trichonephila inaurata madagascariensis
ATTTGTTGCATCAATGCCATGTTCGAATGTTTCTGCATTTCGCCAGGTGAAAGGAGGTTCCTCGTCATATTGATAGGCAGAATTATTTCGGTATATAACGTGTGACCGCGGTAGCCTAGTGGTCAAGGTATCGGATCGTGGCTGGCATGTCACGAATTCGAGCCCAGTACCGTTAAAGACCTACCGTGTAGGGGAGCGATGCACGTTAAATCTGTCGAGAGCTCACACGTGTTCCCGTTGGTGTGGTGTGGTAGTTAGGAGAGAGTGTTGCCAGCTCAGGTGTCGTCCTCGTCACTTGACCATGGTTCAAAATTACGAGGTCCGCAGCCAAAAGCTCTAGTGTAGCTGAACAGTGCGATGTTAATATTCACTCACTGTCATTGTCGCCATGTTTGAATTTCAATCACAGCGATCTTGAATGTGCTGTTGATCACTGGTGGGAAAAAAAACGGGTATATTTTTTCTTTACATTCATGTATCACTTTTTGTTATATATGCAGTAGTTTCGAAAATATCATATTTTAAAATCGGGTCCATCATTTGGGCTTACCCTGTATTTTTCTTTTATGTTTATATTCACTCACTCATTCACCGGCATATAACGCGCACTTTTAATACAAAAAATAAAATCGAAATTTGCGGGTGCGCGTTAAACGCCAGGTATAAAAATGAGAGCATTAAAAATACAAAAAGATGAGCAATAGAAAAAGAAATTAGACTTCTACATTTATCGAGAAAAACTGTTTATTTAAAAAAAATCACATTCCTTATGAACTCAAAGGGTTGTAGATCTAAAAAAAGTATACTGTTACGAATTTTGTGTAAAATGATGTAAGTAATTTGTGTGTATTTGTGGATATGTAATGCATTAATATTACTCTATGTTATTCTTAATTTATGCTAAAATTATAATATTCGCAAGTAACGCCTTCCTTTACGTTATAAAAAAGGTGATTTAAGGGGAAAACTTGGCGTCTTGGTGGGGGGAAAGTTGGGGGGAGTTCGGGACCCCCCGGGGGTTTTTTTTAGAAATTCGTGGAAAAACACTTTTTAAGCCCTATGACGGAAGGTCCCCGAAAATTCGGGAAATCCTATAAACGGCGGGTTCAAGTGTATTTTAGGGGGGGCCACTTGGCGCAGTCCATTTTGGCAAAAAGTGGGGTGGCCCTTTTGGGAAATTTTTGAAATTTTTTTAAATAATAAATTCGATACCCACCATAACATGAAGAAAAAAATCGCCAAACCCTAAGAAAAATTAGCCAAATCCGAAGTGGCCCCCCTATACTACACTTGAACCAACAGAGCGATACTCGCCGAAATGAGTTAATCTTGTTTTGACTAGCGATTAGGTAGTATTACTTTGACTTGACCGTTGAAGTGATTAGTGATTACTTCGGCTGTTGAATTAGTGATTGCTTATATGAATAATCTTTTACATGCCTGTATTTTAGATACCGATAATTGCGTTTGAGTGCTGTTAAAGGTGTGAAGACTTTTTGAGATTTATTCTTCGAATATGCTGCTGCTGCGAATATTGATTGTTTTATCGATTGCTCTTAAAGAACTATCTTGTTCTTTGCGACTGATCTGCATAAAAAATCCCCGAATCCAAATCAACGTAACAATACTATATTTTTTTTTCTAAAGCTTGGGATAATACCTCGTATAAATGCCTTCAAAACATAAGAGCGTTAAGCATCTACATGTAAGGTTTCTTCGTAAAAAAGCGGGTGCGCGTTAAACGGCGAATACACCTAAAAATAAAAAATTCCGGCTTTAAAGTATATAGGGGCGCGTTATACACCGGATTTTACAGTAATTAAGAAATAATTCGGTTTTTGAAATAATACGTTCAGTAATACTTTCAGTTAAATGCGATTAAACTTTTTTTAAAAAAAAAATATTTAGTTTGTTTAAAAGTAAATCAAATACGAGTATCAATAAATTTCGTTCTTTAACAGTTTTTTTTTTTAAAATATTTCTAGGATATAGAGTCAACGTAGCAACAGATGCATATTTTAAAACCTTCTGCTATTTTCCCTTTTGTCTAGACATTCCATTTTATGCTAGAAATGATTCTTTTGAAGCACGTCAAGAAATATAACAAGGAATATTTTTTTAGGCAAATACCATCAACTGTTCAAGACTTGTCCAAGACGTAAATACTTTTACAGAAGTGCAATTATCGAAAGGAACGAGATTGATAAACCTATACATGAGATTGAAAAAGAAATGTTTAAATTTATGAAGACGTAGAGTAATGACTAAAATATTATTAAAACTTCGTACTTTGGAAATCGAGCAACTTTTTCTAAAACAACTACAAAGAACTAGTTAGTTATCTGAGAAAAAATATTTTTAAAAAATAAATACTCGAATAAGCTATCATTTCGGTTTCTTTTTCAGCCCCGCCATTTTAAAAGGAAAAGAAAAATACATTTTTTTCCCAGCAAAACTTTTATTTTTCAAATTCCCCAATCCCCTCTATTAGCTCATACTC
>BMAV01003098.1:105455-140262 GCA_019973955.1 Trichonephila inaurata madagascariensis
ATTTGAAAAAGAACTTTGATTTTCTATTGGAAAAAAAATTTTTGGTTTTTTGAAACACAAAAAGTTTTAAATGATAAATCTATCTTTTGTTGTGTGCGGAAATATTTTTCCCCACGGCATATCTTAGATTTATTATTGTATTTTTTCGGAAATTAGAAAAAATAACTTTTTTTTCGTAAAATGAATATATGCATAAAAACTGTAAATAACAGTGATATTGGGATGTTACAGTTATAAAAGTAAAAAATAAAATAAAAAATAGCACACAAGTTTGGTCTGTAAAAAAAAGGCAGGTTTTGAGATGAATTTAATTAAATCCAGCAGACTTTTTGAAATGAGAATTGCTGGAGAATTTGGTATTAAGTATGAAGGTGTTAAGTAACCACACACATTAAATTAGTGAATCCCTTAGATATTCTTTACGAAGGGACTACAGTTTGCTGTTTTTTTCCTCCCAAAATTTTAGACAATGTTTTTTTTAAAATTCCCTTCTTTTTTAAAACCCTTTTTGTTCTTTGTTCCATTTTTTAAAGCATACAATTTTCCCTTTTTTTAGGGGCTGCTATGATTTTATCAATATTTAAGTGTTGGACTGTGCCTCTGTAATGTGAATTTAATGTCACCCACACACAGATAAATGTTTTTCCGAAACAAGGCACAACCTGAAGAAGTTGTTTATATCTATATCTATCTCTCTTTCTCTCTCTCTCTATCTATATATATATATATATATACAGTAATATCTCGACTAACGCTTAAGTCGATTTTTCTTTTACATGACTGAAACTCAAATGGAATCAGTGACAGAGACCGGCGAAATTGGTAATGTGATTGTCGATCTTGCTAGGAAAATAAGTTTAGAAGAGGATAGTAATTGCATTTAATAGCTACTGAATTCCTCTCATGAAGAGCTGACAATTAATGAGCTCACAGAAAAGCAGAATCAAAGCAAGACATTGAACTTGAGTCTTAGATCTAGTTCAATCAGTAGATTGAATAACGGTCGGGAATAAGACACAAGGTCCCAGTTTAATTAAAAAAGGGTTAAAGATTTTATATATATAGAAAATACAGACTCCAACGAAGAGAGTATTGTTTAAAAAAAAAAAGGGAAAAAAAATTATTAGCATTCTACGAGGAAATCTTGAGGGAGAAAAAAATCTTGAGCCTTCTGACTACTTTATTAGTTTTTAGGAGACCTTCTACATCAAAATCAGTTTAGTTTGTGACTTGGTATTTGTGTTATCAAAAATTTTACTAAACACTTTCTTACCTGAATTATTATTTTATTTCGTCTCTCCGGTCTCAACTAAAAATTACTTATATATATATTTATGCGCGAAATTATACCCCTATTTAAGCGGTTGTCACTCTGTCTCACCTATCGCGTAAGTTCGGGATATTACTGTACATACAAAACACACACACAATGTAAGAAACCCCGTTCTGCAAAAAGAAGTATTTGAGTTTGATGAATTTGATGGAAATCGGTAAATATACAGAAAGCGAAACACAGTATCATAGGTATTATAAATTTTATTCAGGAAATGGTCCAACAACAAGAGAAAATAAAATCAAGAATGCGTTGACTCATTTTTGACTTTGATACAATCTGCTATTTGTTTGAACATTATCTATTAGATTTGGCGTATGCCCTACCGAGGGAATGCTTGTCATATACATTGCAATTGGCGTGTGCCACTAATGATATCCAAAAGGGACTGGCTATCAATTGAATAGGAACCCCATTCCAAAACTCTTGACTATCGAGCTATATGATGAAGTCATGTGAGTATTCCACTCGTTTCCTGGGTGCTAATACACATCTACGCAGGTCAACAGGTTTCAGTTCAAAAAGGACTCACCACTAAAGACAAATATTTTTCAATCCATGAGATTCCTAGTGGAATGTACAGGGTATTACAACAAACTCGGCTGTCAGTGTACAATGATGAGGAGTACTCGATGCTGTGACCACTCAACCATCTTTAGCTGAATCTTTGTCGGTGGTGTTTAAAGTCACTTGTTGCGGTTACTCGCTGTGAATTCCGATCACACGATTGTTCTGCCATCATTCTCGGTCAACCGCTTTCTTCTTGATGTTCTGTAAAATCATAATAACCAACGACGTTGATTATTATCCGACCCAAATGTCGAGTGCTTCTGTGATCTCATCATCTACTTCCTTTAATTTACTTGCACGTCCTCTAAGCTTTAACATCAGCTCATGTTACTTCCTAGTCCATCGGCGAGGTTTTAGTACCATTCACATGGGTCATCCGAACCACATTCACGTGGAAGCGTTGGAGTGTGAGCTCTGTTTTACTTCACCACACGGATTCTACATGGCAATGCCATGAAGGTCCGGATATTGAGTCATTGTCGGCAAAATATTGATGATTTGCTTATTTTTATCTTAAGATATTGTGAAGGGCTCACGCGTCTTTTCTTTAACATAATCTCTGGGTTCTTTGGTGGCCAAGATTAATGGCAACTCTTTTCCAATCAAAACCCAAGAAGCGAAAGGTGAAAAAGAAATGCAAATAAGATAGCTTTTAAAATAACAGAAGTTTCAGTAAGTGGGATGGCAAATTTGGGGAATGATATGTGTGATAGAATAGTGGTAATTGACAGCCAATCGTGAAGTTACCCGGAAAACCAGCCATTAATACAAGGTGCATGGCATTGCACACGCGCGCCCGAACGTTTCCACATAAAGATTGAATCTAAGTTTGGATTAAGGTGGGACTGATTCATTTGATATTAAGACTTGTAATATTATTAGAAGTGAGTAAGGCGGATAAAATAATTATAACTTAGAGAAAGTGGTCTGAATTACGCGATTCGGTTTAACTATCATTGTGTGTTTGTTCATTATAGATTCTCGCTTAATTAAATTTATCTAAATTGTTAGACATTTAAGTTCTATTCTTAATAAAGTTATATTAAGAATTAAAAATGTCTATTCCTTTTGCAAATCCTACACCTCTAGCTCACGCTGACAATCAAAGATACGGTCATCAAAGGGGGGCGGTATCACAATATGTATTATATATGCAATCTCGTCTCATTTGGATTATACAAATGATCCTTCTTCATTAGTCTCTTTTTTTATGCTGTAGAACAGCGGTCCGCAAACACGGTGGCCCACGGACCAACGGTGATCTTCGAAAATTTTGATGGTTCTCATAAAAATTGAGACTTTAATTAATGTTTTTATGAAGATTACATTTTCATATAAAAGAAAAGTAACAAAGCGTATTATGGAATATGAATTGTACTTTTTTAAAATTTTAGTTACTACATTTAGCGAAATTCCTTCTGAATTTAGGGACTTTTTAAATTTCTTTTGCAGGTGTATCTAGCCCAGTACTTCTCAAACTTTCAATGTTTGCGACCCAATCTTCAATCATAATTTTTCTTGCGCCCCTTTCCGTACAATAACAATGTATTCAGTGCAATAATAATGTTTTATAACGCTAAAGCTACAATAGGGCTTTAATTACAAACCGTACAAATTATGAAATTAAGTATTAAATTCTGTACATAATTTTGTCTATGACAAGCTCATGGAAGTCACTATTAATTATTAAACTTGTTCTTAACTTAATATTGATAAATTAATTGTCAAATACATTGTACAGTACCAATGAATTTATATAAGAATATTATATCAGTGTAAATGTGTCAGAATGTATTTTGTTTTGCTTCTTTTTAGTAACTTGATAATTTTTCTTAAATAATCTTTTATTTTCGACATTTCGCCGCGTTATCCCGCCCCCTAGGGGGGTGCCCTGCAGTTTAAGAAACACTGATCTAGCCTCATTTGAATGTGAGAATTAGCAACCATGATAAATTGGTGCCATACTTGTGTAGTTTATACTTTTTCGTTGTCGGTTTATTCAAGTGCGATACATAAAAGGAATACACTTAGAAGCAGAAAAATAGAAAACTTAACAACAGGAAATTAATACAATGTAAAAATTGTAAAATTCTGCAATTAAATATTATAATTCATAATTATTAAATATTTCATCAACAAATCTCGTCGCTAGAATTTCATACTCGAACCTTACAGAGTGGGAGACACAGCAAGAATGATTTTAATAGGTTCAATTAAGCCAACGAAGAACTTGGTGATTTTCAAAAAAGGCCCAAATGTATATAAATAACCCACCTATTTTGCAGATTTTATACACTTAAATGCCTCCAACAAAATTGAGCATTACACGTCCTGCCTTAAGGGTTCTTTTTATCTGTCGGTATCGGTTTGGTTTTGCTTTTCGTAAAGTTCCTTTTCAGTGATATGGCAATGTAAACAGAGATGTAAAAAAATAAGTGACAATTTTATGTTTAGTGTAATTTATACATAAAAATTGAAAAAATAGCCACCTTTTATTATAAATTCATATTAGGGGTCCATCAATTATAAGAATATACATTTAATGTTACATAAAGCTCTACAGGTTGGCGATCGTTATAGTAGAAAACGTATATATATTTATATATATCACTTCTTACCAGGTTCTAATGGATATTGCAAACGATTTATTACTATTTCAATAAAAAGCTTTATTTTGAAATGTGAAACCAATCTCTAATTCCAATACTGTGATTGGGTTTCAAAACTAGTTAACATTTATTAAAATGTAAATAAATTTTGCATTTCAGAAAAATTCTAGATAAGTTCTAGAATAAATTTGAACTGAATGAATTGCCTCCAACTAACAGCTTTTTATTTTATTTCAGTGGAAGGTGAGTAATGAAATAAAATCTTCAGGGACTTAACAAGACTAATACAAAGTTCATTATTCGTAAGTTTTTTAGACTTTTATTTTATAACAAGAATTTGGGCATGAAATGAATCAAAAATATCTCAAATGAATTAAAAGGCCTTTTTTTTTTTAATTTTTTTTTTTTTTTTTTTCGTTTTTTATTTTTAAGCAGTGTATTCTTAAAAAAAATTTAAACCAAGGTAAGGGGTAAAATTAATAAAATTTTCCCAAATTAAAAAAAAAGGGAAATTTTCCCTTAAAAAAATTTTTTTAAAAAATTTTTAAAATTTTGAAAAAGGCAAAAAGTTAAATTTTAATTTTAATATATTTTATACATTTTTTGGGAAAAATTTACAAAAATTAGAAAACAAATTTAAAGGGGGAAAAACACCCAAAAAAAATTTTCGGGTATTTAACTTTTTGGAAAAGATTTTTTTTATTTTTAAATAAATAAATTTTTTGTGTTTACTTTTTCGATAAAGATTTTTAAAAAAAAAAATTTTTTCATTTAAAAATTTTTTTGAAATTTCCAAAACCTTTGAACTTTCCAAAAAACCGCATTTCGGAATTTTAAAATCTTTTAAAAAGAAAAAAAAGATTCAAAATTGGTTATTTTTTTTTTATAAATAATTTTTTTTTTCTTTTTAAAATTTTTTCTTTTTTGTTAATTAATTTACTTATTTGATCCTTTATAAATTTTTTTCAAGTCCCTTTTTAAAATTGGAAAACCTTAAAAAAAATTTTTTAAAATTTTGAAAAGATAGAGGGTTTTTTTTTCCAACTTTTTGATTTTTAATTTGCCGTTGCTAGAAAATCCTGCAACTATCATGAATTCATTCAGGAACTTTACTGTACCCTGACGAATCTATTTCATACGTCATTCCCGTCAATTGAGCAATAGAAAACTGATCTTCTTTTATAATAGTCACTTTAAATATATCCCTACCTCATCGAGTGTTACTACAAATTTCCATTTTTCAGCAGCTAGGTGTTTTTTACATCATTTTCTACTATTTGCTTTTCTTTCAGCAAAATGTTTTGCCAAAAGCAGACGAACTTAGGGTTTAAACATCTTCTTTAACTTAAAATCTTTAAGAATGACTTTAATTACAGTGTCAGAAAACATTTCTAGTTTCAATGCAATGAATCTTTGAGCTGGTGGTTTTTTTTTAGGATGAGAGACTTCACTTTCTTGATAGTTAGGTTTGAACAGTCTTAGAAGGAAGTTTCGAGGTCATGTTTTAATTTTTTTTCCTGCTAAACGCTTTTTCCTTTCAAATTTAATATATTATAAATAACTTTGATTGAAATGAAACAATTAGGATTTTTGCACCGCCTTTTAATTTGTTATACGAATATTTCTCCTTGGAAAGCTTAATTACGTAACCTTCGAGCTTTATATCATTTTTAGAAGCTGTTTTTAAAATAAATCTTTTATTTTACATTCCAATCAAAAGGAAACCTTAGCAGACGATTATTCTGAAATTTTCAAAGTTTTATCTCAAAATGCAAAAGAGAAAATGAGTAATGAAATCGTTTCCATAAAGGTTGAACTATCTTCTGTATATAATATAGGTGTGCTGTGAACGCACATATAATTTATGGTTATAAAAAATTTATCGAACTGCTACTGTAAATATAAGATTGTTAAAGCTACATACATACATATTCTAAGGCAATGGCATATTGAGTTTGTAATATGTACTCTTATATAATAAATTGACTCTATTAAAGAACTTAGAAAGCGGTAGAAAAATGTAATTGTGTTATTTCAAATGTTTTGTGTTGTATAATATAAAAGGAGAAAAAGATTTGTACAGGAAGAAGAAAAACACATTTTCTGACTTCTTGAAATATTATTTAGAAATTTGAAATAACTTAAATGAAATGCTTAATAATTACACAGTGACCATGGTAGTCAAGTGATCACGGTCACGCACTCGTTGAATAAAGAAAGAAAATGAGATGTAATAGGTCATGATCACACATTGTGTTTTGAGAAAAATTTGAAATTATTGCAAATGTTTTTCTAACGAAGTATTTTTTTGAGTGTAGAATATAGCTTATGTGGCTTATTATAGGTGATTTAATGATCGAATTGGTACTAATTAAAATATTTTTTATTTTCCTCACAATAACTGATGGACGATTTAATTGTATCTCTAGATACAATGTGGCGCTGCTTATAAACCCAGAAATTGCGAAAATGCCAGGTAAGTAGAAATGCGTGAACTGAAGATGATATTTAAAAGGTTCTGATTTTATTATTTTATGGAATTGTTTAGTTTCATTTGAGTAAATTTTATTTTGTTACCATAGGTAAGCGCACGACATGCTTTTATTTTCAATATTTTATAATGCAAATTTTTGACTTTTTAAAGGCAGTTGAACATTTATTATAAAGCCTTTTGAACATTTTTTTTGGAATGCTCATTTTTGAATTTCAATTCAAAGTGAGGTAATCATACTTTTTAATACGAATACAGTGCATAACCGTAAAAATGTAACATGAAGATAGAATATCCAGAAAAATATGCAATGAGTAATATAAATAATTAGGAGAGGCTTACTTTGTGAGTATGATATAAAGAAAAGAGAGAGCTTATTGCTTCAAAAGTCGTACCATTTTTAAAGGCAAAAATAGCCATTTAGTGGAGATGCTTACCTGACAAAAAATATGTTGCAGCAGAGGAAAATGCCGAACCATCGCCGATGGAGGCAGTTCCAGCGAGTTCTTGCGTGAGAGGTCACGTGATCTGGGAACGTCAAGTTAGTCCGTCTACCACATGGTAGTGGACTGCCCCTACAAGCGCATGATTGAGCATTAGTAGCTACAGAGTTTGAAGAAAGCACCAAGTTTTAGGGCTCCGATCCATCCATTGACAAACGGTTAAGATACCGCAATTCATTATCATCAAACTGTAACCGCATGTACATAACGCTCTTATTGCTTCAATATCGACAGGGTTGCTACCTGTTGATTACATGCCCTAGGCTTGCACTCATGTCACCCATACCAAACTGAATCAAAAAGGCTTAGAGATGTTAGTTCAGTCCTCCGAGAAGACCACCGCTTCGACATCAACTCGTCAATTGGTCTTTATGTTAGCTTATCCAGAGGTTACAAAATATTACAGTTTTACAACAAAAATCAAGTTATAGTAGGCAAGAAAAGATTTCCGAACAGAGAAACATTAACGAACTCATAAGAGTTTAAGTTGTTTTACTCATAAATCAACTAAAATTAAATTAATATGTACTTTAAATCACATGAGAATGTATCTACAAAAATTAACGTATCTTATAGGCATGGTCCAACCGGACAAGGCCCCTCTCCACAATGGGGACCTCATCTCATTCTCGACTCAGGTTTAATAAGATCATGATTCGAATAATTTCAACGGTCAAATGTTATTGTCGGTTGTATTATCTGAAAAACATGGAATTTTGGACGATATGTCAACTGGCTACATGTGATGATCGTGGTTCATGTATCAGCCTAGGCCTCTCATCATTACTCATAGAGTCAAAAGGTGGTAGTCGGTCGAGCAGGTCCAATTGTAGGTCATACACATTTATTTGCTTCGGGTTATTGTTTGTACGAATATTTGACAACGTATTAATATGTACTGTTTTTTTATGGGTCATAGGAGGGGCCTACATGTATAGGGCCCAGAGGTTTAAGAAGTCTTTAGACGTCTCTGTGTATACATATTTACGAAAATAAATTATTTAAGCTGAAAACATTAAGATGATTCGAGTATATATTGTAGAAACAAGCTGATAAACGAAACCATTAAATTCTATTTTCTAATCTATTAGCTACCTTGATGCAATAAAATAATTTATACTAAGCTCTAAAGTTATTTATTATAAGACCAAATATTACTATTTTTATGTCAGCTGTTTATTGAATCTAGTAAAAATATTTTAATTTCTATGAAACAATGAGCATGTACGAGATGAAACTTTACATCAAGGAATCTAAAGCGAAAAATTTTTGCCCAAATTGAATAATTCTGTAGTAAAAGAATTTTAGAAGAATCTTAGCTTAAGGACAGTTTTTACAGCCTGGAAACTATGTACAAGATTGAAGATTTCGAAAGATGTGCCCCTGCTTTATTGGACCCGCTTTCTAGAGACTATATTTGGTCTGCATCCGGAAACCAACAAACTCTTTGGGAAAACAAAGAGGCTTATAAAAGGTTAGCTTTAAAATATAGATGTATAGTTGTGTGGTACAAAGAAACCCAATACAGTACATTCATAGTTAACTTTAGAAAAGAATAATCAAAATATAAATTTTGAAAAAATGTAGTGGAAGAGAGGATTATGGAACGAGAACCACTAATTTTTTAGTAAAAATAATGAATTATACCTAAAATTACTCTTTGTTCTACACACTTAAGCCTTATTAAAACCATTAATAACTGACTTACATTAAAATACCTGTCTACAACTTTGTATACTATGGATCATAAATTAAGTAGAGATATTGTTCATAAAAGGGATGCTTTTAATTATTAAAGCTCCATTCTCGATGTGTAATATTCGTATATCGATTTATAGGATATAATGCCTACTATTTTCAGTGTAATTTAATATTTAGTTGAAAAAAGATTACGATGAAATAAATAATATTATAAAATTGAGCGAAAGACGTTAGTAACTTGAATTAAATGAACAATATATAAAATTGATTATTTTATAGAAATAGGGTCATTGCAGTAATTTTTATAAATGTTACATAATAAAAAGCTCAGGAGAATATATCGACCCCTTTTAATCGGAATACAATGAAATCTAGTAAGCATTAGCAACTTAATTCAGAACATTTCCTATTTTCTATAGAATTAAACATTAGATATAAAAGGTCATAGAAATTATACACAGTCTATTTGCTTATCTTATGAATCCTTCGGAAAAATTCTATATTTTAAAATATTTAGCCATTCTTCACAATTTATTTTATGTGATAAATATAAGAATATTCTAATCAAGTTAGAATTTTAAACATATATCTACAACAATTCTAAGTTATTTGTCTTTCAAGTTATTCGAGTTTCTGTGTAATTTTTTTCCAACTTTTGAAAATGTTTTTTTTCAATTCTTACTATTAGTTCACTAATAATAGGTCCCTATATATATTTATTTATATATATCTTGTTCAAATTTTCAATCGTTAATAAAATACTTTTTATTCATCTACTCAAGTTCAAATACATTTTTTAAACTAGTAGTGGAGGACACTTGATGTTAATACAGCTTTTTCAAATATTAATTCATTAATTAAACTTAATTAATGAATAAATAGTAACAAACAAAAATAATAATTCAACACCTTATATAAAAAGAAAAACCACTCGTGTGTCTCCTGTTGTGCAATAGATATCGCGTTGGACTTCTAATTCGAAGGTGGGGGTTCGAATCCCTCCTGGAGTGGCCTAATTTCTAAGAATGGGATTTCTTTTTACAATACTATTTTATTGAATAATTAAATTTAATGAATGAATAAATAGTAACAAAAAAATAATAGTCCAACCCATATATAGAAAGGAAAATGAAAAATTGCAAGGAAAATCGCTTTCTATTCTGCCGCTTAATATTGTGATTTGTCATATGTATATAAATATTTAAATTAATTGTAATTATTTAATAGAAAGTAACTAAAATAAAATCTTTCTTTGTTGACCTAAGTAGGAATTGACTTAAAATTTTTTTATATTACTTGTTTATTTATTTTAATAATTCGTTTGCAGGTTTGAGAACTTAAGGTATCCGACTACGTTCGGAATCGTGATTTTTCAAAAGAGCATAAATGGATAATTTTCATGATATTTAGTGTCACTTAGAATAGAATCATGTATAAAATTGTTTTAAGGACATTTGATAAAAAAAATATTTAAATACAATATTTTGGCAAAAAATTAACTTAGAATAATCTTTTTTCAAAATGTTCTCCTTTTGTGAAAAATGCTTCTATTATAATAATATTTTGTCTGTATATAGCTCAGACCTCTCTACAGAGGCTCAACTAGAATTTTTGAAATATATAACTTAAAAGTGGATTTATCCATATTTTACGACAACAGAGGGAGCAGTTTTAAGAAAAAAACGCCAATAATTATTTCAATTGGTAGTAACTCTGAAAATAATGTGAATTTTTCAAAAATTCTAGTTGAGCCTCTGTAGAGAGGTCTGAGCTATATACAGGCAAAATATTATTATAATAGAAGCATTTTTCACAAAAGGAGAACATTTTGAAAAAAGATTATTCTAAGTTATTGTTTTGCCAAAATATTGTATTTAAATAAATTTTTTTTTGTGAAAACGTCCTTAAAACAATTTTATGCATGTATTCTAATCTGAGTGACACTAAATATCATGAAAATTATCCATTTAAGCGCTTTTTTAAAATCACGGTTTCGATCGTAGTCGGATACCTTAAGGACATATTTAAAAAAATTGTTTCGAAAATCGGCAAAGAATAAGTGTAATTTCACAGAAACCTTCACCATCTTTTGCTCTTTCACATGAACTTCATTGCATTCAAATTGTGGTCTTTTTTTAAACTTTTTCAACTCATGGAAAAACTCATGCTTGAAAGTGTTTTCGTGAGACCCCAATCTCCTCACATACTTAGAAAAATGTATCTCAAAATACATTTAATGTAAATCTACATGTTACAAGTACCTTATGTAAAGGCAATAAAAAAAAAGTATAAAATTTATTTAAAAAATATTCTTTTCTAATCTTTTAATAGAATTTACTCATTGATAATATTAATTTGTGATCAAAGTGTCACCTACCCATGCATTATATTTAGAAACTTTGATATGTGCTTGCCTTTTTTTTTTAATGTAAATTATCTAAGTCTAGATCTGTTGAAATTATCTGCAGTCGCATTACATATTCTGAGTTTAATTTGTTTTAATACTTTGTTTTTGTAGCCATTCATAATGAGAAATATATTTCACTTAAACACAATTTTTTGAATGACATTAAAATGGTTATAGCTGTGTGAGAAACTGCTTTTTTCAAGAATTTGCTACTTAAAATTTAGCTATAGGGGTCCTCACGTGTATAAATAAAGTGATCCTAAAACGTTAAGGGGTCCCAAGAAGGCCTCCCAAGGTGTTTTGATACAGGGCCTTCCTAGGACTAGCTACGACATTTTTTATTATAGGTGTTTTTTCCCCCACAAATGCAATAAGGCGAATTTTCCATTAGAAAACTATTTAGTTTTGAAAGACATTGTGCTAACGAGTATAAAATTATCTCGTGGAACCTTAGATGGTAAACAATAGAATATTCACAATCTAGTAGGAAGTATATACATAAAGATGTAATGTCTTAAAACTCTTTTACTACATTATAGTAAAAGTTTAAAAAGTGTTTCAAAATAAAGTTTTTACATATGAATATAGTTTTCAATTTTAATAAATAGGATAAAAAGCTTTAGATACATGTATATATACAGATTTCATAGAGTACGGGAAAATATTTAGCATACATATTTACATAAATTTCTTTTAGATTTTTTTTAATGTAACTCGTGGAACCCCTGGATAGGCCTTGTGGAACTCCAGGGTTCCGTGAACACTGTTTGAAGACCACTGCATTAAAATAAATAATCTTGAACTTGAAAAGAAGCTTCCATTTACTTTTTCTAATTCAAAATGATTATTACAAAACGGCTTTTATATACTATATATATATATATATAAACTTGTAATTATTCAATTTGTTTACTAGTCAAGAGAACTTGATCACGCATAGCTAAAAAATAAGTAATTAACCACGTTTTCCTTTATTTTCATTTGCTAAAAACATTTTAATATCCTTTGATCTATTCCAAACAATAACAAAAGAATCTGGATCAAGAAAAAAGTACTACGTGGAATTGATGATTACACCGTAGAGACTACAGTTTTAGGACAGAAGATCAACTTTCCAGTTGGAATTGCACCTACAGCAGGCCAAGTAATATATCATCCGGAAGGAGATTATGGCCCAGTTAGAGGTAAATTCACTCCCTTCCATACCTATATATACGAAGGTTATTTATATTTCTCGCTTAATGATGAAAAAACAAATATTTATCACCAAAATTGGTTTTATTGTTTATCAAAATATTCTCCAAGAAGATCAATACACTTTTGCATGCGTTTGAACCAATTCTGGAAGAATTTTTTCCGCTAGGATTTAGGTAATTCCCAAACATACATTTTGAATGCTTCAACCGCTTCTCTCTAGTGTCGAAAAGCGTTGTCCGAGTAATTTATTTTTGACATAGGGGAATAAAAAATGTTCATTGGGTGTCAAGTCAGGGCTGTACGTCGGATGATGTTGTTGTTGTGACTAATGCCACCTGCCTGACGAAGTCAGATCGAGGCCCGCGAAATTCATCGCGGCTAAGGGCTAGAATTTTTACGCCTGTCGTTAGCCTTAGCTTTGAGCCCCATGCAGGTGACAGTACGATTTTGCTCGTATGTTGGATGATTGATCAGTTGAATGTATTGGCCTTTCAGAAATTTCTTTGTTTGAGTCGATGTGTGAGAGCTCGCATTGCCATGATGCAGAATGATTCGCCTTTTCTTCTGCTTTTTTCGAATTTCTTTGATGACTTCTGGCAAACAAATGGTTGTGTGATATTCAGAATTAACCATCCTGTCGCCACTGAGCTCTAACGCCACGTGACCGATAATATCGAAGAAACAGACGACCATGTATTTTGATATGTTTCTTGCTCGAACAACTTTTGTTGGATTCGGCTCGTCTTGGAAGACCCACACAGTCGATTACTGTTTCTGTTTCCGGTTCATGTGCATAGAACCATAATTCTTCACCTATAAGACCACTATGTCTAACTTTACCGACTAATCCTAATCTCAATAAATACAGTTTCTAGTAGTTTAATTAAATGGTCTTACCTCTCTAACTTGGGTAAGCAGCAATTCACTTGAATCCTAACTGATGTGGCGGTTATCCTTGTAGAATGGTATCCACCTTTAGCTTGAACGCACTAGCACGTATAGATTAAATCTTGATTGCGGGATTTCCTCTCACTTTAGTTTAAACACTTATAAACATTGACCTCGTATATTCACTTCCCATAGCCCACGCTAAACTTCTACTATTATAAGATTCCTAATTTGCATTCTCACTTTTTTCTTCTGGATTTGGTTGGAAAGAATTGCCATTCTGACCCCAAAGAAACCCAAAAAGAGTTTTAGTAGAAATCGCGATGAACTCGTCACAATATATATAATAAAATTTTTATGTAATGTATAAATTATAAAAGTATTGTGTTAGTAAGAACTAATTTTAAATTCGAAAAGGTAAGAGTTAAGAATATTTCAATGCTATTTCATTCATTCTCGATATTGATATCTGGTTGTCAAGATTTCATTTGATGATATGTATTATATAAGACAAATGTTATTTTGTGAAAGATTATTATTTATTTTTAACAATGACAGAATTTGAAATTTCTAAACCCTAAGCTGTACTTTGTCATAGTGATCCGAGGTTCCTACAGATCATGGGATTACAACCAGAGTAAATGACTCAACTAAAATTAAAGTCTGATCGTATAGTGGTAACACAATTTTATTTAGAATAACGGCATACTGAAACTTACATTCTAAAACAATGTAAAAACGGTACTTATCTGAGTGAGAGAATAGGCGGAGTAGGAGACCTGGGAGGGCGGAGTGGTGCTGGTAAGTAATCTAAGGAAAGGAGAAAAAAAGCCCCGAGAAATAGCGTGCAAGTGCTTTTAAAGCTGATCGCATTACTTCCGAAACAATCCACTGCGAATTTATTACTGTTCCAATCCCCCACTCTAATTTACCCAATGACTACTCACAGTCCGTGTAAGAATACAACCTTGTCCACCAGAGAGTGCAATGAAAGGGGAACGCACCCACTTTCTTTAAGTTAATCCCTGTTTCCTGCAAAATTAAAATTGTATCTCAGGGACCAGAACTCTCGGCCTCCCATCACATAGATATTCATGAAGAATATTTTTTGAAAATATTTGCGCTGCATATATGTATATATAATCAACTATAACTATCTGAAACTCACTATAATGTACAAATAAAATATATTCAGCAACAATGGACTCAATTCATGACGTTCACATGATAAAAAAAACACGTGTTCTTCATTGAATTCAAAATAGATATTAAAATAAATGTACTTATTGTTCTATTTGTAAAACTTAGATAAATTTCAAATTTCATGATCGAGTTTAGAGGACTTGGTACCCTTTGAACTACTTTCTTTCTTTATATACTTAAAAATTATATTTTAACATTTTATATAATGTTTCTATTAAAGAAAATGATACGAGATTAAATTTTTCACATATCATTCACATAAATTTAAAAATTTAAATTTTTTGAAGAAAATTTGGAAAAATTTTTAAAATCCTACTTCTGTAATTATTAATTTTTTGACCTGAAATTTTTTTGTAATATTCTTATGGATATTATAAGCAACTTAAGGGATCTATTTTACAATAACGTAATTCGCTGTTGAGAAAAAAAAAATAAAATGTTGATATGCATGCTAAAAATCAACGAAAAAGCCAATATCTCTTACATTTGAATTTTTTTTTTTTAAAGTATTCAGTTTAAAGAAAACGGATCCCTAATTTTGTTACATACTTTATATGCAACACGCAGGGAAAAAAAATGGAAGTGATTGGTGAATAGTTGTGGAAGAAGTAGCATTTTGAATGCACTAATGCTTCGAAAAACCCAAACTGAGAAAAATCACTTTTTAGTTTATAATTCTGAAAAAAAATTATAATAAGCTTAAATAAACTTAAAATACCACTTTAAGATATTAATTATATATTTTTCTTTAAAATAATTGCGTTTTCGTATTTTTTCAATCCATACATTTTTAAAAATGATCAATTTTAAGAAGGTATTAATTGCAACAAGAAAACAAAAAAATGCTAAAATTTTTTTCTGTCACGACAGAAAGTTTAGTTTTTTCTTCACATAATATTGAAGTATTACATTTGTATGAAAAACATATCAGGAATAAGAACTGAAAATATGAAATTATTAATATAAAATGCCTTAATTCAAAAATTTTACATGCACACATTTCACAAAGAAGAAAAATTACACTATTGTATTGCTTCGGAAATATTCTGCTTTATATACTACACATTCTTTTTATGGTTATGATTTTTCTTTATAAAATAGATTTTTTTTTATCATAAAGCTTTTTTTAGCTTTTTTTTCTAAAAGGAGGCGTGGCCAAATTGCCTAATTTATTTTCGAATGAAGTTTTATTCAACTTCTAACTTTCCGACTTGCACAAATGATATATCAATTGAAAGATAATATTGCAAAGAATAATATTAAATAAAAATAAAAAAAGAAACGATTGATTGGTCATTTTTGGGGTACCAAGTCCCTTTAAGATGTTCAAATATTAAGAAAAAAAATTCTTTAAATAAAATGTATTTTGTATACGTACACTCGATATTATTGTTAACAAAAATGTACTTTTTAAGAGAAAGTTTCTGCAAAGAGCAAAAGTTGGCAACAACGAAGCTCATGAAGTGATTAGCTGGGAACACATGATTGCTTTTATCGTGCGACTATGACGTCACATGAATTTAGCCATTGTTGGAATTAAAATTCTCTTCCAGGAGCTGCGAGAATGGGAGCTATAATGACACTGAATTCTTTATCTGTCGTTCCACTTGAAGACATTGCAGCATCCGTACCTTCTGGAACAGTATTGTGGATGCAAACTTATATGTATCCTTCCCGGGATACTGTTGCTGATATAGTTAAAAGAGCAGAAAGGTCTGGATTCCAAGCATTGGTCGTTACAATTGATGAACCCCTTACCTTTGATATCAAGTGTAACTCCAGACATCGATTTTTTCACGAAAAATTATTTCCTTTCGGGTGAGTGTAACTATAGACATTTTAAGAAACATTTATTTCAAAACAAAATAAAATATTTTGTACTCTTTGTTATTTACTTGATATATACGCCATACACTATTCAAAACAATACTATTAAGGCGATAGATAAAAGCAAATGTATGTATGAAACCAAAGTAGCAGTATAGAGTTAACCAGCGGCGTAACGCCCCCCCCTCGACATTCTAGGGGCCCTTAATATTCTTCGCTACGCCACTGAAGTTGATTATCAATTTTCATCTTTAACGGAACGTCTTTACCATGCTTATATATTTGAATGTCGTAAAATGTATTCAAAACAACAAAATCTAAGGAAGGTTACAGTTATTAGTTTATTATTAGTATAATCGAATTCAGAGAAAAAATTTTGCCATAAGAAAAGTTGGTGGAAATAATATCACCCAGGATAAGGGAAAAAATTAAAAAAGTCAAGTGCTTCCTATATTTCTTATATATTTTCGAACAGTGGATATGCAATACAAACTGATTGACAAATACTCAGGTAAAAAAAGTGTGTGTGCTTATGATCACACGATAGAAATAACTTCAAATTTTGTAACGTTATTTCAGGGGATTAGTTAGGTGAGAGAATAAAAAACAAGGGGATATTAGTATTGTCATATAAAATTATTTATTCATATGTCTGTACTCATAAAGTAATTTTTTTGTGAAATATTCAATCATATTTGTGAATTAATTGTATTCTAAGAAGGAAACAATAGGTTTATGGTAGCTGAAATAGGTTATAAATACATTAGATTCAAAATTATTTAAATATATAAAAAAAACTCCTTCAAACGTTGTTCGGTACTTTGTCGCGCTTTCATTTGGATCATTTGACATAATTAAATTGCCTTTTGATTTTAAAAAATCTACTAAAGGCTTTAATTTGTCTTTTGAAAAATGTACATTAAAATCTCCGTTTAAAATAATAGGCAATTTGTTCAGAAGAGTTGATCCGGCTTCACAATGTACGCAACTAATTTTTTTGTGAATGAACTCGATAATTTTCTCTACACTTTGATTTGGTGAAATAAAAATAGTAACCACATTAGAATTATTTGTCCATTTTAAATGCTCTACATTTTACTGCACAAATTTCTCCAATTCATGACTCATTAAACTCATTAAACCCAAATGATTCAGTAGTATTGTTACGAGTAGTATTGTTACCATTGTTACGAGCTTTAAAAACTCAAGTTTAACAATACTTGGCTGCTTAAAATGCATCATTCAAGCTCACTCTCCAGCAAAACGCGCCTAAAGAAGTTATCACTTCAAAAATTTAAATAATTTATTTGTATTTATATTCCTATTACTTATTTTATATTTTTGTTTAGAAATATTTCAGCTTTGAAATAGCTTAACTATTTATTATAGCTTAGAAATATTTTACACATCCTAGACTGTTTTCTCCCCTACTTAAGTTTGTAATTATGATTCTTGTCTTCCATTTGTAGTCAAGACATAAGATAATTATTTTCTCTAGAAGGCATGATGCCTTTCTGTTAACATTACACAGAATAAGAAATCCAATTCAGTATTTTCAGTATTTTAGAATGTAGTTGCATTTCAGGACTCCGAACATAAAATCTGAGGATAAAACTATAGATCCTACTGTATCCTTCGATGACATAACTTGGTTGTCGCGCATCACTACGTTACCTATTGTCGCTAAAGGTATTCTGTCAGGTATGTATTTTACATTATTGTTGATTCCTTATTTACCAACAAATTGCTTGAATAGAAAAAAAGATAGTCAATGTATGGTCTTTAACGTATATAATTTATATTATTAAAATGTTTGGTTGGATTCTAGCAGAGCCCACACCCTTGACACAAATTATTTTGGCGATAATTGTGCCATCTTGGTAACCCTACTTTGATACACTAGATATGGTAAACCTAACTCTTTCCGTAATTTTCGTATTTTGCCATTTTGTAGGCGGGCATTTCGAATTTCGTCATTTTGTCCTTAGGCACCGGGCTGGAAGTATGGCAGTGTGCGCGAGAGAGTATACCTCAGAATTTTTTACTTTGTTGAATGCCAAAGGTAAGAAAGAATTGATTGAATGGTGTATGAAGGAAGGATTGATTGCTTCGAATTATGAATGTCCTAAATGTAATGAGCGAATGGGATTATACGAAGGAATGAGTGTTATTTTGGGTGGATTTGAATGGAAATGTTGAAAAAAAGGTGCGAATGCGCATGATGTTTGCAGAAGTATAAGAAAGAATTCGTGGTCTGCTGTTACGCAGTACCCTCCACTCGGAAAACATCAACGGTATGAAAGTAAATAATGCTGTTTTTTTTTTTTATCTTAAATATATTTGATTAATTTCTGTATTGTTTACATATATTTTTATTACCCATTCCTCCTTGCCTCGCTATATTCAGTTGTCGCCATTGTCGTTTTCGCTTGGCACCATCTCGTTCTGGCTTGGCGCTTTTTTCAGTTTGTCACCAAGGTTGTGGACTCTCCTAGGATTTTACCAAATGTTTCTTAAGAAATTAATAATTAAAGAATTAACATGATCTCTTTATAACCTTATCCCAGGGGAGGAAAAATGATTTTATATTCAGAAAACGCCCGTTCAACGCCGAGCTGTGAACGGAAGGAAAAGAAACCAGTCTGACAAAGAAAAGAAGTGAAAGAAATTTCGGAAAAGGGAATTTGAATGACATAAATATAGAAATCACTCACAACACGCGAACACACAAACAGAAGTGCTGGCGTCTACAGAGAAAGGGAAACTTTCTATGGGAATAAAATTATACCCTTGGAAGGAGCCCTGCAACCCCGGGCTTAAAGAAAAGGAAACAGACCCGTCTGACGAGAGAAAGAAATGGAAGAAATGTCTCAAAAGGAAATTTTTTTAATGACAGTAATACAGAAATCACACATGGACTAGGAAAAACTGACACCGTGAGGGAAAGGAAAAATTTCCGTGGGCATAAAGTTATACACTCGAAAAAGTCCGTGCAACGCCGGGCCATGCATCTAGTAACATTGTAAAATTTCTAAGACAGTGTTAAGTTCATTAAAATTTTTACAATTAACTTCGGTACTTAAAATTTATTACATTTGTTCTGAGTTAATACATTCCGTTTGATACTCTAGGATTTTGATGATTCAGATGTTAACAAATTAAATTTTAGTACAATTTTTTTAACAATATTACTGACTATTTTCTCTTCTAAGTATAGTAATACAAACTAAAGTAGAAAGTAGATACTTTAAAAAAAATTTTTTTAAATTTTTTTATAGTAAAACATACGCTGAAGAGTTTACTAATACTTTAACGTATTTCTTTACTTTGTTCTGTTTCGTCTTGTTATTTCCTTGTTTCATGTCAAACCTTTTTGTAAGTTAGTATAATATTAACCCTTAAATGCCATTGGCATATTCCCTTCAGGAGGCTCACCTTCTTTAGATGGGTACGGGTGTCACAATCCCGAGGTACCCTAATGATCTTTTCCTTTTCCCAAGGGGTTTACTATCTTTGGGTAAACACGGGTGTCACGACCCCGGGTACCCCAGGATTCTTCTATTTTCGACCCTCCATCTTGTCATCCAATTTCTCCTTTTCCCGTCCAGACCACAGACCTGTGAATGTTTGGCGCAGTATAGCCAAAACTGGCTCTTGCGCCATAAAACACCAAACTCAACTCAACGCCACTGGCATATCTATCCCTGAATTATGTGCGCCGGACGTATATATCCGTCCTTCTGAAATACGATTCTTTTCTTTGCACTGCTATCAATAAAACTAGCCCGATTGATTTGGAATGCAATAAAATGACGTTGACATTGTTAGCAAAGGATTTACTTATTTCAAAGAAAAATTTGCTTATTTGTGTGCCTTTTTCTCCTCCCCTCACCCCAATACACCGCATACGCTCACCTATGTGAAAAACGGTGTCACAGGGAGCGAATCGCATTATTTTTAATTGGCAGTTAAAGGGTTAATATAATTATGTATCAAAGCCAAATTTATTTGACAATAACATAATATACAAGGATGAAATGACTAAAATAAAAGCCCGTTTGACTCGCAAAGAAATAATTATTTTATGTAACTGACACGATTGGCAATATCTGATGCCACACATGCCGTCATTGAATGAAAGATGCTTTGAATGTGTTTCTGGTGTATACGCATCCATGTTACTTTTATATGTTTTCAAAGCTCTTTTGGAGTAGCAGCAGGTGTTACGTATTGGGTCAGACATTTGTCACTATATTCGAAGGAAACAGCAGAAAAGTATGGTCGGGTAAAAGCGGTAGTGAAGCCTTGTGAGGAATGAAGAATTGTTGAACACTATATGTCCGAGTAGTCTCGCATTACCTTGATAAAAATAGATAAGATTTCTTATATAGAAAAGATATACTTCTTATGTTTCTCTTATTCTTATATTTCTTACATAGTTAAGATATCTTATATTTCTTACATAGTTAAGATATCTTATATTTCTTACATAGTTAAGATATCTTATATTTCTTCTTAGATATATTACTGAATATGAGTTTTTGACAGGAACTAAATTTTATATCAGCTTTATTTAGATCTGTCTAATTAATTATTTATAAGAATTAATTTGTTCCATAATTTGAAAATGACAGCTAAAATGAATACCAAAACTATGGGTTATCTATTACCAACAGAATGAATCATAATAAAGTTTTCAATCAAATCAGGCTTGTTCATAGCAAAATCATAACAGCAATTGGGGATGCCTTTTTTATTGAGTTACCTCGATGGCTTAGAGGTAGCGTGACCCCCTCGTAAGTCTAACGTTCGAACCCGCCAGGAATTGATAGATTTTCTGGATGCAAAAAATATAGGCATGCATATCCCATTGATTATGTGGCATGCAAAAGATCATTGTGTATCAATTTGTCTTTGGTTCTCTCGTGAAAATTAATTCACGGCAATATTTAGCATCTGACGAAAGCTTTAATTGAATAAATTCAACCGTCAAAAATTTGGTAGAGAGTGCAGCCACTAGATGGTGTCATCAATGAAATGGCTCTCACCTTTGGGGACATGCTGTGTCTGCAAGGGCTGTACTTCCAGCCGGTTTTTTTTTCGAAGATATACCGTAAAATCCGGCGTATAACGTGCATCTACACTTTCAAGGTATATTTTTCAATTTTCAGGTTTATTCGCCGTATAACGCGCACCCCCTTTTTGACGAAGACACGAAATGTCCGTATGCAGTGCTTTTATGTTTTTATGTCATTTATACGAGGTATTATCCCAAAAGGCTTTTGTGAAATATAGTATACATCTAGAATTACCACTCTTGAGGTTCATAAGGTATGTCATTTCTTTAAAATAAACAGTATTTCAATACTTGTCGAAGTCTAATTTTTTTTTATGCTCATCACTTTTTTTTATATTTAAAACTATCATTTTTATATACCCGGTATATAACGCGCACCCGTAAATTTAGGTCTTATTTTTGGTGTTAAAAATGGGGTTATAGGGGTTTACAATTTTTAATTAATAAAATTAAATCAGATCGAGAGTGAAACAATGATTTTATTTTATTTTTGTAGACATCATTGTAAGTATAAGTTTAAGACTTATATCTTATCATTTTTGTTTGTGAATGCCTTAATGTTAACCTTTTTTAGGTGAAGATGCGAAAAAGGTATTGGAAGCAGGGGCATCAGCAATAATTGTTTCCAATCACGGTGGGCGAGAATTAGACGGTACCATACCAACAGTACGTAAACCCATTTATTATGGTAAATATAAGTAAAGCACAACGTAATTGCTTCATTACGTGAACGAAAATTCTTTTATTAATAAAATCATTTTAAGGTACCCGACTACATTCAAAACCGTGATTTTACAAAAGCGTATAAATGGATAATACTTATGATATTTAGTATCACGTAGATTAGAAAATGTATATAAAATTGTTTTAAGAATATTATTACAATAAAAAATTATTTGGCAAAAAATGAACATTGACAAAAAATATTTTGGCAAAAAATGAACATTGAATGACCAATTTTCAAAATATTCTCCTTTTGTGAAAAATGCTTCTAAAATAATAATATTTTGCCTGTATATAGCTCAGACCTCTGTACAGAGGCTCGACTTAGAAGTGGGTTTCTCCATGTTTTACGACAACAGAGAGGAGAAATTTTAAGAAAAAAATGCCGATAATAATTTCGATTGCTTGTAACTCTGAAAATAATATTAATTTTTCAAAATCTGTAGTTGAGCCTCTGTACAGATGTCTGAGCTATAAACAGGCAAAATATTATTATTTTAAAAGCAATTTTTACAAAAGGAGAACACTTTGAAAAAAGGTTATTCTAAATTAATTTTTTGCCAAAATATTGTATTTAAATAAAAAATTTTTTGTCAAAATGCCCTTAAAATAATTTTATACATGTATTCTAATCTAAGTGACACTAAATATCACGAAAATTATCCATTTATGCGCTTTTTTAAAATCACGGTGCCCAACGTAGTTGGATACCGTAAATAGAATGAAATGAATGAAGAAAAAAGAATGTATATATTCCATATACTATCACAATATCCAGTAATTCTAACCGGGAGGAAATTATTTAAACCGTCATGATGGAAACATCTTGGGTGGTTTTAATTTTCCAATAGCAAGTTGTTTTAAGTTAAAAATCCCAGTCCACACTCATACAGTTTTAAGAAAAAAAAAGTAAAGTTATTTCATTGTTGATCCATTTACATCTGGTTTTTGCTGTTTTACCACATTCTTAAGCAACTATTTTAACTGGCAACCATTTGTAGAACAGTGCTGCAGACAGTTCCTATTACTCTAGAATTTTATCTGAGATTTATCTGCTGCTTAAATGTCTACAATACTTGCTAACGTGTGTTTACATCTATCTAATCTCAGAACATTTAAAATTTTCTGAACCTCAAAGATTCATTAAACTTTATTGCTTGAATTTGTAGCACTGGACCTTATGGCACAATCACAAAAATTAAGTGACAAAATAGAAAGCGATTTTCTATTTTCCTTTCTATATAGGGTGTTGGGCTATTTTGTTTTGTTTTTGTTACTATTTATTCATTAATCACAAATTAAATTATTCTAATAAAATAGTATAGTGAAAAAGAGGCACATTCTCAGAAATTAGGCCTCCCAGGTCTGATTCGAACCTACAACCTTTGGATTAGAAGTCCAGCGCGCTATCCACTGCGCTACAGGGACACTAAAGATATCTTCCTTTCTATATATGTTGTTGGACTATTGTTTTTGTTTGTTACTAATTATTCATTTTTTAATTTAATTAATGAATTAATATTTGAAAAAACTGTATTAATATCAAGTGTCATCCACTACAAGTTTAAAAAATGTATTTGAACTTGAATGGATGAATAAAAGTATTTTATTAACGATTGAAAATTTGAACAAGATATATATATATATATATATTAATCTATTTACTGCTATATATATATATAATAGTAGAAATTGAAAAATGATTTTTACTAGCGTAAGTTTCTTTGAAACAAAACCTATTTGAAAAAAGAGCAAGAAAATGATAAATTAATATTTTTTCATTATCAGTTCCTGCTGCTATCTCTCACCTACTTTAGGTGCAATTTGATTCTCTCAAAGTTCATTTTCAATACTTATCAAAAGTAAATGTTTATATTTTAAAAGTCTTTTGATAAGAAACTTGTATGTGTGTGTGTGTGTCTTCTTTTAAACTATAGATAACTACTCGAACTGATAAGTATAAAGCAAGAGAGTAATGAAATAAGGAAAGTCTTAAATAGTTATTCTTCTACAGTGAAATGATTGTGAAATTTATTTAATTATTTAGCAAAAATTTAATCGTTGGCTTGCTCGGTCTTCGTGTTGGGAGAAAATCGTTTGCTTAAATAACTTTTTTTTAAAAATTTGTTTTGATATAACTGAAACATTTCAGACATATCAAAATAAGTGTAAAACCTGATGCTTTCTGTAACTATGTATTATGAATGGATTTAATTTTAATTTTTATTTAACTTTATAAACATCAAAAAGTATTTGTGCTTTCAAAACTCAAAATGCAAATCCCATACTGAGGTTACAAAATTCAGGGAATTCTCACAAATAGAAATCGCATTGCGTTCCATGCCTTCAATGTTGCAGTTATAAAAATAAAGGGAAAAAGCAAAAATTTTTTCTCAGAATTTGGATTGATCGTGTTAAAAATAAAAAATAAGTCAAAAAAAATTCTTTTTTCTAATTCTTTCCCCATTTAAAATAAAATCTAATTCTTTTAAAGGTTCAAAAACAAAAATTGTGTTCTTTTTTCCCATAATCTTAAAAATTCAAAATTTAAAAAAAAAGAGTGAAAGTTTTTATTCAAGTTATTCTTTCTTTTAAGTCAGTCTTCGGTTAATGTTAAAACATGGGACCCGAATTTGGAACATTTTTTTAGATATAAAAGAATTGAAAAATTAATAATATTCTCTGGCTTTACTATCCTTTAAATAAAAATAATAAATACAAAATAAAAATTAAAAATAAATAAAATCTAAATCAAAATCTAATTCGTGTTAAAAGAGTTCGTGTAAAACAAAATTGATATAAGGGCCAAAAAATTTTGTAACTTGAATTTTTATTTTAATGTTTTGACTAAAAACTTAAAATATTGTAATTATAATTTTTTTTTTAAAAATTGCAACGTTTTTAATGGAATAATTTTAATTTTTTTATATAACTATTTTTTTAAAAAAAAATTAAAAATTCGACAAAAGTCTTTTTCCTTTAAAAAAATTCAACTTAGCTTTTAAATTGTATTTTTTTTAAATTTAGTCTTAACATCTTTTTTTTCCAAAACAACTTTTTGCATCTTTTGGTTTTTTTAACTTTTTTTTTTTGCATCATTTTCCCTCCTTTTTTTGTTATTGTTTTTTCTACTTTTGTGGGAGCAGCTTTTTTTAAACAAAAACCCCCAAAAGCTTACCCTGGGTGAGGGGGACATAATTTTGGGGGCAGTTATAAACCCGGGCGACATTGAAAGCGTGGCCCCGGCGTCATTTTTAAAAAAATTTAAAAGTCGTTTCCCAAAATCCAAATTTTTGGGGGATAATTTAAAATTTTTTTTTTAAAATATTTAAAAGAGTTCATGATTCAAACCATGAACAAAAATCCAAAATTC
Source organism: Trichonephila inaurata madagascariensis (assembly GCA_019973955.1). Taxonomy (NCBI): domain Eukaryota; kingdom Metazoa; phylum Arthropoda; class Arachnida; order Araneae; family Nephilidae; genus Trichonephila; species Trichonephila inaurata. Next base: position 131,358 of record BMAV01003098.1, read on the forward strand.
CAAATCTGGGGCCGTTTACACCCCACGCAAAACACTTCCACCTCTATGTTTTATTGATCCAACTAGATTCTTGGGATTAAGTTTCAGAAAATTCAAAATTGAAAAAAAACAGAAATTAAAATTTTTGGGATGGAAAAAAGGAAAAAAAAATTTTAACCATTTTTGGGCTCCTGCCTATATAGCTTGAAGTGGGGGTTTTGGGGGTGGGGTGAAATTCCTCAGAAGGGAATTTGGTATTTTGGAGGTATTGTGAATAGAATTATTTTATTTTAAAGAGAAATTTTTTTAAAACCAACCCAAAGGATTTTGGGAGCCCCTTTTTTTTTAACAGGGAATGAGCCAAGTACGTTTTAAAACCATTGGGCCTTCTGTCCCCAAAAAAAAAACCCCCTCATTTTTTTGCCCAGTAGACATTTTTGTGGATTTGAAAAAAAAAAAACATGAAAAAAACACAAAATTGAAAAAAAACAAAAAAAGGAAAATTGGAAAATCGTGCAAAAATTTACAAAAACTGATTTTTTTCAAGCCCTTAAAAGTTGTTGGACCTAAAGATTTACAAAGTACAAAATTAAAAGAAAGAAATACAAAATTTAAAAAGTTGAATTTTGTTAGTACAAAATTTTTTGGGAAATTTTTTTACTCATTTTTTTTTTTTAAAAAATATTTATACTTTTTTTAAACAATAATTATGTCATTCCTTAGAACAAGTTGCAGATATTTAAAAAATTACATAAAATATTAATTTCTTTGTCGAAAAAATTAAATTTTTTTTTAAAAAGCTGAACACTTTGTGGCCCCTTATACTTTTTTTCATAATCAGTATTAAAATTCAAAATTCAAAAATAAAAAAAACCCCTAAAAATTGTTATTTAATGTTAATCTTTTCTTTAAGAGAAAAAATAAATGCTTTTTATAACATCTTTTAAGTGTAATTTTTTGCAATAAAAAGTAGGTGTAATTATTCAGGTTTTTAAATGCATTTTGGAAAAAAAAAAAAAAGTTTTTAAAAATTTTAAGTTAAAAACTAAAAGAAAGTATTTTTAATGATAAAAATTTTAAAAAAAATTAAAATTAATTAAAAATTAAATTCAAAATTTTTTAGAAAAAAAAAAAAAAAACCCCGGTAATTTTTACTGTACAAGGGACATTCCAAAAGTAGGTTTTGTCACGTTTTTAAAGAGAAAATAGTACACTAAGTGAGGGGAAAGAATGTCCAAAGGAACCGAGCTCACCCGAGAAGGGTTTAGAGTACAAACCGATCCCTTTAAACAACAAAGGAATCCCTTGTACTTTCCCCCATTCACTTTAATAAGGGGTTGAAATTTTTTAAATTTTTCCCACCCTTTTTCTTTTGATTATAAATAATGAAACCCAAAACCCAATATTATCAACTGATTTTTGTGCTCTTTAAAGTTATTTTTATTCATTATTTTTATATATATTTAAGGGAAATTTAAAAATATTTTTTAACCATAAAGTAGAAAGCAAACACAATTGAATAAAAACTCACTAATTAAAAAAAAATCGAAATATTCGCACTTCTTCACAACTACAGCCTTTTTTTTTTCCAGATACGAAATCAGACTAGAATCCGCGCTTGTGCAACGCGTGGCCGGGGATAGTTTTGCACGCTCCTTGATGTTTTTCCCTTTTATCACTTTTTTTGTTTGTACGATGCAACTTTTTATTTAATTTTAAATTAGTTTCCCCCGTTGGAAGGCATAAAACAAAACATACTATTTTTTTTGCTGGCGACCCTTTGAACATATAGTGGAGACAATTTGGGTTTCTAGTAAATACCGAAAAAGGGTATTTTGATATGGTCGTCTTTGTCGACCTTTCTTTTGGGGGGTCACGTAAGTTAGGGTGTGGTTTCGAAATGAAGAACATTTTAGAATTTTAATATGATTTTTTATTGAGTTTAATTTAAATTATTTATATATTGAAAAAACTTATATTAATTGAGAATAAAACCAAAAAACGTAGCCTAACTAAAAAAGACGGGAAAAGGATCACTTATCTAAATAATTATATTATCCCTACTTCAACCCCAATAATATTTCGAATTGGAAAATAATCTTCCTACCGTGAATTCCAACGATTCAATCAACTTCGATTTCCGGGTTGCTGGTGCAAAATGTAACCTTGTAGTAATGGCGAATATCCGTGATTCCTTTTGGGCGTAAATTACACTTACCTTTTTCCGAACAGGCTTAAAATTTTCCACCCGCTTATTAAAAAAATTCTGTCCTTTTAAAGGGTATCTTATTTCATTTCTTTCGTTTCATTTTTGGTTTTGGGTTGGAAAAGATTTGCCATTAATTTCCCTCAAAGAACCCCGAGGTTATGTTAGAGAAAAGGGCGGGCCGTCACAAACCTTTTGAATACCGGTATTACAAAATTGTACAAATGGCTCAAAAATACCGGATTGGGAATCCCCAATAGTGATTTTTGTTGGCGTTTAAATGACAACTTATATTCGGATTGTAAAGATGTTACTTTTTGCAGAAGAATGCATGCTGAGTTGGAGTTATCTACAAAGCGGTTTCTAAGCGAGTCTTTTATGTAATTCCTCTCTAAAACTAATGACTAACAGGCATAGGTAGATGAAAATATGGTTAAAATAGCGTGAGCCAGCTTCTGCAAACAGTTAAATGTAACTGGAATCGAATTCCATGTTTCGAATATATTTCGTTTTTGGCGCTTTTACTTATATTTCTTGCTAATCTTTCTGTTTCAATCAACTCCAACTTTTTTCTTGTTTTAATAAATTTCTGAATCCATATTGAACTTCACTGGAGATCAATAACAGAACTACGATTCAAATTCTTCAATTTTCAACCAATCGAATTGGAACAAGATCAGTTTATCAAATGAAGTCACATCAAGGTACTAAATAAACTTGATCGTGTATCCGAGAATATATGAAACTAAGAAAATCTTGTTGAAAACTCCTTGATTGAAGAATTGATTACGGAAATATCCCATAAAATCGTAAATATAACACAAATAAATTTTAAAATACAGTTGTATCATCGAAATTGATAATGCAATTGAAGTCCACGGCGTAACTAAGGCTAGGCAATAACAAATGAGTGTGCTACCCGTAACCGATAAATCGCGATTGTTCGTAATACTTCATGGTGAACTTTGCTATTTTGAATTAAAATGCAAACCGTTTTGATTGGTGGCGTGCCCAAAATTTTTGTGTTGCGTGCCATTAGTTCGCCATCATTGGACTATTATGTCTGCTAGCTCGCGCACTTTCAGTCGACGATCATCCAGTACTGTTTTGTGGAATTTCTTTCCCATTTCTGAAGTCGTCACCTCATTTAGTTGACCACTGCGATGCTCGTCTTGGCAGCTCGTAAAGGCCTCGTTTAAACGCTGCTATCTAATATTTTACTGTTGTAAACGAAGAAGCAGACTCATCCAGAGTAGAATCTAGTTCAGCTTTTATATTGGTTGGGCTGAGGCATTTCAAATAAATGTATTGCATCATATAACGATGACCAATTTTCTCCATTTTCACAAATTCACTGAAAACGTTCACTATATATATTGATGGCTGCCGAACAAATACTAAACAACGTAGCGTTTTCAAACTTGAAACATAAATATATTTTATAGAGATTGTGAACTTTCTAATACAGTGATATTTTTAAACAACTATCGTCATCTCTAGGTCAGGCCGGATACTTATGGGACCACTCTCGTATGCTATGTTATCGGGAAATCGACTTATTTTGATTTTTCATAACTACTTTAAATTCAGCATATTTATTCGACTTATTATAAGTTTTATTTTGAGAAATTCGTAAGCAAATTTGCTTCATTGATAGAACTATATGCCGCCTGTGGTTTGGCCACCAGCATTCGGAGCAAGCACAGCACACCTGCTTGGATCGACCCTGCATGTTCAGTGAAATAAGGCTGTGTGTGGAGGATGAAAGACGAAATGGGTTCCCTCCATATCCACGAATGAAAACAACTTTGCTGGCTATGCGGTAATTCCTTGCATCGCAGGGCAGCAAATTAAACCAAGAGTGGGTTTTCAAACTGATTGCAAACTACGATAGATGTTGGTGGAGACAATATCCAAAAATAGTCCAAGGTGTATAATTCAGAATGTCATGCACTGGCGTGCGTCCGAGTGGGGCCCCGTACCGAAATCCTTGGGCCCCTTTGTGCCTCTTAATATTCAAAATTTTTTGCTTACATGTGTTGGGGGCCCCGTATCGTTGATACGGCGGTATCTACGCTCCTTTTGTCATGGTGTATTTTTTCTTAGGAATGAAGTTTGTGTGTGTGAAATAAAATGACGAAACTTACTTTTGGAACATTCTTCGTACTTAGATCAGCGTTTAGATTTGAACAATACCATTTTATGACATAGTATAAGGTTTATTTATTTTTTAAATTTACATTAGTGACCATATTCTAATATTTATACTCTAAAATCGGAACTGTTTTTTTCAGATTATTGCTCTGCCAGAAATTGTAGAAGCTGTGAATTCCGTAGATCCGTCAATAGAAGTATATATAGACGGAGGTATCCGAACTGGTTATGATGTTTTTAAGGCCATTGCTCTTGGTGCCAGAGCAGCTTTTATTGGAAGACCCGCTTTGTGGGGACTCACAATGGGGGTAAGGCCCACAATTCTTAATACTGTCTCAAGAAAACCTTCATTTTTTATTTGGTACATGCTCCTGAATAACCATTTTATTAATAGGTTTATACCCTGTTAAAATTATATACATTAGAAAAAAGAATGTATGAATTATGTAAATGAGACCAAGCAGAGTTGTAATTTTACACACAGACGATCAATTGAAGTATTTTGATGCCTTTAAGCTTATAACAATCGACTTAAATGCTTAAATTAATGTTATTCCATCAATTCTCAGAGGATTATTAGAAACAGAATTCAATTTGATTCACATTTTTAAAGATAATAGCTTCTATAATAAGAAAACAATATTGTTACGTTGCTCGAGGTTCGAGGATTTTATGTAAATCAGTTGCAAAGAACAAGACAGTTCTTTAAGAGCGATGGAAATTTTCTGTCAAAAAAAAAAACAATCCGAAATACAGGTTTAACAGCAAATTCGCAGATAAATTTGAAGGTCTTCACACCTTCAACGCGTATACCGTGTTACACACGTATGTAACCAAAACACGACAAAAGATTATTCACAACACCGCTCGTCCTTTTTTAACAAAACCCAGATAATCGCTGTTTTCTCTTCCCCGGGTTAAGGCAAGCTACTAAACCTAAACCAATATTAACTCATTTCGGCGAACATCTCCTATTTATGACCCCTCCCAATCCCCGAAAAATCCACTTGCGTTATAGATCGTGAAATTAGTGTATTTTACCATTACTTTCCAGAAGAATCCACATCGAGTCCCAAACTCACCAAAAATAATCGCCAACATGGTCACCAAAACGGTCAGCAAAAATGATGCCAACTTTGCTCTTATAACGAAAGGGACGGCGTTGCTTATGAATATTACATTTTTAACATAAAACCAGTATAACATAGAGTAATATAAATAAATTACACATCCAAATACAAATTATGTACGCTATTTTACACAAAATTCGTAACAATATCAAAACTATTCACTGATTGTCGAATGTACCGCAATATTTTATAACGAGGAATACTAGATACAATTATCTGTTTATTAAGTATATTTAATGTTCAATAATCCTTTTCAGAAGTAGATTTTCGGGAATTAAAATTTTTGATTCTATTAAACTCGTGGCAATTAAGCTTTGACCCTGTAAGAAAGGTACGTTTTTTCCTTTCCATCAATCATAATAAATGTTCTTAGTAACCTCTTGTATATTACAATTCTTCCATTACTTAAATGAGTATGACGTCCAATGAAAAGGAATTTTGCTGCTATTGAGTTTTACACTGGTCTGTTTTTAATTTAAAATCTATTATTGATCTGATGAATTTTCCCTTTTTTTTTTTCTTAACCCCTCTACCTTTATAATTTCTGCAATGTTTATTCAATATATTTTTTTTATCACTACATTGAAAATTTAAAGGGAAAAAATAAAAAATACTCAGCTTTAAAAAATTTAATCCTTTAGGGCTAATTAATTTAAAGGTACTTTTTAAAAACCGAATACATGGAGATTTAAAATATTCTCTAATACAAAAAAAAAATTTTTTTTAAAAGGGTTTTAGCTCTTACAATTTTTAAATAAAGGAACACTAATATTTTACACACACAAAATATTTATTTTGGGAAAATTTTTAAAAAAATTTTAAAAAATTTTTTTAAACATAAAAAAGGGACGCATAAACCTAATTTGATGATGTTCAGAGAAACAGTTTTTTTTTTCATTAATACACAAAAATTCATTACACGTGCATTTTGATAGAGGTTTACGTGGTGAGTTGGTATAATGCAGTTCCCAAACCAGGTTACTTACCACGTTCAACATATTTTGTATTGACTAAAAGTTTGTAAGCATGATAGCCAAAATTTTTTTTGAGTACCAAAGATGTAATATAGTGATATGGAGTGGAAGGTCATGCAAGGTCAAGTAGGAAATCGGATGCAGTTTGACGAGGAATCAAGAGTAACACAAATTGTTGTATAGATGCGATCATCATATGTTTAAACTATTCAATAAAACAGAAAAAAAAAAGGAGGGGGAGGAATTTTTCAATCGAAAGACTAGTTCGATTGTTTTTATTTATGTTTTATTTAAAATATTTCATCGGGACTTACCATCGAGCAATATGCATTGACATTCTGCTTCAACCACTATGATGGAGAATAGCATCTCTTCAAAGTGCTTAATCGATGCTGTAACACATGAAAGAATAACAACAAAAATTTTGCATAACAACGTGAATATAACCTTGTTTCAGGAAAGCACAATTTAGGGAAATATACCACAAATAGTAAGTAGGAAACTGTTGCATGTCGTATTATGAACAATTGTACCTCTTCAACAATTCTGCCTGTCCCACAATGACCCAAACTTGTACCGTATACGTGTATCTTAACCTTTCAAAGGCCTTTTTTTTAAGCATTGTACACTCTGCAGAAACCTTTGAAACTGAAAATTTTACTTTTGTGTCCATCCAGTTTGAATAATATCCTGTTTGTAATTAGCCCATTTGTTCAACTTCATTTGAAGTCCCCATTTTGAAGTCCAGTTTTGAATAGGCATAAAAAAAAAGTGTTTTCAGAGAGCTGTCACAGCAATGACGAGAATAGTTACACAGAACCTTTCGCTGCTTTATTAACCTGATAATATAAACACATCCTATGTCCGAAGCCATAATTCATTTCCTACGAAGAGATCGTATTTTCCCAGATTTTCAATGTTGTTGTTTTGGAAAAAGATATACAGAGTGTACTAGTACAACGGTTGCAAACTTTCTGGACAGATAGGCGATAGAAAACCACATAGGAAAACAAGGTCGGAAACGTTTTCCTGGCGCAGCAGTGACAACCACACACACAAAAAACGCAAGAAATATAGGACATCAATAAGAGTAAAATACCTGTTTATTATTCTTAATACAGAAAACGCAAGAAATTCTTTTGTTGGTATACGCAATAGATGGCGCTATGTAAACTGAAGCATCACGTGAGGGTGGTATGTGCACACACTGTTTTTGCTGCCTCTCTCCCTACGAAGCTTCATTTCGCCTGCCAACAAAGTTTTAAAGGCATGGAACTTTATGCGACATAGCCACCCCTGGATGACCATGTCGTCCCGGGTTCCGCGTAAGCTAGAGGTGTGGGATTATCAAATTGATGAGACATAGTAGTTCTTAAACAACTTTTTTTAAAGGGAATAACTTATATTACTTAAATTCTAATTTGACAATTTTAATTTAAAGTGAGAGTCAACCCCCAATAAACCTTGTATTTAAGTCAGATCACGCAACTAGATCCTTTATCTCAATTATCATTAATAATCCTATTCATCTAATTACTTATATCAAATATTACCTTTTTCAGATCTCCTTCCTTTACCTAAAAGAGATAGCTATAATTCACTTTTTAATAAGAAGATTCCGACTTCTTTTATATTAGGCTTCTATTCCTTCTAAAACTATCGGACTGCTAACTCTTGATCTGCAAGACTACACACTAAGCTATCTTTAAACTAGCCGCACTAACGATCAGAATGATTCCACACTAAACTATCTCTAAGCTTGCCGCGCTATATCTTATCATCAAAGCTTGTATCCTTTTATAGTATATCTCATTTACATATTATGTTCGTTTATCTTCTTGGTATTGGGTTGGAAAAGTTTTGCCATTAATCGTGGCCGTCAAAGAACATAGGAGTTATTGTAGCAGAAAAGACGCGAGACGTCACAACCCTCCCAAAAAGAAACGTGATTTACTTAAGGGTTCTCAATGCCCTTAATAAATTACGTGTCTAAATCTCTATTTCTAAATTTCTTTCGCTTTCGAGTTTTATTTAAATTTTAATCTTAAATCCTCATTTTAACTTTTATGATTTCCAATATTTATCTTGACTTTAATTTTCATTGCAATTTTAATCTTAAATTTTAACTTTTATAATTTCCAAAATTTATCTTGACTTTTTAAATTTTCATTACTCATCTTAGAATTTAAATTTTAATATTCAATTTAAATTTAAACTCTGACAATAAATTTTACTCCCAAAAACTAGGGCCCAAAATTAATAATTACTGTTTAATTTATGCCCACTCTCACTTTTAACATTCAATTTCTTAAAATATTTATACACTTAAATTTTCTAAAAAAAAATATTCTGGGTGCGCAGACCCAATCTTTGACTCCCAACACTTATATGGGCTTCTTCCCTCCCCTTTTTTTGTTGAATTTTTAAATTGCATACTTTTTAAGATTTTCGGGCATCCCTTC
>BMAV01003099.1:0-11888 GCA_019973955.1 Trichonephila inaurata madagascariensis
AAAATTATGGACGTTCAATGTGTATCGTGCTATTTATTTCAATATATGACATTCTCTCACGAAAATAAATTTTAGTTCTTATCCTACACTCACTGTGCTTTTAACTTGTTTCGAAAATAATTTCACTTATATATGTTTTACATTTCATTTATGAATTTTAATATAATTCTCGCTGCACATCAGTTAAAATTCGCTGTTGTTCTGTATAATTATATAAAATACAAATATAATTTAATTAATGTAATATTAAAACAAGTAATACAAAAACAAAAATTTCAAAGTCTATTTCCACTTAGGTCAACAAAGAAAAATTTTTATTTTATATTTCCTTTTTCTTAAATGATTACAATTAATATAAATATTTATATACATATGACAGAATCACAATAGTAAATGGCAAAATAGGAAGCGATTTTACTTTCGGTGTTGGATTGTTATTTTTGTGCTTGTTACTATTTATTCATTCATAAATCCCATTCACAGAAATTGGGCCATCCCAGGTAGGATTCGAACCCAGGACATTTGGATTAGAAGTCCAATACACTGTCCATTGCTCTACAGGGACACAACAAGCGATTTTCCTTTTCATATATGCTGTTGGACTATTATTTTTGTTACTATTTATTCATTAATTAAGTTTAATTAATGAATTAATATTTGAAAAACTGTCTTAACATCAAGTGTCATCCAATAAAAGTTTACAAAAATGTATTTGAACGTGAATGAATGAATAGAAAGTATTTTATTAAAGATTTAAAATTTGAACAAGATATATATACAGTTGGATCTGTATATAACGAAGTCGCTAAATCCTGATAAAAAGTTCGTTATATAGAAGTTATCTTTCAATTTTCTTTATAAACCCCATAAAATAAATTTCAAATTCATAAACACAATAAATTTTAAAAAAAGTAATTAATCACACCTTTCTGTAAATTAATATAAATTTACTTTACATATCTTACCTATCAAAAAAGAAAAGAAAGAAAGAAAAACTACAAGGTAAGTTTCTTAACATCTTTATCCACTTCCTGAAGAATCAAATTTTTTCTTTGATGCTCAAGCACTTAAGTTTTGACATTTTCGAGCTACAAGAAACGAAGTTACCAGGAAGAAGTTACGACTGATCAACACTACAAATGAACGGAGACTAGTTCACGGACACCACTGAAGGTGAAAAAGGGATATCGAAGATGTTTCCAGTGAACTGGACAATGGAGATTCAAAGGTGGCACGTCTTTGATGAAACGCCCTGAATTCTATTCCTCTCGGCGAGTTAAGCATCTAATAAAACCAGTTCAAGATTTATGACCACCAAAGTGGTTAGAAAACGTGGTGTGTTAAAGAGAAATAACTTGAAATGTCCAGAATGGTAGGAAAAGGAAGCAAAAATTTGAATCACAAAGAGAAAAAGTTCGTTGTATAGAAAATGCACTTCGCTATTGGGAGGCTATTTTACGAAAAATCTTGAAACGTTCTTGGTCCAGGAAAAAGTTCGCTATATAGAATAATTCGCAATATAGAGGGTTTACGTCTGAAAAAATATATATATATGATATATTGAATGTGAATTTAGAGGAATTTAATATACAAATAATGTTACATCAAATTGTTTGAATTTTATGTTTCTTTCAACAATTATCACGTATAAACGAGATGATGATTTAATTTAATTAATACAGCATAATACATCTGTCTTGAATTGTTAAGTTCTTGAAAGTTGTACATGTTCTTCAACGAAATATTTTAATATGGGTTTAAATTATTATTAAATGAATTGAAACTTAAGCTTGAAAACTTAACTGAAACATAACTGAAAACTTACTGGTGATCAAATTTAATATATGTATTATATGTTTATTTTAAAAATATTACTTTTTGTAAAAATTTTAAATAAATTTCATTTTTTACTCAAAAGTTCCAAATATCTTGAACTGCCAAGACTAATCTCCAATTGATAAAAACACAACTGAAAAAAACGCATCAAAAAAATCTTCTGTTGTTTTCTGATAGCTTATCGATATTTATCTGTATTTCAAAAGTGTTCATTCTACTGGGATTTATAAATTGTAAATTTTGGTGCCAAATGTTTATTGAAACCCGTTTCCTTATAGTTTCAGATAAACGGAAAAATATCTGTATCTATCAAGGTCATTTTATACCGATTTCATTTTTTGTTTTTAAACTAAACGAGGCAATAAAATTTCTATTGTGTTAAATATTGTTTCATTTTTTAACAATGTTTCTATGCTGCCATTTTAAATATCCTTTTTCACAATTTTTAAACACAAACCAATATTATTTTATTGCGTATAGTAATTTTCTTAGTAATAGTTATGTTTCCCCAGTAAAAAAAAAATTTCTTTGATTCAGCAATATTTGAAAAAGGCTTTTTTAAAAACACCCATTCGTTTCGTTTTTAAATTTGGTTTGAATAGCTCAAAACTACAATTTCATGCAAGTGTAAACTAGATTCGAACCGGGCACCTTCCGTTCCGAACGCCAGTATTTTATCGATCACGCCAAAACGATCGTCTTCGCGTAATGTCTAAGTGTACTGGTTTTATTTAGATACCGTTACACTACTCTCCCACCAGTGAGATGGATAAGCGAACGATTTTTTCTTCCGTTCATTTGTTTGTTACGGAGAGAGCATGTTTATTTATTTATTTTTTATTCTCTCTCATTATTTTTTTATTTATTTATTTTATTTTTCTTTGAGGAAAGGTGACCTATCGTTTGTTTTGGAAAGAGTATGCTTTTTTATTTATCATTTTTTTTCCCTTCTCTTATTTATTATTATTATTTTTTTTTACTCTTTCTTATTTATTATTATTTTATTTATTTATTTTTCTTGCGGTAGATGGCGCCACGACAGTTCAGAACTTGCGTTTTCTTACTTCAGTCCAGGGTCACCAATGTAGGTTAGATTTGAACCGGGCACCTTCCAATGCGAACGCCAGTACTCTATAGACCAGTGATCCGCAACCCCCGGTCCGTGGATCAAATGGTGCCGGGCCACCTAAAGGACATTAAACTATTGCCATTTTATTTAAAGTGGTGCATTTCTCTCGGATTTGCACAACTTTCCACGGAAATCACTTTATATTCCATGTTAAATCACTTTTATTCATTTTTGGTGTAACTATATTTTATTCTGAAGGCATATTTAAATGTAACTAAATTAAAATTGTTAAATCAAAACAATCTAAAATATAAACAATCAACGTGTCCCACTCTCAGCGGGCCGCGGTAAAATTATCAAACGTTGACCGGTCCGCAGCGATAAAAAGGTTGCGGAGCACTGCTATAGACCACGCGAAGACGATCGTCTTCGCGTGATGTCTAAGTACTGGTTTTATTTAGATACCGCTACACATGCCTTGTTACACATAAGATACACACTAAAAATACAAAACAAATTTATTGAAAAAGGTGAATGTTTCTCCGAAGAAAGAGAATATGGCAACCCCTTGAGAAGGGTTTTAAGAATCTTGCCTGGCAGACGGATCACAATAACACATGAAGTTGATGTGTGAGTCGATGAGAGATACAATAAAGTAATAAAGAACCCCTGAGATCGCCCATCCGGTATATTCGTTAGCGACGCAGCCTGATGTGCTGTAGGGCCTGAATTCGAATCCCGGAGAAGGCGGGGATGTTTGTAAATGTATAATGTCCTTGCGGCATGGGATTATCTAAATTGTCGTCGAGCTAGAAATCCTCTCGTGAGTTTTGTGGAAAGGGAAGAGAGGTCGGAGGCCCTTGATTACCCTTATAGCAGTGTTTCTCAAACTATGGGGCGCGCCCCCCTGGGGGGCGCGATAACCCTTCAAGGGGGGCGCGAGCATATTGAAAATAAAAGGTTAAAAAAAATTAATTTACTGGAATGAAAGAATAATATAATAAAAAATAAATAATAAAAAATACTGATATAATAAAAAATACAGATTTACATTGATATGATTTATATATATCATCTGGTGAAAAAGGTCATCAAAATAAAAGATTCTACTTTGAACGCTCATTAGCTATCTTTGATCCTATAACTAAATAAAAAAATATTTTGTTTGCTTTGCTGTAATCCTACGATGAGATATTCTTTTATTACGTTTCTTTTAACTTAAAATATTACTTTTGCTGGCTTTCGAACTTACTGGTATGGTTACCTGCATCCCTTTTTTTTTAGGGAAGTTGTAAATTATATAATTCTGTAGCGCTTTTTTTTCACAATGTGAAAGAGTTTTTTGATACATGGATAAGCATATTGAGCACTTTGAAGGATTAATTGGCCAAGATTTTTTTATGAGTATACTGAAACATATAATACAAAAATCGTTAATTCTGGGAAAATTATTTATTTGTTACCAATGACCTTGACAGAGAATCCTCTAATATGACAGTCTTAATGGGAGCTAAAATGAATTGATAACATATCTCCTTTTTTGGGAGTGGCAAACGTTTTTAGAATCTTAAGGTACTTTTTTTAGACCGAGTTCCCGGTACGACCACTATTTTTCAAAATATTTTTCTTGAACATGCTGCATTTTCCCCTATGAATAACAGTGATTTTAATTGTGATATTGTACGACTGGTTATGGTTTATAAATGTAAATGAGCAGAATCTAAAAAAAGAATTGGGCATCTGTGATCTCTCTGAAAGGAAATTGAAGCTGATCAAACAAGGGAAACACTTGCTGAAATAATGCATATTAATCATGTAAGCGAAAGTAAATTTGAGAAAAGCAATAAACATGAAACGAAAGGAAAATTTTCAATAGCTACATTAAGAACTTTATCAAGAAAATATGAAGCCATAACTGTACCGCAAAATGCACTTCACCCTGTCAAAAAGACACAAGCAAGAAAAAGTTCAACAGGATATTTGTCGATCATCAAAGGATATTAAAATTACAAAAACGTGAACAAAATGTGACAGTTTTGCTTGCAAATAACTTTCCTGTAATGTTAGCAAAAAGTGTCTGTGATTTGTGTCCTTTATTAAGGTCACGCACATTTGGAACAATTTAGTTCATTTTTATTGGATATTTTCTCAAATTATGAAAGACAAATAGAAAAATCCTTGAAATAGGTAAGTATATTTTCTCTTAGTTAAATTATTCACTGAAATTGTGATTTTTATGTTGTATATTGAAAATAATTATAAAAAAAAAGAATTGGGGTGCATCACTCCCCGCGACCATTAACGTTAGTATCGAGTGCACACCTGATCCCGGGCTTTCTCGCTTTAAATATTAAAAAATAACACAATTGTTATTCATTAGAATTTTATATTCTTTTTATTATTAACATTTGTTCTAAATGCTAATTCTGTGAGGCTTAAAATTACAGTTCATTCAAAACCGTTTATAATATGAGTATTCATTTCAATAAATCATTTTACATTTTTGTATACATTGTCATGCACTTGGTTTTACTCTCCTTACAATTAAGCTATTATATCAAGAATAATATATTATAATTTTTTTAAAAAATGAACTCGTGTTAAGAGTGGGTACTTCAGCCAGTATAAGAATAAGTTTAATAATTATCAGTGACTTCCATGGGCTTGCCTTGCAAAGCAAAGTTTTTCAAAGGAAGGCTAAAAATTAGAAACTGACACTCAGAGTTATTTTTTGATATTTAGCTCAGTTCTATATTTTGTCTTCAAAGTAGCCATCGCAGAAAATCCGGATTCACAAAGGTATGATGTTAAAAATGGTAATAGTATACGAAATGCTTTTGTTTTCAGTGCAGAAAATTCAGCATACACCTCTATTCAAAATTAAAAGAGTGATTTATTACAAAATTGCCCTTTAATTTCGTCACTGGATGTGAAATTTATGAAGATCTCTTTTTTGGCAGTTGAGAGCCGTTCTGAAATATTTTGAAATGGATCCCTAACCCATTCGTAACTTGCTATCAATTTGCCCTCTTCTGGTTACATGTTGATGCTTTATTATCGTCGAATGCTCGCTGTGATTTAAAAATATATCTATGATTTTGTTTTAATCCACTGCCGTAAATACTTAATACCATGAATTACAATTAACGCGTGAATTATGAAATGTACATTCAAGAGAAATTCGGTAGCCAATCGATTCGGCCAAGACTGACTAGAATTGTACGAAGTACAGCATTTTTACATGTTTTGTGCAGACGTCTGTTAGGTTGCCTAGACTCACATGAACGTTCACGAGGATCCAGATGTAATGGATATGATAAAGAGCAATATAGATTAGGCTATTTTTTAATGACATTTGTACTTTTAGAAATGGATCTCGAAGGAAATAAATCTTTAATTAAATATTATTTCTCAATCTGTTTCAATTTAAAAATTAGAGAAGGAAAATAAAATATAATTAACCTATTACTTAAAAGTAATTTACTTAAAATATTTATTACTTAAGAGTAACATATATAAAAAATTTAATCCTTATCTTATTAATACTGAATTAAGAACAAGTTTAATAAGTATTAGCGACTTCCATGGGCTTGTATGGCAGAGCAAAGTTTTTCAAAGCTTTTTAGAAATTGACCCTCTGAGTTCTTTTTCTATATTTAGCTGATATCTATAATTTGTCTTCTAAGCAGCCACCACATTTTGCAATATGTTCCAATTTAAAAATCAGAGAAAGGAAAAATAACATAATAATTATCCTTACTTAATTTATTTTTTTTGCTGAAAAGTAACAGATATAAAATTTAATACTTATATGTTATTAATTTGTACGGTTTATAATTAAGATCGTGTATTGTAGCTTTTAGTGTCAAAAGTGCATTATTATTGCATTTAGTAATTTATTAATGTATAAGGGGCGCGATAAAAATTGTGATTGAAAAGGGGCGCCAGTATTGAAGTTTGAGAAACACTGCCTTATAGTACTACTCCGAAAAATTGGGCTGGAACCAAGCCAAAACCGTACTATCACGTGCATGGTGTTCAATCAACGGTTAACGACAGGCGTACATCTAGCACTTTGGCCGCGATGAATTTCGTGGGCCTTAATCTGTGTGTGTGTGTGTGTGTGCGTGCGTGCGTGTGTGCTGTGCGTGTGTGTGTGTGTGTGTGTGTGCGTGCGTGCGTGCGTGCGTGCGTGTGTGTGTGTGTGTGTGTGTGTGTGTGTGTGTGTGTGTGTGTGTGTGTGTGTGTGTGTGTGTGTGTGTGTGTGTGTGTGTGTGTGTGTGTGTGTGTGTGTGTGTGTGTGTGTGTGTGTGTGTGTGTGTGTGTGTGTGTGTGTGCCGCACCTAATTCCTTTACATATGTACAACGAAATAAATAACTTCCGTTTGAAAAACTGTGTAAAAAATGTTTAAAAATAACTGTAAATGTTTCTAGAAAATAAGTTCTGTGTCTAAACATTAATGCATTTCTTAAAGTAAAAAATTTTAAAATAAACCTTCGAAAAGAAATACTAGAAATAGTGTTAATTAATAATTTTTTCCTACTTGTAATTAACAAAAGCATTTATTTATAGCGAAATGATGTCAAACTCGCTGTCGCTATTGGTAAATTTACCACATCCGCTATGTGTGCTTTCAATGAAGTCTTAGGTTCCGCAATGACGCTTTGAGAAAATGTACTCCGAAATATTTTGCGACGTAAAACATTTTTTTTAGAAAATTTATTTATTGCATACTTGGCTTTCCAAGCTATTTACGTGATACTGGGCACTCACACGTACACACAGTTAAACAAGTCTTCAGACTTTATTGGAGTCTAAAGAACATGCTCAAAGTTTGAGTTAATTTTTTAAAAAATAATTTTCATCAAAACATTCCACCCATTTCAAGCCTTCAAAAATAAATTAGCAGTTAATTCATGAATTCTATTTTTTACCTTTCCTGTGTAATAATCAGCAATCCGAAATCATGTCGGAATAATTCATTCATGTTAAATAAAGAAATAACTTTAGATTGGGAGAGACCACCATATAGTTCCAACAAATTCGTGTAAAACTGAGTTAGGTACATATACATATACATGTATGTATACAAATGTATATATATAATGTTTATAATACGTTTTCGTATATATTATATATACCTAACACTAATTTTTATACACAATATCTTAATTTAATACAAACAAATAGTAGCAACAATGAAGCAAATTTTTTGGTATACATATCAAATTAAAAGATAATGTTATAGTTACTAATATTCGTGGTAAAAGGGAAGAATTTAATTTCAATAATATAAAAGTTCCTCATTGGGAGAGTAATGTACATGTTTCTATATTCAGAAATATTGTTATTAATTAGATACAGCGCAATAAATTTAGTTTAAAAAATCAGAAAAAATAAATAAAAACTATAAAAACTTAACTAAATATTGCTTAAATCAGAAATACCCAATTAATTTTATTAATATTTATTTGAATAAAGAAATTCTAAATAGTAAGGATTAAAATTCCTTAGAATAGTAATAGTTTATTTTTATAAATTTATCGTTTTTCCTAGATGTAGTTACCTCCATATTATAATATTAGATAAAATTACTTATTATTACTTTTTAATTCATATATAGTTCTAGTGTCATTAAAGTTGTCATAGTTTGTAAACTCTGGTTTAAATTTTTATTTCTATTTGTTTCTTACTTTTGTTAAGTGCTATAATTCAGCCATTCCAATGCTTTGAATTGGCATTTGGGTCCAGAATCTGGCAATAACATTTATTGTACTCAGATTTAGCGCGGGCTCTGCAGTTTTGAAAGCAATTTTTAGGTAAGTTACCTTTATCTTGTAATGGATTTAGATATTCTATTTATTTTTTCAGTAGGTTTTTGTTCAGTGTTATTAACATAAAGGGGGAAGGTTGGCTGGGCACAAAACATGTTCAACCCCACTTTATATAAATTATTTTACATATAAACTGTCCTAAGTCAGCAATGTTTATAATACTATAGCATCCACATTTTTATATTTATACTTTTAACCCTATTATAATATTAAATTCTTATATATCCTTCTATGTCTGGTTTCTTACAATCTCAATTTTTTTAGGTTTTGTTTGTGAATGTTCATCTCTCATTCGTAGAGAATTTACACTATATAAATATACAGTCTAACCTCCATATAACAAACCTCTATTTTGCAAATTCTTCTCTATAGCGAACTTTTTCCTGGAACCAAGAACATTTCATGATTTTCTTAGTAAAATAATCTCCCAATAGTGAAGTGAATGTTCTATATAACGAACTTCTTCTCTTGTGATTCAATTTTTTTTCTCCCTATTTTTAAATTTTTCCCAGACATTTCAAGGCAATTATTCCCAGTCTTTTAATACATTTTATGGTAGTCATAATTGTTGAACTGGTTTTGTTAAGTGCCTAACTCGCCAAGAGCAATAGAATTTTGTGCATTTCATCCAAGAAGTGCAAACTTTATTCTCCATTGTCCAGTTTACTGGAAACATCTTCGATATCCCTTTTACCATCAGTGGAGTCTCGCGTCCTTGAACTAGAATCCGTTCATTTGTAATGTTGATCAGTCGCACTGGTAACTTCATTTCTTGCAGCTCAAAAATGTCAAAACGTAAGTTCTTGAGATTCCAAAAAAAAAATTTAATTCTTCAGAAAGGGGATAAAAGCGTCAAGAAATTTTTCTTGCAGTTTTTTTTTTTCGAAGGTAAGATACATAAAATAAATATATATTAATTTGCAAAAAGGTGTGAATAATTACTTTTTTTTAATATATAGCGTTTATGAATTTAAAATTTGTTTTATGTGGTCTATATGAAGAAAATAGAAAGATGAACCTCTATATAACGAATTTTCTATATAACGAACTTTTTTTCAGGATTTAGTGACTTCGTTATATAGAGGTTTGACTGTGTATATATAGAGAGAGAAAGATAGAGGAGATGAGCTTATATCAAATAAACTCAGAAATAATTTAATACAGAGGTATATATATTCAAGTGACCAGTTCTATTTTAAAACTTAATCTCTAAAGCAGGGGTGGGCATCAGATCGATCGCGGTCGACCGATGGACCGCCAAAACATTTTGAGGTGACCTCCTGAACATTAGCAGTTAATAATTTTTTCTGAAATATTCAAGATTGGCTGATAGTATGCAGACTAATTCTTCTCCTGTCTATAACTATGAGCATCAATTATAGATGAAAATATTTTATTGATTTTAACATCTTTCCTCTGGGTTGCTGGATATTTGTGGGGGTGTTTTGGGAAAGGGACGGATGTGTGTAACAGGATGTGACGTAACCCGCGCTACTTGTTTTGACCAATGAGGTGCGTGGCTGTGTTTTTTCGCTCCCCTCGCAGGGGGGTCCAACTTGAAATTCAAACTCGAGCGTTTGACTCTAAACCGTTAGCCCGATATTGGGGACATAAGGTTGGAAAAATGCTTTTTAAAAATGGAAAAACAGTGTTTTTTGGTGGTCGTATACATTTCTTCGAATCAAAGGGTTTAAAAAAATAAAGATTTCCTGCAGTATTTTTACCATATAACAAGGTGGTTCTGCTTTTTAAAAAAATTATCACCCCTTTGATTTATAGTGGTGATTTTCTTTAACTTCAGTTTGCCGCGACCCGCCCCCAAGCATGAATGATGAACTAAAGCTCAAAATGAACACAAATCAAAATGTTTGACTGCTAACAGTGGTTTTTATTGACTTTTGGTTTTTAAAGGGTTTTTTAAAACTTTGAAATCACAAGAATATGTGTCATATGTTAGTTATCTAAGTCTTTGTCTCCGCTCTTCCCACATTGAACAAAAAAAAATTATTTTTGATAAAATTTGCACATTACTCCTTTTGTTAATTAAATACAACTTTGAAAATAATTATTCGATGAAAATTTTTCCCAAACATACCCGCGCGGGGGGATTTTTCATATTTTTTTTAGGAAAAAAAATTAATAATGCATATTTACCACGATAACATGTCAGATGTTACACATCATATGCGATACTGTAAAGACTCGTTTTTTTTAATGTATTTTTTTAAATTTTTTCGTAACAAATGCATGATTTGATATTTATTTTTTTGTGCTATTTTTTTTATGTTTGTATTTTGCGTTTTGCTTTAAACATGGTCTTAAAAGTGTAAGTTAATTTTATTGTATTTATATTACTTTTATATATTTAAGTATATATAGCCGTATTTATTATAATAAATATTGTAGACCTTTTTCTTTGCTCACCACACCTACGAAACTGGGTGAAACACAACACCTTGAGAAAATTAGAAGTAGCCCGTACCCTGGAAAAAATTTTCTCCCCTGCACTGAAAGAAAAGCAGGGAAAACCTTTTCCCTTATATAAATACGTATACTTCTTACTGCAATTTTATTTTTTAAATATTTTAGCTAAATTCTAAATATTTTTCAATTCATTAATAATTTTATCAAATAATGACAAAGATAGGACGTAAAAAAATGAGCAGAATTGTTGAATTTCTTATAATTGTAAGTAAAATCCTACCAGATATATTTACCCATTACGTTGAATTTAATAGAAATTGTGAATTTTATTTCCCAAAAAGTTTAAAAATTTAAACCCTTTTGTACATTTTTTGAGTTGTTTAGTGTTGCAAAATTTTCATTTTTTTCAACAATCAGCAAAAAAATTCTTCCTACAACCTATCTCTGGGAAAACATCATAAATAAAATAAAGAGCGAAACACAGCTACATTCGAATGAAGGTCATTTCTGGTGTGTACGCAAATCCTGTTTTTAAAATGCATAATTTTTTTTTTCCGCACAAACCTTCACTTATTCGGTCATTGAATCCGACGACAAAATTTTGGGTATATTTAGACAACACATTAAATACCGAGAATAGAATTTTTATGTACTCTACTTCTTAATTAATTTTTTTTAAAAAAAAAGAACAGCATTAGGAATTTTTTTTCAATGAATGGTAACG
>BMAV01003100.1:0-110396 GCA_019973955.1 Trichonephila inaurata madagascariensis
GGTTTCAGCGTGAGATTGAAGGTCGAAATGATGAGACATTTTAGAATTCTTAATATGACTTATTAGAATTTATAACGTAGTACCAGATATCGAAAAACTTATATTAAGTGAGAATAAACAGTCTTAATTAACACAGATCGCATTACGAACCACTTATCAACCTCAATTATATTATATCCACCTAATGTCTCAATTTCAATAATATATTCGCATTCAAAACCATAATCTTCCCTACCTTGGTTGAATACTCAACGTCCAATCTACTTCAATTATTTCTCCAAAATGGTCGTACAATGTTGTGTGTACCTTGGTTAAATGGCGAGGTGGTGTCTTGATTCTAGGTAGCCGTCTATGTACTTATGTTCTCACCGAACTGAACCCAACTACTCTAAATTGCCAGCCCGCTCACTAAACTTCTATCGCGCTTTTAAAGTTTATCTTATTTGCATCTATTAGCTAGTTTCGCTTCTTAGTTTGGGTTGGAAAAGATTTGCCATTAATCCGTGGCCGATCTGCAAAGAACACAGAGGTTATGTTAAGAGAAAGGACGCGTGAGGGCGATCACAACCCCTCAAAGTAAAACGGGATTATTCAAAGTCCTCTGAACCCTTAGAAATTACGTGCCCTAAATTTTATTTCTGAATCCTCGCACTTTTTAAGTTTTGGTAGAAATTTTAAACCTTGATCTATTTTAACTTCTATAATTTCCAATATTGTAGCAACTTCTTAATTTTTCATTATTCATCAGAATTAAATTTAATATTACACTTAAATTTGAATTTCGTGACAGACACACAATAGAAATTTTATACTCCATTAACTAGGCCAACATTAACAATTTTGCATTTAATCACGTAATATATTCTCACTTTTACATATATGAGGGTATACCCCATCGGGGCGAGGACAGGGAAAAAAAACCATCACTTGTGTCTTGGATGGACAAAAACAGTCCATATACCCCTTAACTCTGTTAACACTACTTAGATTTTTATACACTTATATCCTTTATGTCAGGCCCTCTTGGGTACACACCAAAACTCTGCATCAGAGCAAGTATTATTTATGAGCCCCAGAACTGGTTTTCACTTCCTCAGTTGAGGCCTTCCATATTGGCACAATCCAGAATATCACCCTGAAATGAAAAACTCTTTACCCAGTTACTGCAAAATCTACTGTTACGCATAATACCAGTAGAGTTTCACAATTTTTATGCATTATATATCATTTTTAAGTACAGCAAACTTTCATTTCCATCCCGCATCATCCTGGCTCCGTCAAACCTCCCAATGAGCCGCGCAACTGTTGTATATTATTGTTAGTGCCCTGACAACGCCGCGTTTCCTGAACCAGATGCCTTAATACAACATATATAGAGATATACAATTACAAACATTTTCAATAAAATCATTGGGGGTCACTTCACGAAAATCAATTAAAATCGATTTTCAATTTTGATTGAAAAATAAATACCCTTCTTTTCTTTCTAATGCAATTTAAATTTTTGCTCTAGCTGAATTAGAAATATTTTTAATATTTTTTATAAGGTTGTTTACATTTGTCAAACCTAAGCAACTGGCTGCCACACCTTTCAAATCAAAACAAAAGACACATGCTACTACCAGCCTTATCAAATCGTTTAGAAATTGATCAAAAGAATTCATTTGATCAGCAACTCATTCAGGAGGGAAAAGAGGTAAGAAGTGAATAGTGAAGGCGCTTGTTTACTTTGTGGTAACACATGCTGCTGTTTTGACTGGTTAAATATAACGAATTTTTGCTATGGTGCAGAATCGTTTTCTTTATCAAAAGATTTTATAATAAATATTAATAACAAAACACTTAAAAAACGAGTTTGGAAAATAGGTTCAACTTAAACTTTCGAGGAATTAAATATTTACAGTCCGAACAATTGCAACATAAATCATTCAATTTTGAAAGAAAGTAAAGGATTGGGTAAGTTTAATAAAGAAGAGTATGTTTCTTTTTAATTCATTTTGAATGTTTTGTGATGACGACGCATTGTACTGTTTCTTGTGCTTTGAAACAACATTAATTACATAAATAAAATGTAAAAAAACAAGGTATTCACATAAATTTTATTTGCCAAATCGGGTTTGGCTACAAGTGATAATATATATTGTGATTTTTGTGGTGTTATTAAAAACATTTCTAATACCAAGTTTTCAAAGCAGTTAATCAAAAGATACAAAATTATATGGGGCACTAGGCTTTTATATGTTACATGAGGTATATTATTAAAAAGAAGCAGTTGCGAAAATATTTTTGTGGAGTTATGAATCTGTCACCTCCACCAAAGTGGTTTTTGCGGAATCCATGCATAAATTAAATAACGCAACATAGAAAGTAATAGCGGTATGACGTGCTTTCTGCTGCCGAAACAATAATGCAGTAATAATGGAGGGTCCAAATGTGCCGGTGGCTATTGATGGTACCTGGCGAAGGGGAACCGCACACTCTGTAAATGAGCATTGTTATGTGGCAGTTGAGTGGGGACACCTGAAAATTGTTGATGCTAAAATATTATCGAAATGCCAGCCAATTTTAACAACAATGTACATTTGCAATGAGGTGTTCAGAAAATGACGTTGGAAATAATATACGGGAATGGAAGTTGAAGGTTGCACTGTACATCTTCCATCGCTCAAAGGCATTGCACAATTTACACCACGATATACACAATAACGAACAATATATAGAACTCTAAAGCATGTAGTTTAGAATCTAAACTTTAAAGATATGTCAACATTTAAGAAGTAGGAATGTGTTGGTCATGTTGAGAAAGTTGGGGACACAACTCAAGGTACTAAAATTAAAGGCAAAGAGCTCGAGGACAAAAATCTCTAGGATGGCGTAATAGATTAACGAATGCAGAAATAGATAGGTAAAGATACTACATGTTGGCTATTCAAAGTAACTCAGTTAACTTGTCAGCTATAAGGCAGAAGCTATTAAGGCTATATTTTGATAAAATCTCTCACCAGGATTTGAATCTACGACGGTTTTATGCCCATGGGGTGACTTTGTGGTGTAGATATATCCATTCTGAAAGGTTGCACATATAAGCTAAGCACAACACCTATTGCAATTAGAATTGCATAAAAAAAGTATTTAGAGGTCTTTGGTCTTGGCAATTTTTATCTAGATTCTTGTTTGATAAAACTCAAATTTTAGTGACAGCATCCCAGGACATAATTCCAAAAAACTTTGTATGTGAACACTTTTAAAACTGTAGTGCATGAGGCAATATTTTTATAGGAATCAGGTTTTATTACTAAATTAAAGTTTTAGATGTAAACATTCAACAACAGCAACAACTCTGGATTTACAAATGTCGAGCGTTGCAAAGATGTAGATCATGCGTGCGTGAAAAGCAGAATAAAAAACACTGAACCAAGAAGCTAGAATTAAAACAAAACAATTATGTAGACAAAGAAGATAATCCTCTACGAATGACGCACACCAGCAATTCAAAGTTATAGTTCTGGTATGCATTAATAGTAAGTTTTACTTTAAATCTCTATTTCTCAAAACTGTCAGAATTCAACACAAAGGAACATTTTTTGAAAAAACTACTTATTTTATAGCCTTGAAACTTTGCACATGTGTTAACATATACAAATAAATATTTTAATGAGAGAGATACATCCAATAAAAATGTTATAAGGTTAAAATATTACAAAATTTTTCACCGTTTTAAAATTTTGACGTGTTACTCACATATGAATTTTTAAAAAAACCAATCAAAATTTTGAAAAATAGCCTTCCGATAAATTAATAAAACAATACAATGAATGCACTGCAAAAAATTCATGACTGTACATCCTATAATGTTTTTAAAATGTTCCTTAAAATTGGTCATTTTTAACATTACGGAATAGGGAAAATGCTGCGTGAAGTGGCCCCTTATAAAACAAATAACCGGAATTGTCGCATCTCACGAGAACACATCAGTAAACAAGTACATGAATACAATTATTTTCTCCATCAAATGAGGAAAAAAATTTTTCCCACAAGTCAAGTTAAAAAAAAAAAATATACCACTCATTGTGAGTGTCAACTTTTGCTGGATTATAGTGCAACACCGCCCGAGACTTCCTTCTTTGCAATAACAATTGCTTCGACCACTTGTTGGAAAGAACATAAAATCAAAACAACACAACCTGATTTTTTTATAGCCTGTATCCCACCAGCACCTCAGGACAAGGTTATATCACTGTCCATCGCTACCTCATTCCTCGGATTCCCATGTTGCCAGATAGCGGCGCTTGTAATTTTCTTCGGTTATTCTAAGCGGCTTGTCGTTGCTCCCGTGGCCGGTCGGGACTCTGAATCCTTTTCTGGCGTGGGCACGGGTGTACTCCCTTCTATCTTGAACTCAGGTTTGAACTTTCCATCGTATAACAATATTCTTCTACTTATATAAATATTACTGGATGACCAATATTATTGGGTCTACGTTTCACACTTTCTCTGTGGTCCATTTAACCTTATCGACCTTTTTAATCTTTATCTAGCCGTTTTCTGGCACCCCAGTTCTTGTCTTGTATAAGAGAGGAGCTAGGCAACGATCTGATAAGTGATCCGCGCTTATCTCGGCCTATCCATTTTCTCACATTGTTTGGAGAAGATTTATCCCTCTTTCCTCTAACTCACACGCTTTACCCCAGACCTTTTTTCTTCTTTATATATTGCGATTCATTTTGATGCTTTGATGTACGTTTTCCGAACTACTCGTTTCTATTGACGACTAATACTATCTGGCGACCTGTTCCTAACTCGACCTCATCACATTTCCTATGACGATATTCTTACTTGATCAACATTAACGGTTAACCTTTTTCCTGACCTCCATATAACAATATTGTTAGTATTTCTTCTTCCAACATCTATACGGACCTTCAAATTTTGTTTTGAATTTGGAACCAGATTATTAGCTGCTTAACTTAAAGTTGTGTCTCTAATAAGACAATCATCTACCTTAATTTGTAGCGCATCCCGTCTTCGTCTATTATATTATCTTTCCATCTTTTCATGCTAGTTTTCGTTCTTAGATCACAGCTTCATGAAATAATTTCTCAATATTTCTTACTTTTACCAAATTCAGTTTCGTCGAAATCATTGTTTTTGAAATGGGGTAGTATCAGCATAGGCTTAAAAAAATAATAACTCCACGGGGGTTTTCACTAGTTTTAATTAAAATTGCCTTTACGAACCAACGGTAACTCACGTAAGAATCGGTCCCAAAATGTCATTCGATCGGTAACAATTTTACAATCATTTGCACTATATCGCATTTGCCTTCTTTCCTGTCCTTGCTTTTGGTCTATATCAACAATTCCTTTTCACATACCTTATGCCTAATCTTTCATAAAATAATTTGAAATTTCAGGATATGAAAAATTTGGGTACCTTTACATCACTTATTAATTTTATTTGGGCTCACACACGTCCATAAAATTATCAAAAAATTATCACTATTATACGAGCAAGGGCAGCCTTTTAGAGGTATTCTAAGCCCATTTAACTGAAATGATCGCTAATTACTAAAACATATCGATACGTCTCACTCTCTCGATAGGATACAGCCCTAATATAAATCTAACGTAAACTATCTCATTTTGGATGATTTGATACAATCAGCGTGGTTAATCGACCAACTGGTAAAAAGCGTTTTTTTATAATTAAGCATTTTATATGGCATGTAGAACATATTGAATCAATAAATTTTCTCTTATACCAAAATAACAAACGTCCAATTTTGTGAGTAAGTTTTAAATCTGCCTAGATGCCCTGCACGATTGGTTTTGTCTTTAACAAATCTGGGTTTGCCAGGAGCTTTGGAATGTATACGCATTTCACACCTAAGATGTTTTTGTATTTCGCATACAAAACAAACAAGCCTTCAATTAGACAGATTCGGGACCAATTCTCACATATCGATCGCGTAACAGAGTTTTCTGTGGGTTTTCTACAAATATCTATAGATATGACCTAATTCTGGGTCATTCTTTTTGCTCTCTGTTGTGTAACTGTTCCGCGAAATAGTACAATCTCTGATTACTTGCACATTAACTTTTCGTATCGCCACTTTCAACGGACTTTCGATACTTATTAGCCGGCTTTTACTTCGTTTCTGACACATCAACGCACAAAATTCCTTCATCTACCTTATTATCTTCCAACCAGAGAATCTTGAATTACCAACGCTTTCTGGGTAAAATCTAAAACAATCCTTGATCCCACTTGCATAAAATCAACACCACACAGAATACATGGGTATTCCAAATCCGTCAACACGAAACAACCAAGGTTTTTTAAATTCACGCGGATATGAATAATCAATTCTACAATTCCCCATATTTTGGCATTTTCGCTCCTGTGCTGGCAGTCACCTGGGCTCGCGATTTTTTACTTGTTTATAAAAAATATTTTTTATATTTCTTCCGATATAAATGATTTCTCTGCTCCCGGTGTCCCATAACGCTTTCAAAAATGTGTTATTTAATAAGAAAATAGGAACGCTATGGAAGTTCCACAGGTGATATACATATCGGAGAAGAGTTTAATTGGAGGTATATCTACTGCCGATTCCTTTTGATTATGAACTTCATCAACTTTCAAAACGATCCAATCATCCCCTTGCTAAATACACTATCTCGCCTCATTTGAAATTTCTAGAACCTATTTCTGCGGTTCCCTCTCTATTAAAATTATCATTTCGATCTTTTCGAAATTGGTATCCCCTTTTCGTTGAATCTATGATCATCATTCACCAAAATCTATTCCTCTCGAACCACCTATTACTTTGACGGCCATTCTCATAAGTACCTCTAAGAATCATTTCTGCCACCATTATTTTGGTTTACCAACCTCAAAATTTCTCCAGTTTCTGCGATTATCATCAAGTGTGAGGTCATCCTATGCGCGTTTTGACTCCGTCTTTTCACATTATCACTATTCTGCGAACTTTACTTTTTAATTTGTGAAATATCTCTCTTCAAATTTAGCTAATATATTTCTAAATTTTGTAGCGTGTTCAAGTTCGGACTTCTACATAGTCCTGTAGACTTGTGGTTCGAGTCTAACAAAAATGTGATCAACAATTCTGCACCTGCGACATCCTTAGTTATAATCTTTCCTGAATTTTCGTAAATCGTAAAAACAAAATCTGTTGGTTCAGTTTCTTCCGATGCTGGGACATAAAAAACCTCGCTTCTAACTCTTTCTTGTGCGATTGCGGGAAAGCTTTCATAATTCCTTGCCTTTGTGCGCGGAAATCGTGGCTATATCTACACCTAACACCAGTGGAATCAATGTGTAGGTACCAATCTTGAGCCCTTCCCCTGAATGACCTTTCAAATAAGCATGATGGAGTTACTAGGAATTTCTAGTAACTGTATTTGATTATCTATGGCCTATGGAATTAAAATATTCTCGGACCTGAAAATTTCTGGTAAAATACCAAACACTCATGTGCATTACCTAACTCAAGTCATGTATAAATTACTCTAAGGCGGCGCCATTTGACATATGGTCGTCCTTCGATGGTATATCGTGGTGTTCAGCGTACAAGTTGAGTTCTCGAAATGATGAGACATTTTAGAATTCTTAACGGCTAGATTAACGTAGATTACTTAGATATCGAAAAAACTTATTAAGTGAGAATAATAAACCAAACACGTAGTCTTAATTAACGAATCGCACAATTAGATCGCACTTATCAATATATAATTATATTATATCCACTAATCTCCAATCTCAATAATATATTCGCGTTCAAATATAATCTTCCTATGGTTGAATACTCAACGTCAATCTACTTCAATTTTTTCTCGATAGTCGTACAATGGTACATGTACCTTGGTTAAATGGCGAGTGGTGTCTTGATTCTAGTATGGCAAATCTAGCAATACTTCTATCTTCTCTGAACTGAACCTTCTCCTAAATTGCCATCCCGCTCACTAAAACTTCTATCCTTTTTAAAAGGTTATCTTACATTTTGTATCTATGCTTCGTTCACTTCTTGGATTTGGGTTGGAAAAAGATTTGCCATTAATCGTAGCCAAATCCAAAGAACCCACAGAGGTTATATGTGAGGAAGGACAGCGTGAGATGTCTACCAAAGATAAGGTTGGCAGCGCTTCGTCAATTGGGTTGATCTGATTGTGTGTTGTGGTGTTAGGACCAAACCTCCAGATATTTTACACGAAGACCAAAACTCGGGACACCATATGACGAACCAGTCGTCGAAGACACAACGTAAGAAATGCACACATACGGCCAACTACTTCATCGGCCGCCATTCAGGCACGGGTAACACCGCCACTTGTGTCTTCTCAGCGAACCCTACGAGGCGCGCCTGGCTAAGGACATTTGGGATCGCGGCTCCCGGCCCGTGGGCTGCCGCCCTTGGCCTTGCATCGATGCCACCTCCGTTTGAATGCCGCGCACGGTAAACTGGGCGGCAGCGGAATGGAACCAGATCGTCTGGCGACGAATCGAGATTCAATCTGAGGCGGTAATGACAATGTGGTGTTCGTGGCCAGACCCGTGAGGTAGTCAATCTGACTTTGCCTTACAACGCTTGAAGCGTTATTGTGAAGTTATTGGTGTCATTGCCTACAATACACTGTCACCCCAGTATTGATCGTAGCACCATGACAGCTCAGCGGTACATGCCATGACATCCTGCAACCACATGTGTTGCCATAACGGCTCCCAAGAGCCATTTTCACGAACAATACGCAACCACACGGCAAGGGTGTCTGAAGTCATCTCCGCACTGTTACTACCCTTCGCCAGCCTGTTGCGATCCCCCCAGATTTGTCACCAATCAGAGCATATCTGGGATCATTGGAACATTGAGTTACATCCCACAAGTTTGGCGAACGAACAAAGAGCGGGATTAAACAAATATGAATGGCTCTCAAGACAGAACTTGTATGCCTCAATACCGACAAATATCATCGTGCATTCACACGCTGTATAGGGGATTCCGTAGAATGTCTCCGTTCTTTGCCTTTTCTTTGTGATTTTTCTAACTTATTTATTTATATCAAAGTGGCATTACGTATGTAAAAATTTCATTTGTTTGACGACTCTCTACTTCTTGGTACGCTAACTTTTTTGTCCATGAGTGTATATATATATATATAAACACAAAGGGACTCAAATTGGAGAATAATATTAAAGATATATTATTTAATTTTGAACTACAAATAAAAGTACCTCTATACGCTCTATACACGACTCTCGCTCAAAACCGGCCAAAGCCTCGAATGTCCCACATGGAGTTCAAGATTCATTTTGGCCAGAAAACGAGGTGTGAAGCTCTCCACTGGCCTGCGGAGAGCACTGCCGGTAACACGTCCGCCGTCGTGGTGTTTTCACATACTCAGCTTAACGCGTCTGCCGCCATCAACTTCGCTCACCACTTCTGTATATCGGAGAAAAGGTGACTCGTCCATCACGAAATCACCCGAATCTTTTTGACCTACAGGCTTGAAAAATGGCAAAAAGCCATGTTTCTTTTGTTGAGTAGAGGCACTCCAAAAACAAATTCTGCTTAAATTAATGCAAAAGATTACAGGATCGTTATAAAATTAAAAAGTTCCCGAGTTAGAACTTCAATACTTGTACAGATTTAAATTCGGGAAACATGTTTGTTTTGTTAACTAAAGATTCGCTAAGAATGAGTTTGGCAGAAATCGACTCCCTAGAGCGAGGGGTTACAAGAGAATTATAAATAAAAATTTTCAGGTTTTTGAGCTATTAAAACCTGAATTTAAATGGTATTAGCTTCTTTTTGTTGATTGAGATCTGTTTTGAACAGGTATTGTGAAGCTTCTGGGGATGTAAAGAACAATTGACGCTATCGATAAAATTTCGTTTTTGAACTTTTAAGCCAACGTACTTTTAAAAGTTTGGAAACATCGTGTTTGTTTTTGTTAGTGGGGGTCTAATAAAAGAGTTTCGAAAACCGACTTCGATGTGTGAGGGAGGGAGGTTACAGGAATAAAAAGATAAATAAACATCTATTTTTAGAAATTCGGTTCTGTCAGCACACAACCAGAAATCCAGAGACGAAGGGCTGTAGAAAATGTCTCAATACAATCAAGATTTTGATGATAGAACTCGGATTTCAAAAGAACGCAAAACAATACATATATACAGTCGGACGTTTATATAGCGAAGTCGCTAAATCGGAAAAAAGCTCATTATGTGGAAAATTCATTATATAGAGGTTCATCTTTCAATATACTTTTATAAGAGAAAACTACATGTAAAAAATTTTAAATTCATAATCATTATGTATTAAAATTATTATTCACACCTTTTGTAAATTAATATTTATTTGTTTTTATATATATCTTACTCATCAAAAAAAGAAAGTAAAGAAAAGCAAGGAAAACGAGCACAAAATATTAAGAAACACACTGTATTTTCAACATTTAGAAAAAAATTTATTTACAAATTAATGAATTTTAAGGGTATTTTCACACACCACCTAAAATTTTAAAAGCGTACAATGTTAAGCATACTAATTTTTTCTAACTTAAAAGTGTTTACATTTTCTAAGACATGAGGACACGAGACAACTCTGTTGAGGGGTGAAAGGGGATGCAGAAGATGTTTCTAGTAGACACGGACAATGGGGATAAGTTGCATGGATGAATTCTCCAGAATTCTACTACCCTCGGCAGTTAGCATCAAAGTGCAAATTTATGATCAACATAAAATGTGTTAAAAGAGAATAACTTGAAATGTCCAAAATACTTTTTAAGTGGGAGAAAGAAATTGAATCTAAAGAAAAGTTCGTTATAGAAAATACACTTCATATTGCAGTTATTTTACGAAAAGAAAATCAGGTAGGTATTCTAACTTGGTTCAGGAAAAAATTTATTATAAAAATTCACCGAGGTTTGTAATATGGAAGTTCGACTGTATATACATGTTCATACAACACTATGAAATATTCAGCTGCAACGGTTATTTCTTTGAACCAATCACTTAACTCATAAATGTTTCTACCATCAGATTGGCTCCATCATTTGGTTTTTGGCTCCTCAAACTAAGTAATCCGAATTTTATTCACGCGTTCACATTTAAGGAAAACAATATGCGAATTAAAATTGTTATATATATAACATATTCCCCTTTGCAAAGTTTCTGCAAAATGTGTATGAGAATAGACAATAGCTTTATCGCTTACCAACTATTTTAAACAATAACAATCATAAGCTTGTTCATGGTCTTGCTTTGCAACGTGTACATGCATACCACAACGAATCAGAGTAATGAGGTTTGCTGAATCTACAAACAACGCAGTTAAGCCAGTTGAAGTGATCCGCGGAAGCATCCGAAGAATGCTAGTAAAATGTTTTTGTATATTGTTGAGAATTCTGTGTGATGTACTGTGTACACGCCATTGGTGTCCATTAATTTAATAGGCACAGTACTAAGTTTTCTGAAATGCCGAAAATTCGGTTCGAAAAGGTTTTAAATTTTGGCATATTGTCTGGATGTATCTCTAAATTATTCAAATATCTCTATTGCATTGTGTAATGAACTGGTATATATTCATTATTTATTACGATACGTTTGGATCATAATCCAATTTATAATATCTTTATATAAAGCTTTCTTTTTAAACACGTTTTTGTATCCTTAACGTGAAAGGCAACTGCTTCACCAGAAATTAATTAACTTCAACTAAAAAATAATACTACACCAAAACTGACATTCAACATATAACATTAAGAAGGAGTGAAAATGAAGAAACTGGACAAACACAGAGAGACAGCAACGAACAATAGGTGATTTTTTTTTCTTCTGAAATTATACTCGTAACACAGACCAAAACCAGTGTGAACTCTGTAGGTTGTGGAACAAAAGATTCTAAAGATTTTTCTATAAATAATCATCTTTTTCTTATCCTTTTTTTTTCAATTCCTACTATTAGCTCGTACTCTCTATATGTTTATTTATTTATCTTGGTGGAATTTTCAATCGTTACTAAAATACATTTTAAAGCACTCCATTGAACTGAAATTTTATATACATGATTATTTTGGATGACAATGCAATAACTTAATTACAATTAATAAAAATTCATTGATTAAAATTAATTATTTAAAGAATTACTAATAAAGGCACGTTGGCGACTTAGCGACCCTTTTGGCGACTTGTGTCAAAACTTGAAAAGGTTTTTTTCTCCCGTCTTAAAGCATTTAGTTGAACTGAAATTTTATAGACACGATTGCTTTTTGGATGACAATACGATACTTTAATGATAATGAATCAAAATGAATGACCACTTAATGTTGTGATTCTGTGTCCTATATATATTCATATTTATTTTAATTGTAATTACTTAATAAAAAATAGCTAAAATAAAATTTTTCTTTGTAGATCTAAGTAGGAATTGACTTATTACTTGTTTATCTCCAATTTTTGGTTGAATCATTAACCAGTAAACTATAATTGACGTCATGGGGCGAAGTTGCAAGATGTTGTGTCATGACGAGTAGACTCGTAATGCATAAAAGGTAAGGACCTATTGGCTATTTAAATTGTAATGTTTGAGAGAAACAAAACTTATTCTCAAATTACAAGATGTTTAGGATATTTCGAGGCCAGGCCAAAATTAAAAAAGTAAATTAAAATGATGAAAAATTTCAGATCAACTCCTGCGTCCCGTTATGCGACGGCTGAAACAACGTATGCTCGCATAACGAACTTATTTATATGAGATGATAATGTTTTTTAGATGTTAAACTAAAAGGGACAAAGGCAAAAGTCGCAAAGTTGATTTATATCTGGGTCTCTTCAGGTATGATTAGCCGTGGGACAAATGCGTAACGCCGACCAGGCACTGAGCCCATTGATAGCTGCGATCCCGAAATTACCTTACTATCGAGTGGTACAAATGTAAGTTGTTTCATGTTAAAATCATGTGCTGTCATGAGAGTAATGGCCTAATACCGTGCTGCCTAAAGAACAGTTATTTTATTGAGGTTAGAAAAGCTAGGGTGCTTTCCGGTAAGAGGATTGTGATCAGCCCTACAGCAAATACTCCAGAGCTTCCTTTAAGTCAAGACAGATCGAAAACATTTTGTCTCTAAAGAAGAAAGTAAATCAGCGTATATTTAGGTCTGGGAATTTCGACGTCCACTAAAATTCATAGATATCCATAAACACTTACGGTCGGAAGGACCGCGGCCTCATGAACCTGCGATCAATCTAAATTACTTTGTAGCCGCGTGCATAGAGCCCATACAATAAGTATTAATAACAAAATTGGAAATTTTATAAATTAAACCTATCTTTATGTGATCCAATATTTTAAAAGCGACACATACTATGTGATTGGCGAGTGCATCGCGCGATTTTCGTGACAGACACAGCTGCGCTTTTTAAAACGGAGGCGCTACAGTTAACGTTATCACAATAATTCCATTTTTTAAAGATACCAACAATATCTTTGCTCTTTCTAGTACTGTTTTTATAATTTAGTTTACTTGAACTTGAAGAATTCATCAATTTAAGAATACAATATCCTGTATATAAATCCTATTTTGTCTATAGCAGGGGTGGCGAACCAGTGGCACGCGTGCCATCAATGGAACGCGACACAATGTTTTGGGCATGCGAGCGATCAAAGTAGTTTGCATTTTATTTCAAAATAACGAAGTTCACTATGAAATATTGCGAACAAACGCGAGTGATCTGTCGCGGGGTGACGGCAAGAACACTTGCTTGTAATTAATTGCCTTAGTTACGTCGTGGGCCACAATTGCTTTTGATGCGAAATTTGTCTACGCATATTATAGTCAGTTTCATTGACAAAGCTGTATTTTAAAGTTTGTTTGTGTTATATTCACGATTTTTAACTGTTATTAAACATGTCTAGTTCAGAATAAAAAGTACAAGACAGTAAGTGTAACAGAAAATTTCAAACTTGATGAATCTAGAAATGTGGCATTATTAGTAATGGCACAAAGCAATGCGTGTTTTATGATCTGGAACAGAGGAATGCAGAAAACATCGCTTATACCAATCACAAACACTTTTGTCAAAAAAGTGAACCACAGCCAAAATAATTAATTGCTTAGAAACCATTTGGCAGATAACTCTAATTCAGCATGCACCCTATACCAAAAGTAACATCTTACAATCCTAATATAAGTTATTTATCGTTCACAATCTGCAGCAAAAAAATCAAACTAATATTACTTTAACTTGAATTAGACGTATAACTAAAATATTTTCAACTATACATTTTAAAAGGTATCTTTTCGTAGCAAATAAAGAGTTTTGGTAGTATTTAATTTTATTATTTTCCCAATAATCACAAGTCAAAATTATTTGACGACACGTCTATACCTCATCAAACGTTTCTTAAGAAGAAATGGCACGTTGATCCATAAAGGTTCGCCACCCCTGGTCTATAGCCTATCGTCCATTGTTCTAAAAGAGCAGAAATCTGTCAGCAAGTTTTGTTGAGTTCAATTTACTGTTCCAAAAATTCAACACATTCTGGCACTATTAAGTAATGCAAGTCACGTGGTTATAGATGGTGAGGGGAAAGAATTTTTATCGGACCCGTTATAAAATACGAGTGTGCAATAAATCTCAAAATGTATTGGAGCGGAAGAATCAATAGTAAAACTTTCTTTTCTTCAATAAAACTTTTTTTCCAACTGCAATCTCAAAAATGGGAGAATCAAGCATGGTATATATATACTAAAAATTTTAATCATATGTATATTCTCTAAATCAAGCGTGTCAAACTCACACGCTATTGCGGAACACATTGCCTATTTTATTATAAGTTGGGGGCTGCATGTTTTCAATCTTTATGTTTTTTATAATTTATATAATTTATAATTATGATATTTTATATTTTTTGTAATACATAAAAAAAGAATAAAAGTCACATTATAAGAAATTCAATTTAACATTACTTTTTAGAAAATATTTAATATCGTTTTTTTCACACAAAGCAAGTCATAAAGAGTTGACTGAAAATTTTGAGCTGATACAAATTTTAAAATTGATGAAAAATGTTGATGGGAATTTTATCTTGATCTTTTTGAATTTTTTTCTATTTTATTAAAGAAATAATTGCTACCATAAATAAGTGTTTCCGAACAGTCATTAATCGTATAACAAAAGATAAATTTTAGGAAACCGATCTACTGATAAACATGTATGAAAATCAAGAATTCCAACTTCCATAAATTTTTTCTTCATCAAAGAATCACGTTGGATTTCAATTGATTTCATTTGTAAGCTTTCATCAATAATTTCAAAATTGATAGAAAGAGATGAAGTAAAAGTGGGAAATTCAGAAAATCTTTGATCTATAATTCCGTTTCTAACAATTTAGTTTAGTGAGAATATTCAGTAAGTTTTAATTTATGGGATTTAATCAGTAGATATTGACAGCTTTCAAAGTAAAACAAGTTTTATTTTTCTATTTATTTTCGCCAAAGTAATATTTTTTAATATTATCGAATAGAACCGTAACAACATGATATTTTCACCTTGAAAAATAAAATAAGGTTGATTAAGATGACTTGCAATATCAACTGAGAAAGCCAGATCTTTAATCCTCGCCCATCTTTTAATTCAGTACATTCATAATTTTTGTTTCCCAGAAAATTATAATTTCGTCCAGGAATTTGAAGAATCGTTTTAACACTTTATGATTTAAATTGCCATTGAATTTCCGTATAATATGGTTTGATAGTGGTATTCACATTCTACATCTTCCAGAAATAAAGCAAATTGACAATGATTAAGTCTATGATCTCGAATATAATTTACAATATTGGTGACTATTTCTAAAACATGACCTGTATTTAAAACTTTGGAGCACAGTACTTGCTGGTGAATAAAACAATGAAGTTAAAAAATTTTATATATATACCATGCAGTTTCCAAGTTTCTTTTAATCTTGCAAAAATTCTTTTAGTAATATTGATCATAGTTGGTGCACTATCATACAGTGGCCACGGTAGCCTAGTGGTCAAAGTAACGGACTCGTAACTGGCGTGTCATGAGCTCGAGCCAAGTACCGCTGAAGGACCGCCGTGCAGAGGAGGCCGATGCACTCTAAATACGTCGATGCTCAAACGTCCTCCCGTTGGTGTAGTGTACAAGTTAGAAGAAGGCGCTGCTACCTCAGATGTCATCCTGGTCACCTGACCATGGTCCAAAATTACGAGATCCGCTGCCAAAAGCCCTCGAGTACCTGATATTAGTGTGACGTTTATATTCACTCACTCACATTGCTTAAAGGGTACTGTTGTGCGGTAATATTGTTTGACAAGACAAGTCTACCAACTTTTCTAATAGTAACTTATATTTCTTTAAAACATACTTGAGTACAATCAAAATATCAGTCCCAGCGGTTGTATTACCTATTTCCAATCTTTTTTTTTTTTTTTATTTTAAATTAACATCGCATCCGTGAATGAAAACTACCAGCTGAGCGAAATTTCGAATATCTCATCCGTATTGCAATAAAGTAGGCTTTAAATGTTTTGATACGGTTTGATTTTGCTGGTTTCTCAGAATCTCGGCAATTTCATCAGTTCTGCTAGCTATAATATATTTCGACTTAAACTTGCACTTATAATTTGCTTTGTTTGCGCTGAACACAATACTTCCGCTTTTTTAAATACGCATTCACTAGTAACCAGTAAATGATTTCGATCTGATGCATGATTAAATGGGATCCTATATAACTTTTACAGCAGCTGTATAGTCTTCAACAAATTAAAAGAGTATACTTTATTGTTTTTGAAGAATTGGTCTCACAATATTCGAACAATTTGGCTTCACCAAGTTTTCCAAAGTATTGGTTATATATATAATTTGCTTAAGGATTTGTGTCATAGTACATTTTAAGATTATATTCCTTGGCAACTGAAATAGAATTTTTACATATCAGGCACAATATTCTATTCTTGCTTTGGACAAAAAGAATATTCCAGTTCCTATTTTCTAGAAAATTGCCACGTTTCTCTTGAATCGATCTTTGTTTACATATTGTTGAAATTTGATAATATTTTTATTAAATAACTTTTTAGTTATATATGAATAAAAATAAAAATCCATTTTCTTTCACTAAAGATTAAATATACACTGTTCTTATTGCACTGTCCAATATATCTTAATATATTGATATATTTTTTAAACTTTAAAAACACTTCTGACTGCCTCTTTTTGATTGGACACTCCAAACAGAAAAAAAGGAAACGTCGCACCCACATGGAAGAATCGGGGTAGCATCTGTAGTTAAGAATACGCATAATGCGTTTCAGACTTGAATAGAAATTAATTTAAAACAGAACAAAATTACATGCGAAAACGTTTAAAAATATATATATATAAAAATACTTATTGTTACGTTGATTGGGGTTAGAGGACTTTATGCAAATCAGTCTCAAAGAAGAAAAAGAGTTATTTAAGAGCGATGAGAATTTATTGTCACAAATCCAATCCTCGAAATACAGGATTCAGCAACAATATTCACAGAATAAATCTCAGAAGGTCTAAACATCTTCAACAGCACTAAAACACAATTAACAGTGTCTAAAATACACGTATGTAAGAGATTATTGACAAACACAGCCGAGCTAATCTGTATTCACAGTCAAGGCAGGTTTACTAGACGCTAGTCAAAACAATACTCACTAATCGCTGGTTGAAACAAGACTGACCCTAGTTTGGATAAGCATCTATATTTATAGGCCCGGCGGAAACTTTGAGAAAAATCCGCTTGCGTCATAGAGCGTGAAATTAGTGTATTTCTCCACAAGTTTCTAGAAGAATCCAGAGGGTTCCGAACTCGCAAACATGGTCGCCAAATTGGCTACCAAGTTGGTCGCCAAAATGATGGCAACTTGGCTCTATCACCAAGATTTCGCCCTCATTGAATCACCTCTATAACGTAAGGGTCGGCGTTGCTAGTGAATATTACAATTTTAACGTAAATTAAATCTAATTTAGAATAAGATATATGTAAAAGCATTACACATCCAAATACAAATTATTTACACTATTTTACACAAAATTCGTAGCAATATTTTTTTTTTTAATATAAAGGCTCTTTCTATTATCAAAAAGGATTTCTATAAAAAAAAGAATAGGTGATATTCAGACATATTGTAGATTTATAAATATGTAATGGTTTACCTAAAATTTAAAAATAAAAAAAATTAAAAACTCTATATTAATTTTTTTTGAAAAAAGAATCGGCGGGCCGCGTGTTTGACACATCCCT
The DNA here is from genome assembly GCA_019973955.1 of Trichonephila inaurata madagascariensis. Taxonomy (NCBI): domain Eukaryota; kingdom Metazoa; phylum Arthropoda; class Arachnida; order Araneae; family Nephilidae; genus Trichonephila; species Trichonephila inaurata. The sequence continues at coordinate 18,320 of BMAV01003100.1, forward strand.
GCTCTAAATCATAGTCCCGAAAACCATATTTCAAAAAGCGTCTCATTTCTTCTCGTATTAAAGGAACAAAATCTACGTTCTGACATTGAATCATGTTTCCTGATTAAAACAATCGACCTCTATTTTTTGGCTGATTTATTCGCAATTCCCAGTAAAAGGATGAATTAATAGCTTGCTTTACTGAGAGTAGTCGAAACTTTTTCCTAAAATACCTTACAGAATTTCTCAGCATAGCTAATATTTTCCTTTATGATTAGGTTTTTTCCACTTAAATTCCCTCATATTTAAATGTAGAAAAGAGATAATTTACCCTCTTTTGATTGATTGGTGCTTGAGAGGACAGGGCACTGAAAAATCTGTGTTTTGATCTTAAAATTTACAAAATAAACCATTATTTCATCAATGTCAAAAAGCGTTTGGATTCCGCTGAATATATCCTTACATTTATCAAAATAAAACCATCTTACATTATGTGTAAGTGTGAGAGAAATTTGAACCTATGTGAGAGAACATTGGGACTGGCCTGCTAGCGGAGTCGCGTTTTTGTGCGTCGTGCGCACACTTACTTTCTATTTTCTGTAAATAGCTTCTTAACGCACTTTTACTTTTAATTAAATCTATTTGTAAAATTCCTCCAATGTGAGTCCCTTTCCCGTTTCTGTTATTTTACTAATAAGCTCTTCTTCAAAGATGCTGAAAAATTATAAACAATGCTGACTGGGGACAGCTTTTAAATTTACATAAAAGTAAGGTTTAACCAATCTTAAGGCTAGTTATTTTTTAAAAAAATCTGGATTAATGTGTGTTATCAGAAAATAATTAAATAAAAAGGAAAAGAAAAAAGAGGAAAATAATAATAAAAATTTAAACTATGTGATTATAAACGTTGACTGTAAACATTTGCTAAAAAATACTCAATTCTTTATTAACTTATAATGTACTTGACACATTATACTAATTCGTATTACTTCCAAATATAGCGACTAATAGTTATTTATCGTTATTTGCAATACTGGAAAATAACTCAGTACACGATGTTCCTTATGTGTTTTTGTTGGGGTGAAGCGAGTGAATTATTTTTCTGGAGGAAGGATATCTGTGTGACCCGCTTCACTCCCACGCATTCCTTCTACGGGGTTCACTAGCTGACCTGGTGCTGTGTGTTTTTGGGTCAGAGTTTTTGCTGTGTGCAGTTTCCGTGATCGTTTTTCGTATTTGTATATAAATAAATATGCTGTCCAGAGTGGAAGTACTTTCACTAAGTGGAAGCAGAGCGTGTGATGTGTTTGTGAATGTTTAAACCTTTTTACCTATAATGGATAAAAAAAACAATTCCCGATTTAAGCGGAACGAACTATTTTATATAAGGTGAAAGCTGCCCTTTGCTTAAAGACTCTCTAATCATAAACGAAAAACCTGGAGAAATTAGCCGCAAGAACGAGATCGAGTGGCAGACAAAAAATTTAAATGCTGTATAGTTTATAAAGCTATCGCACGCCGATGAACATGCGTTGCAGTTCGCGGTGGAAGACAACGCGAAAGTGCTGTGGGATAAAATTAGAGTGACTTTCATCGGCCGAGGCAAAGACAGAAAAATTGACTCGGGCAATGAACTCAAGAACATTGTCATGAAAAACGGTGAAACTGTAGGGATATTGCAAGAGCGCGGGGGATATCGACCAAGTGTCACTCCCTAGGATTGGACGTGTAGCCGAAGGAATTGGTCTACCATACCGTTAGAGGATTGAATGGAAAATTCTCCAAAATACGCCATATTTTAAAGACTCAGAGGGAAAAAACTATGGAGGAAATTCTTCAAATTCTAAGGGAAGAAGAAACAACTTTCAACTTACCAATTAAAACTCGTAAGGATGGGACTAATGCTGAAGCATTTTATTCTAGGAGAAAAATGAAAAGCAAACGAGACTTCGTTATACGAGTATTTGCAGAAAAGCAAATCATCTGGAAAAGGATTGTTACTATAGAAACAAGAACTCTTTAAATAATACAAGCCAAAGGATTATAACCCAAAGAAACAATTCACCTAGAAATGGACACGTATTTACAGCTACCCATCGAAAGACAATACCTGGATCCCGGTTAGTGGTGCATCCTGTCATATTGCCAAAGAAGCTGTGTGGTTCAAAAATATTAGTCCAGAACTTATGGACATTTATTTACCCGATAAAAAATCTACAATGATGAGCCAAGAAACTGGAAATGTTTCAGCTAAAACTGTGAGTACAAAGCATTGTAATTCTATTAATTTAACAATTACTAATGTCAGTTATGTTCCTCAATTAAGATGTAATTTACTGTCTGTGTAACATGTTTAATGGATAAAGGTTGTAAGATTAAATTGATATAGGATAAAAATGGTAAGTTAATAATTAAAGCATTTAAAAATAATGGTAGATTAGAAAATAAATTAGAACCTATGTATAATTCTGATGGTTATATTTCTGACCAATCTACTAATAATTATGAAATTTGGCATAACAGGTTATGCCATTTAAATTGTAAATATATGCTTAAAATGAAAGATTATATTGATATTCATAATGTAAATAATTTCACATGTGAAACTTGTGATATAAGTAAAGTAACCAGAAAAACATCACAGTATTGATATAAGTCAAAGCTCACAGATTCTTGAGTTGCTCCATGCCGACCTGTGTGGTCCAATTAATATCGAATCGTATGGTGGTGCGAAATAGATATTTTATGGTAATTGTGGATGATTTTTCTGGCATGTACTTTACTTATTTCTTAAAAAATAAATATGAAGTGTTTGATATATTTCTCAATTTAAAGCCAAATATGAAAATTTAACTGATAAAATTAATAAAAAGATAAGAACTGATAATGGGTTAGAATTTGTAAATGAACAACTAGATCCTTACCTGGCTAATTCGGGAATATTTCATGAAAAAACTGTTCCATGCAATAGTGAATCAAATGGCAAGGCAGAAAGAGCCAACCGCGTTCTTCTTGAAAGAGCTAGATCTTTATTATATGAAAGTAAGCTTCCTTTAAATTTTAAGCTGAAGCTATTAATTGTTGTACTCAAGTATCTAATGTTACACCACGAAAAGGGAAAGAAAAAATCCCATTAGAAATTTGGATAGGTAATAAACCGAAATGAAATTATCTCAAAAAATTTGGCTGTGTGGCCTATTTTCACTTTCGAAAAGTATTGAAAAAAAATTTGAAGTTCCCGGAAGACGTGGAAATTATGCTAGGATATGCTAGGAAGGAGGGATATCGAATTTATGATATTAAAAATCAAAAGTAATTGAGGAGAGATCAGTTAAATTCAATGAATCTTTAAAAGGTAGTAGTTATTTAGGTGAAATTGAAAATGAAACATGGGATATTGTGACTCGTTTTTTTTTAAGTCTCTCCCTAAAGAAGTGAAATTAATCAAAATACCGAGAATGGAGTATCGTCTAATTTTGAAATAAATAATGGGCCTGTAGCAATTGAGAATGATAACTCAATTTCCCTTCAGACCACGTCATCGCCTCAGACAGGCAGAATACAACTCCCGGCATCTGAATTGAATGATGTACAAAATCAAATCCCTGTTAGAAGACCGGAAATACTAAAATCTAAGCAGATGTCACAGTTCATTTAACGAATAATGTACCAAACTCTTATTTTGAGGAAAAAAATAGTGCTATTCCCAAAGTAAAAATTTGGGGAATGGAAATGATTAGATTTGGAAGATAAACATAAAGTTTGGGAAATCGTACAAAAAACTTCGAAATCAAGATTAATAAAAACTAAATGGGTATATAGTTTAAAGCAAGATGATGCTGGGAAAAAACTATATAAAATACAAAGCAAGGCTTGTAGCAGCTGGTTTTAATCAAATTAAAAACGTAGATTATTCGAGGAGACTGTGTATGTGTTACCTCCTCCTGGTTATGAGAAATTGGAATGACAAAGATTGTAAATTGAAAAAGTATTTATGGTTTTTCCACAGTCTGGTAAAAAACTAGTATATGAAAATAAAAGGGTGAATTAGAAAATTTTGGTTTAAAAAATTACTTCTGTAATTGTGTTTTATAAACCTGATAATCAAAATGTTCTTATATTTATGTATGTATGTAGATGATTTAGCTATTTTTTGTAACAATGATAAAATGTATGAAGAATTGTTAGTAAGATTAAAATGTTTGAAGTGGTTTTTAAAAACAAAACTAATGAGTTTTTTGGCATGGAGTGAAAATGGGAAAATGGTATTTATTATCCCAGTGTGACTACATTAACTCATTATTAGTCAAACATAATTTAGAAAATTCTTAAAGTGTCAAAACTCCCATTGTGAAGGGGGAAGACAAAAATTTCCCTCTACAAATGAATTTATTGATATTACTATGTATCAGGAATTAAAATTGGTGAACTTTTATATTTAGCTAATAGAACTCGGCCTGATATTTCCTTTGTAACGTCTTATTTACCCCAATTTAATCTCATAATCCAGAGAAGAGACATTACAATTTGGCTAAAAGAGTGTTAAGATATTTGATGGGCTCGAAAGATAAAAAATTGTTTTATGAAACAGATTTTGGTATTTTAAATGCTAGTTAGGGAAATGCATAAAATTTGGAAAATCATTTTCTGAAGGTGTAGTTTTACTTGGTAAATCATTAATTTTATGGAAATGTCGTAAGCAAAAAAGTGTTAGTTTATCAACTTGTGAAGCAGAGTTATTTTCTATTTTTGAAATTTGTAAAGATATTATGTATTTATTTATACGAATCGATTCAATAATTGCAAAAACAGATAATATTAAGGATTTTTTGCAACTTAAAACATTATTTTGGCTCATCCTCTAGATTTCTTGAACTTTATTATAAAATAGATGTCGATTGTCAGTCAGAAGTTATTTGACAATTATTATAAAGCTAATTGCATCGAAATTTTCCATGTAGCATTCACATGTCATTTTCAGTCACTTGTTTTCAAAATAAGATTCATCTCTTTCAGGATTACAATATACCTCTAGTCAAAATCATAAATATAGTTACGAATTTTGTATAAAATAGTCTAAATAATTTATATCTGGATGTGTAATACTTTTATATTATCCTATGATGTATTTATTTTAAGGTTAAAATTTTAATATTCGCCAGCAACGCTGTTTCTTACATTATAATGGTGATTCAATGGAAATTTGGTGAAATCTTGACGAAAGAGACAAAATTTGGCATCATTTTTGGCGAGCATTTTGGTGACCTTTTTTGGCGAGTTTGTGACCTTATATGTCAAGGCTTCCTGAGATTCATTAAGTGAATTTGAATACTTTATCCTGTATTTCAAGGATTGTTTTCCACACTAGATTTCCATCACTCCTGAAAAACTGACTTGTTCTTTGAGACTGATAGCATAAAATTCTCGAGACCCGATCTGCGTAGTTGGCGACTTTTAAGTGCTGTGACTCCGCCAAACATCGGAAACTGTTGCAAATTAAATTCAGTCTGGTCAAGTTCTCATATGATTTTGTGTGAAAGTTCGAACAGAAAGGGTGAATATATTTTAAACGCATGAAACACTTTAAAAGTCAGAAAAAAAAGGGATTATGTAGCAGCTTATATCTCACACATTTTCACTCTTTTTGTTCTTCCCATCAAAAAATTGTCAGTACATTCTTCAAAAATTCAAAACTCGGGGAAAGGGGAGAAATGCTGTCTGAAATCTTTTCAAGACGACTTCTAGAAATAGGTCTAATGAAATTTTCAGCACCCGACACTTCAGGATTGGGTGTTTTTGAAATTTAAAAAGATATTTAAACTTTTGAAAGACCGAACTTATTCGAAAAAGTTTTGCGCTTTAACCAGAACAATTTAAAATGAAACACTAAGTAACATTAAATCTGTCATTGTACGAATTGTTGTCAAAGCATAATGAAAAGTAAATAAAAAATGTTTATTTTTTATATATGTAAAAAGTTGTTGATATCCTTCTCTAATATTCAAGTTATAACAACTCTATTTTAGTCCTACTGAAATAGATGGCAAATACCTACTTCTTAGGTATATGCTGGGGTGATAATTAGCATTTTATTCGGTGTGATCATTACACATGCATCGATGAAAAGAGTCGCCCATCCGGTATAGTGGTTAGTGACGCTGACTGCTGTGCTGTTGGGCCTGGGTTACAATTCCGGAGAAGACAGGGATGTTTGTAAATGCATAGTGTCTTCGCGGCATGTGGGTACTTTAAATAGCCGTCGATCCGCAAATCCTTACATGAGGTTGCTGTATGAGATCCCTGACCAAAGCTACGGTAACGACAGGCGTCACTTAGCCCTTTCCCATGATAGAGTTTCATAGGCCTTTGCTGATCAGGTGGCATTAGTAACAACAACAAAATATGAAATGTACAGGTTAGTTTAAAAAATCATATTTTCGGAACTATTTCCAATATTGCAATAAGTGATACAGGAATGTAAAAAGAAATATACCAAGCTTTTTTCTCACCAATGATCAACAGCATTTTCAAGATGGCTGTGATTGAAATCTAAACATGGCGACAATGAAAGCGAAGAGTTCATGCGTGTTAGAGTGTGCACGGTTTTTTTCAGTTATTTCGGTGTAACGAGCATTTAGAAATCACTACGGAAAAAGAAGCACCCTCCAACAAGGGCATTTTGCGATGGCATCCTCAAATGAAGAAGACAGGTTGCTTGTGTAAAAAGAAAAGCAGTAGCCGGCAAACTTTCTCAAAATAATCAGTGGAGACGGTGAGGCAGAGTTTTGTTTAAAATCCTTGAATGTCTGCAAGCGCTGAAGCCCGTGTACTTGGAATTCCCCAGAAAACAGTGTGGAAAATCTTAGGAAGAAAAATAAATTTCAGTCTGTATCAGTTGCAATGAAGTTGATTCATGTGACGTCATAGTCACATGATAGTGAAAGCCACGTGATTCTAGCCAATCAATTAAAAAACACATATGACGTCATAGTCACACGATAAAACTATCTTGTGTTTCCAACAATCAGTTCACGCGCTCCGGTGTTGCCAAGTTTTGCTTTTTGCAGAAACTTTCTCTTAAAAAGTACATATGTATACAAAATGCATTTTATTTAAAAGAATAAGCATAAAATACGACTTTTTTTAATTTAAAAAAGTCTTTTTGAAAAATAGTTTTCCCTAACATTTAAACATCTTTAACCAAATATGAAATTTGAAATTTTATCTGAGTTTTACAAATCGAACAAGTATAATTAGTTTAATGTTTGTTTTGAATTCAATGGAAAATACGTGTTTGTTTTTATCATGTGATTTCATGAATCAAGCCATTGACGTAACAAATAACAGAGAACAACAAGTAAGTATTTGTGCAGCAGTACGAACCATTAATAGAGTAATGCTACGAAATATTTGGAACGAAGTGGATTACTGATTGGACATGTGCCGTGTAACAAGAGGGTTACATATCGAACATTTGCAACAGAAAAAAAAATTAGTATATTTTTATTTAAATTCATATGACTCTTATTGTAATATGTACAATAGTTTTGACAATATTATTTTTTTTAAATCGGGTCCATCATTTCACTCGGGTCCTCACCCTGTGTTCTTGGTAATGAACATAAATACACAGAAATACGTTTAAAGCGAAAACGCTTAAACGAAAATTTGGTTAACTTGAAATAATATAACAATCCCGAAAAATTGGTATGTATTTTCATGCATTTTTTCTCTTAACACGAAACGAAAATCGCTCAATATGAAAAGATTCCCCTTCTGGGAAGGAAAATATTCGGAAAACACCAGTCGAACTTTAAGAGGAGTGGTTTCGTATGTTTCGCAGAAAGAAGGCTAACATAGCGTTGGAATACCCTCAGCATATATATATATATAGCCTGTGACACGATATTATTTTCATACACGGATAATCTAAGCTACTTTCAACGTCCACTTCTACAAATACCATGTAAAACATCTAATCACTTATAAGTTGGCTTAGGGATTCCGTACAATTGCATAACAGTGTGAGTAAAAATCAATAAGTTCGGTTAACGGGTTTTTTTTTTGAAGAAGAAGAAGAAAAAGAAGAATTTTTTTTTACAAACATAATGACAAAAGCTCAGAGAGAAAGCAGGTTGCTATTTTGTATAAAATGAAGATGGAGCTGCTTAAGGCTGTAGATCAGAAACAGATGAAAACGGAAATCTGTAAAGTTTTGGTATTGCTAAATTTTGTATTAAATCCCATTAAGTTTTGGGGAACTTTTTTGTTTCATTGATTTTAATAAATACTTGCATATATGCCGTAAAATCCTGCGTATAATGCGCACCTATATTTTCAAGCTTAATTTTTTAATTTTTAGGTTTATTCACCGTATAACGCGCACCCCCTTTTTAACGAAGGAATCTGAAATATTAGTATACATTGTTTTATATTTTGAGGTAATTTATTCGAGGTATTATCCCAGACTTTTGAAAAAAAAAGTATACTTCTAGAGCTACAACTGTTCTTGTTCATAAGGCAAGTCGTTCCTTTTAACCCTCCAAGCGGTCTGCACGTAAAATTCCGCCATTCCAGAGATGCTTTTTCTGCCTTCAAGCAAGATTCCCAAAAACGGTCGAGCCGCATTCTTAAAAATACGGCTCAACCGCTTTTGAGAACAATATGTGCGGTGCATTTTCGAAGCATCTCCAGAATGGCAAGACTTAAAGTGCAGACCGCTTAGAGGGTTAAATAAACAGTGTTTCGATACATCCAAAAGTAAATTCTTTTTTATGCCCATCTTTTTTGTTATTTTTAAAGCCATCGTTTTTATACCCAGCGTATAACGCTCACCCTTAATTTTCGATCTTATTTTTTGTGTTCAAAGTGCGCGTTATACGCCGGATTTTACGGTAGATATGTATGTAAATAAAATGTAAACTTAATTTTTGCTTAATATGTGTTTTTGCTTGCAATATCCTTTAACACTAATACTTCAGTCAAACTCAATTTGGTGTTAAATGATTTTCTCTATAATACCTTTCTAATGTATTACAATAATCCGGCCAAATTGGCACTTTGAGCTAGAACAACGCTCAAATACAAATGAATAACACATAAAGAGCGAGAGAGATAGAGAAGTGGAGATGCTGCCCTATAGATACGTGTCAAATTCACATTGTCGTGTTTTTTTTTCTTTTGGTCTTACCTATACTGGGTGGGGCCGAATTCGACCGAAAAATTCAGAGGGATGATAGGCAGCATGGGGACGACACATCAACATAGAACATGGGATCGCAGGCCACGTTTAGTCGGAGTTTTTCGCAAAAATATTTATGAAAGGTGTGACGCCGAGTGAAATGAAAAGGGGAAATAAGAGGTAAGAAATACATTTGTTAGGCGTAAAGCATGTTACGAATACGAATAATACTACAGCTCGACCTCAAGAATCCAACGACAAGTTATTGTCACGGGAATTGTTCACTTAGGAACAGCCGACACCAACGAAGGATTGTCAGACGCATTCAAACAAATCTTAACTGGCGTGTTACCTGAAGGAGATGTCCTTCCGAGAATCTCCATGTAGCTACCTGCGTCTCATACACAAGAGATTTCAGGTGGCCCTAGAAGAAGGAATCCAAGGGATTGACGTCTGGGGAGGGGGGAGGCTGAGCAATAGGTCCGCCGCGTCCCATCCACCTCCAGGGATATGTAGCATGGAGATGGCTACGCATCACAACTGAAAAATGTGCTGGTGCGCCATCCTGCACGAATCACACGTGCTGTTGCTCAGTAGCCGATATTCCTTGCATCAACTTCTTAAGAAATGGAAATTTTTTTCAAAAGGCGGTTTTGAACCCCCTTTGGGCTCCAAATTTAAATTCGTTTTGGGCCCCCCCTCTTTTTTTGGCTCATCGTTTCCCCAAGGTTACTTCTATAGCCATTTTCACCTTCTAAACGTCATTTTCGACCCCATATTCTATGTTGATTTGTCATCCCAATGATGACTACTAACCTCTGAATTTGTCAGTTGAGTTTGACAACACCCTGCATATCGCGTGTTCATTTCTAGTGTTCGATTTAATAAAATCATTGCAATTTTTTATTGTTAGTCATTCAATGGTTTCTCCGCCCATTTTGCGTTCGGATTCCCCAGGAATTTTAATAATGAGAGAAATATTTGCATCAACTAACATGAGGAGAAAGGACCACGGCACATTTATTACAGAAAATATAAATGTTATTAATTCTTCTATCCGAAATTATGAACTGCATATTCTAACAGGTTTCACTTTGAGATATTTAGGGGGCTGCGGTAGCCCAGTGATCATGGCAGGCATGTCATGAGTTCGAGCCACCACTAAAGCTGAAAATGCCCCCCGTTGGTGGTGGGTAGTTAAAAAGGGGTGCCATGGGTCCGTGCACGTCATTTGACCATGGTTCAAAAATGCGTGGTCCGTCCCAAAAGCTCGTGTATGAACGTGGGGACTTTAAAATTTCACTCACTCATTGAGTTTAAAAAAGGAGGTTCGTATCATCTGAGTATTCTGATATCAAAAGCACCCTAATAATCCGATGAGAATTTATTATGATAATACTAAATGTCACTTTTTAAAAATAAATATAAATGGAAAATAAATCATGTTGTGGAATTTAAGGCAATGAAAGAAAATGGAAGAATGTCATGGATATATAAAATTATAGCTTCCATATCACTAACACAAAAAAGGCCACAATTTGTTACATCCACATCAATTTCATTTAAAATGAGATTATCCTACACAAAAAAATCTATCTTTACCTTTTCTACCTACAAAAAGATTATTTTTCCTTCTTTTTAAAACTAATAGTGGAAAAGAATTGTAATTTAAGTAGACATAAAGATCTACTTCTAACCACAAATCCCAGAAGCATTATGTGTCTCAAACCTTGATATGTGAAGGCTTTTTCTGTCTTTTCTAAATCACTGCCCCTCACCCGTTTGCAATCCTAAAAAATCTTACTTCTTTTCGCTGAAACACAGGACTTAATTTAACTCCATTGCTCTAAGGAGTCTTCAAGAAAGCTGATGTTAGTTTTCCTTCTTTACTTCTTTTTTATTCGTCTCTTTGAAAATCTTCTAATATCATTATGTGTCCTAATTCTGTGCGCATGTAAACAGAAAAAAAGTAAAATTATTATTCCAGTGAAGTTATTGTTCCAGGTAACCAAGGAAGCTTTGTCGTTTTTAAACTAAAGAGAAAAAGCTCCTGTGTATTCTCACATCAAATAATTTTATATTCATCAACACAGTTTTCTTTTTAAAAAATTTCTATCACATCTACGCTATAAAAATTCGTAGGTAAGCAAACGTATGTATGCGTGTGCGTCTATCTTCTCGAGAACCGCACCACGCGCGCGTAGAAACTTGCCAAAGGTACCAAAAGATTGGGAATAATCCGAGAAAGCCGTTTTAACTATTTATGTTCCAATATTGCAATTAGTTAAAAAGATAGTAATTAAAAACTTTTAAGAACGGGTTTTGACACCAACTTTGATTTGTATGCATTGTAATAACACTGTTATTTTTACAATGACAAAAGTTGGCGTCGAAAATCAGTTTTCAGCCAAACTGGAGTTTCATGACGCTGCTCTATTGACTGTATGAATTAACTTTGTTAAAAAGATAAATGCTTTTAACATGTGATTAACTTAAAATGTATTATTAAAATCCCAATCTCTACAATGTTTTACATTTCTTACAAATTTTTCTATGGATTCTCTTGTACTTAAATTCCAAAAAAAAGAAAGTTACAACCCTTTTTCCAAGTAAATTGGTATACTGTATATCTTTCTCAATGCTGCCAAGTTAGACTGAGATGGAATACTGTAAAACTTTTTTTAAAATTTATGGAATTTCAGAATTTTGAAAATTTTCTATTTTTCTGCTTTTTTGCATATAAAATATTTTAAAAAAGGCACTTTTCCATTTCAAGGAGCCATAAAAATGCAGCGAAAAAAACTGCTAAAATCACCAAATGTCAGTAATAATTAATTGTGGTAAACCTACAACAGAATTGACCAGTTTGAGGCTTATGGAGCATGTGCAGGAGGACTTCTGATACATTACAACTGATAGTTTTCTCCTATATTTAAAAAAATCGATTTAGAGTGAAAAACTATAAGAAAGAATATAAGAAAATGTGCTGAAATGTTTTCATCAGATAGTATTATTTACATTTTGAATCTTTCTTTATACAGTGAATGCGAACGAATGTCTACGTTTTCTCTCCCATACATTTTTTTAATAGTTGCATATTTTTAATGAGATAATCAAACATGCAGAAGTAAACAGTCGTTTCAATAGTTAATGATAAAAAATTTCTCATTCATTATTTAATAAAAATTTATATAAATTAATTTTTTTTTAAAAAAAATTTAGTATTGTTTTTATTATTTATCACAAAATTAATTATTTAATAATACAATCGTACATTGTCTTTTTTCTTGTGGACAAAATTAGATTAGTTTTGTAAATTTGAAATCGAAAATAGAAATTTAAAGAAAGATCTTATCATTGCCGAAAATAAGACTGAAAAAGAGTTTTATACACGTTAAAGTCCGTGTAATGCCGGGGCCCCGAAGGGGGAAAAAATTATCTCAAAAAAAAAAGGAAAAAAGAAAAATTTTTTGGAAAAGAAAAAAAAATAACCCTTTAGCCTTCGAGAGGGAAAAAAAGGGAAAAATTATTGGGATAAAGTTAATTTCCGTAAAAGCCCATGCTCCGGGCTAAGCGGGGGGGAAACATACCATCCCAAGGGGGGAAAAGGTGGAAGATATTTCGAAAAAAGGGGGTTTTAATGCTTATAGAACTTACAAAAAAACCAGGGAAACAATGACACAGGGGAAAAGGGAAATTTCCGGCAAAAAAATTAAACCCCGATGAAGCCCGTGTAAAGCGGAGCCATACAGCTGGTTTCTTTTTAATTGTTCTTCATTATTAAAATGTTTGTAGTATATATAATTGTTTAAAGATAAATATATAGGCAATAATCTAATGGGTACATATTTGAAAATATGAACGAGAAAAGTTCCCTAAATGCATTAATTTTTATCCTGATCTCTTAATTTCCCTCTATGTCCTACTTTTTGTAAATGGTTTCGTCTCTTCGAACACGTTAAATTGAAATTGGTTTCAATACGTTTCCAATATGTTGATATTTAAATTTGCTGGGTTTTTTTAATCAGTGTCATCTTTTAAGGATTCAGCCCTGGCAGAAGATTTTTTTAACTCCCCCTTCCGCTACTCCTTTGTATCGGGTTCTATTTCGTTCTCCTACTAATCTTCTTGGGGAAAATATTCTTTAACTGTGATTTTAGTTTAAAAACCTCTTTTTATGGAGATAACTTGATTTTATGCAAATGTAATCTATTATTTAAGTGCCAGTCGTTGAGTATGCGAGTTAATAGTTAAGCGTTGGTCTTTAAGCTGAAATCCCAGTAAACAGTGACAGGTGGTCACGCATCTTAGAATTAATAGTAAACGGAGAATCTACCAGAAAGTGGTAAAAGAACTAATCGTGGAGGTGACCACCCTATCAAGCTTCAAGAAGGATCATACAAGGAGCTTTTCTACAGATAAGTATTTCCCATAATTTATAGTTACCTCATTATGGGTTAAGATTTCATTTTGCTTCTAGAGTTAAGTTGTAAAAGTGTATTTCGTAAAGTGGTAAAGCTTAAATGAAATTATCTGTGTATTGGTCATATCTGCTTTTTCCTCGAGCACTTTCACACCCGCGACCTTTCGAGCCTCGACACCTTGATATACCCATCTTTTCTCGAAACAAAGTACATTTTTGGCACCTTCTGTGAGGCCGTGGGTGGCTGCGGTAAGCCTAGTGTGGATGATTTGTGGCCGGAATGTGATTTCGAGCCTAGTGCCCCGGGAAATAAACCGTGTAGAGCAGGTGGTGCTCGTTAAATCTGTTGAGGTTCAAAATCTCCCCTCCCCCTCATTTGCATAGTGTGTAAGTTCGGAAAGGGGGTGCTAGTTCCAGTGTTGTCCTCATCACTTAACAATGGTTCAAAATTACGAATTTTGTCACCAGTAGCCCTTATGTGGCCTTAGAGTGGAATGTTACTAAACACTCACACACTGGTGAGTGCACACTCTGTAGTGCTGGCTCCAAGTTTAAATTCATAAAACAAACATTCACGTAATTACAGCAGGGGTGGCCAACCCACGGCACGCATGCCACAGTGGGGCACGGCGGAGTTGTAAGTTTGGCATGGGAAGACTTATTGAAATATTTGAAAATATAGTAAAAAATAGTATTTTTCTTTTACAATTTTATCGAAAAGCAGTGGGTTTAGAGAAAGAAGGACCCCTGAAAGTTTATTTAAAATACGCTTAATTAATTAAATAACAGTAGTAAAAAAATTACCATGTGTAGAATACTATTTAATTTTGCTGGCTTTCCAAAGGAAAGTTCAGTCGCGAGATTTTGGAATTTGAGGGAGCGTGTCTTACTAGAACTGGAAGAGAACAATGAACTTCTCGGTGAGTGCTTGCTACTCAACAATGAAGATTGTCCATGAGATTAAGCTTTTCTTACCAGTATTATGGGACATTTAAATAATTCAAATTTAAGCTTACAAGTAAAAGATGTTATTTTTCCTACCCTAATTGGTTCCCATATCTTTTGTAAACAAACTTTTAAATCATTTGTCTCTATTTTGAAGAAAAAAGATTAACGTGTTTCACAATAATGCAGTAAATATCTACCGAAGTTAATAATGCTTCGAGATATAACAGATCTTTAAATTTAATATTCATTTTGAAGGATTCATTCAGTGCTACGTTGGAGGGTTTACAAGATGATAAAAAAATTGCTTAGCTTTTCATAAATACTTTTTCAATTTCTCTACAATACGTTAATTGTTACCCACCTGAAATCCAAATTGGAATTATTCACCTACACCACCATACTAAGACTGAAAAGCAAGAATAAGAAACTTATTTCAACTTAAGTGATCCGAATTGAGGTAATTTTCCAATTTACACGATTTGCTTGTCAGATATTTTTGTAGTTTGGGATCAACATTTGCTAGTGAACAAATGATTTTTATTACGAACATATTATAAAATCATACTATCGTCCAAATTTAACACTTAAAACAACTTAATTTTGTTCACATCTTCAAGAACCAATCCTAAAATTGAATGAAAAAAATTCAAAATTCAAAAGCCACACTGACACTAGCAAGTGCTGACTGCTTAATAATGAATTAGAATTATATGTTTAAAGTTACTCATTTCTATTTTATACGTAAAACGTTTACTAAAAATAAAGTAAAAATTTTATTAACAATAAAAATTAAGTATTTATTATATTAGTTTCAAAGTTTTACTACTCATACTCGCTCAAAAAATATGCTAATTGCGTAAAAATACCATAAGCCAATAGGGAAAAAATTTTCACTTTTTTTATATCTTGTTTGTTGGAAAAGTTTGGAGTGGCACGCATAATGATTTATTATCAGATAGTGGCACTCTTACCAAAAAGGTTGGCCACCCCTGGATTAGACTATAAATTAAAGTAAATTATTCGAAATTCAGACAGTAGCTAATGCAAAACAATGCTAATATAATGAACAAATAATACTAAAAATCTTAACGAGTGTAAACAATCCTTGAAATTACTGTACATAATGAAAGTTTTTTGGTTGCCTCTCGTATATTTTAACATTTTTAATATCAAGATTTTAAATTTCATTAATAATTATGAGGTTTTTGTTAAATCCAACACGAATCTACAGGTCTCAGCTATTTGAAAAAACATTCGAATAGCTGATTTAAATTACGTTTCTATTCTTTCTTGAATCTGTTCCTCTACTAAAATCATCAGAAAAAAAGCTTATATAGAGTTTTAATTCCAATTCCTTATTTTACCTGTGTGTGTGTGTGTATTCCTGTCATTTATTATAGTGTATTTCAATAAAACATTACAAGCAAAATTTGGGTTGCAAAAATCATTTTTAATATCAATAAACAAATTTTGTTGAATAAATATTGCTTTGTTTTAAACCAAAAAATGTCACTAAGAAAAGTATTGGCCCATTGAAATACGAAACTAAACAGTCAAGGCTAGCAGATTTCTTGCTGGAAAGGCAGCCGAAAAAGAAACAGCGCTGATTTGTCAACCCTTGGTCACGTATTTTTTTAGATTTCTTTCTAGATATTATTCAATATTCTATTTTTTGCTTTTTATAGTAGAGATCAATACAGGCTGATAGTGCAAGTTATAGAAATAAGGGAGATCAAGGCAATTTGATGAGGCTGGTCAGGATAAAGAATGATTTAGTTTTTTCTTAACTGATACAGCTAAGTCGAACCATTTTACACACACAACTAGCTCTGCACATTCCTAGATACTAAAAAATTGTGCAATGAGTACGCTACTGCCACTTAGTTATTTTTTTAGATTTGTGCGTATATTGGTTGACGTGTTGTAATTCTCAAGACCTTCAACTAAGACCTGGTGGAATAAAGGATAATAAAGATGGTTATTGCAGCTACACATGATTACTTTACTTCAGTAGTCTTCAATTGTGCTCCACGGAACCCTAGGGTTCCACAAGACATACCTAAGGGTTCCACGAGTCAATAAGAAATGGAAAAGAAAATTATAAAAATATGTATGCAAAAAGAGTTCGTGTTCTCTATAGAGCTTATATAACCACACGTATCTAAAGCTCATCCCCGTTATTAAAACTGAAAATATTTAATAACATTAATTTTTAATACCTTTTAAATATTTATTACAATATTGTAAAAAAACATCAAGACGGTTTTTTTCCTCATATGAATTACCAGTGGTGTAACGTACGCCTCCGCCACCCCCATACTACGGAGGAATGCAGGATTCTAGGGGCCCAAAGCCTGATGAAAAATGACAGCCGAATGTACCCTTTGTAAAATCCAACTTGGGATCCAAAACCTGACTTTGCTGGGGAAGCCCTAACATTATTCATTATGCTACTGTGAATTACTAATACATTTGGAATGTTTATTGTAAATCTATATATATTAAATTATTAAACACACACACACAATATAATAAATATTTATATTATTTACTATCCAGGGCTCAACGAAATAACTTTATACTCGTTAGTACAAAGTCTTGAAAAACTAAATAGTTTAATAGAGAAAAATACATCGTTTTTCATTCCAGGGGAAGAAACACCTATAGTGAAGGAGAGGCAACTACTTTTCGATATATCAATAAATTCACTTTAAAATCTAAATTGAAACAAGAACAGCTCCTAAATTTTCGGTAACAAATCCCTAAACAAATTATATATAGAGATTTTCTCACACAGCTATAAACATTTTAACAATGTATTTTAAGGGAAAAATCTTTAGCACCATGAGTGGCTACAAAAACAAAATATAAAAACAAATCAAACACTGAATATAAAATGCGATCTCAGATAATATCAATAAACCTAGATTTCGACAGTTTGTGTAAAAAAAATGTAAACACATATCCCAGTTACTAAATATAATGCATGGGTAGGTGACACTTGAATCATTAATAAAGATTATTAATGATTAAATTAAATTAAAATTTTTAGTAAACTTAAAACGTTTTAATTGGCTTTACGTAAAGTACCTGAAACAGGTTGGTCTACTTATTATAATTTAAGGTCTAAATAATATTTTAAGGTGTATTATATTCTTGTGTGTGTCGAATGGGGTTCCACGAAAACGCCTCATAAGGGTTGCGTGAGTGGAAAAAGTTTGAAGACAACTGTCTTACATAATAAATTCACACAATCATTGCTTAGTTACAGGGTGACCCAAAAATAGTGCCCAAACTCTTCACACCTATATTCCTCGTTGGGAGCATATAAAAAATGCCTAAAAAGCTATATCTGCGCGATGCACAGTTACAAAAGAATACGAAAAACCTAGCATGCCGGTACTAGAGAAAAACACTGTATTGCACACATCAACAGCAGTAGAAGCAAAAAGTCCTATCGAGGCAGACTTGAGCGTGGCGTGTAATGAATGAATGCACATGTAGGGATGGCGATTCTTTCCGAAAAAGATCGATTTTTAAATCGAGGTCTAAAAGGTCAATTTCTAAAAAATCTTTTTTTTTTCAAGTCTGCATTTATAAAGCAAATATAAATCCATTTTATGAAAAACAAGAAAGATACCATAGTAAACGATCCGTGAAATCAGGGAGTTTTTTAGTTCAGGGAATTCGACAATTACAATTATTTTTAGTACCATATCAAAGGATCAGGTATAAAAGAAGATATTTATTTTCTAAATGTATTTTTTACATTAAAAAGTTAAGAAAACACATAATATAGTTTATAGCTCCCAATGCTTAATATCTAAGCTTTTTAAAAACAACAGTCTGGCAAGTCTACTGGGATCCAAATGGTTCCACTCATCACTTGTGAAGTTTCCGGCAATGTCTCGCAAATGTGCCCACAAGGAACAGATGATCCCATGATACTTACAGCAATTTACTTACCCTCAATTACTTATTATTCCGTAACAAACACTACATAAAAATAAATATTTATTTCGCTAATCACAGTACATTATGACAGTCAATTAATCAAGGCATAAACAAATGACGCAATATCAACAAATACAAAAATTCAAAGATTACAAACGTATAAAACGTTTTTATTTATTAAAGAGAGGCGAAGGAAACTAAGCACACAAGCATCTCACGAGTTTTTCAGTAATTAACCCTTTAACCACCGACACCATAATATTACGGGCTTTAAAGATAGTACTTTCAACTAATTGTGAATAATTTTACGGTTTTTACCAAAACGGAAAAAAATCGAATGTCGATTTTCTAGGATGAAATATCAAGTTACTGAATCGATTCAGTGTTACATATCGATTTAAAAAATCGATTTTATTTTTGCCCGAGAAATCGATTCTTCGATTAATCGATCTCAGATCGCCATCCCTGTGACAGCTTGGATTCCACCGAAGTACAAGCAGCATACAGATGAGCAACTAAGTCACTACGTCTACATACACCAATTTCTTGAGATTGCCATAGGAAAAAATCCAACGATGGGATATCCGGCTATCGTTGTGGCCATAGAACTGGATCCCTAACGTTTTATCCTGCCTTCGGGGTGGTCCATATGCAAAAAATTAAGTACAGGAGCACGGAAATGCACCGGATCGTATAAGTACAGTTCTTCAGGCAATTTTTTGTACGAGGAATCTGGCTGTTCAGAGTTTGGGTGCTGTTTTGGGGACGCCCTGTATGCTTTATTCTAAACACAAAAATCTGACTTTCAATATTACCTATCGGGGCAAGCTCAGTGAAGCAAGATAGATATTGGTAGCTTGTCCAAAGTGCTTTCTACTGAATCTTTTTTCTGGTTACGTTACTTGATGTTTCATTTTAAGGGCTCTTATGAAAGCCACGGTTGAGACAACCTAGTCACTCCTCCAGGGCAAAAAGATTGATGAGTATTGAATTATGTCAGGAGTCAGTATACTATCTATTGCGTGTCACATATGGCACGTGGTAAAAAATTCTCAGTGGTACTCTCCACTACTCTACACATTTGTCAATAATTGAAAGAAGGAATGTTGATGAATTTGTACTTCAGAATATTAGACATTTACGGATTTGCGAAAAAATCTGAAAAATAACTCTAAATATATTTTTACAGCAATTTTATAAATTATTAGCCATTGCAAGAAGGATTTAACCGTTTGAAGAGAGAAAATTGTACTTACTCTGCTTTCCGCTTTTGGTTCTACAGATCTATGTAAGAAATATTTCCTCATATGAAAAGATTTCGAATCCACAATGTTTAACAGCCGAATTTTCAAACTCACGCCAAATTAAAAAATTTACACATTATACTCCTAATTTTAAGAATATGAAAGCAGAGCGATGCAAGCGCTACATTCGCATTAAAATTTTTATTTATCTTCTCGTTCAGCTGTTATGATGGGAAATACTTATATTTTATGTTGTCTTTTCTTATTTTATAAATATGTTTAAAAATGAATAACATATGTGCAATTTTAATTCTTTATATTTGTTAAAGAAATAGTTATATTTTATAATGTTTGTTTTTTGTGTTAAGAAATATCTTTAAGTGGTGTAAAATTAATATATAATAAAACTGTAAATATCTCTCTCTAAATTATTCACCTCTATTCTCTGTATGCATTATCGCTGGAATCGAATTGTTTCAAAAATGTCCTACTGTGTGTCACACAGAATTCTATTAGAAGATTGGTTTGGCACACCACAGCTAAAGGGTTGCCGACCCCTTTTTAGACCTTGATTTTAGATTATATCGGAAGCGAAAATTTCTGAATCATAAAATTAAATTTTTTGAGCATAAATAACCTTTTATAACTTCAGTAAATTTATTGTACAAATTATAATTTTGTGATTTATTACGTATTTTTATTCTACTTATTATTATTTCAGCAAATTTATTTTTTAAAATCTTGTTTAATTATTTTACACACAAAAAAAATTATTTTTAAGAATATAATATCGAAATCATTTTTCCTTCTTGATTATCAAGTAAAATTTTAAAAAGAATTAACAAAAAAACACGCCATTCGGATATTTTCTCCTTTTATTATTACTTATGGTATCCGACTGGGTTCGGAGACAATTTTTTCAATGGGTTTGGAGAGACAAATATGACTTAAATAATTATTTAATTGTAATTTTTTAAGTAAGTATGTTGCAAAACTATAAAAACACAGCAAAAAGAATTTTCTGAAAACTTATTTTTAAAGTGTTACAAAAAACTGCTCTTTTGCTAACAACTCTAAGTATATATATAAATTACAAAAATAAATAAAATTTGTGCATAAATGCAATTCTTTAACATTTAACTATGCTTTATACTAAAAAAGCTCAAATTTTACTGTAAAATTATGAAAAACAGGGGTTTGAAATGAAAAAAAACCCAGAATTTTCTTAAAAAAAGTTTTTTTCGTATAAAATTACATTAAAAAATAACTTAAAAATTACACTTAGCTTTTAGCAGAAAGATTTCATTTTAGTACAAAAAATAAATTCAAAACTTTCATAAGAATATTTCAATTACTTTAAGAAATATTACTCTTACCGTTAACCATGATGTACACAAAAATAACATTCTTCAGAAAATGCAAAATTAAGTTTAT
This sequence comes from Trichonephila inaurata madagascariensis, assembly GCA_019973955.1. Classification (NCBI taxonomy): domain Eukaryota; kingdom Metazoa; phylum Arthropoda; class Arachnida; order Araneae; family Nephilidae; genus Trichonephila; species Trichonephila inaurata. Next base: position 39,483 of record BMAV01003100.1, read on the forward strand.
ATTTGCAATGAAACTTTTTAAAGAATAAGGAAGGTATTAAAACTCTCCAGGTTTGTACGTGGTACCTTTCTGGGCCTTATACTTCAAACTTTTACATTTTTGAAGGTCCTTTTTTTACGAGACAGTTTCTTATCTGGTTTATAATGTCTCGTAGAATCAACAATTCTCGTTTTGTGGAGGTACCAAAAATATCCCTTCATTTTAGGTCATAATTTCATTCCTAATTTTTGAAGAAGAGGTAATAGACCAACAAACACCCACAATTAAAAAGTGTTATTGCGATTAGTGTTTGTAGCTCAACAAAGGTGTCTTTCGGGATTATAATTCACGCGACATTGTTAAGACTTCTATTGCAGTTCTGAGCTTTCCCGTGAAGAAGTTTCTTAGGAGATTTTGATCGCAAAGCTCCTTATAAGCCATTTTAAAAGAATTAATAATGGAATTTGGAAGATCCGTTGATTTTTCTTTCAACATTTTTCCAACAAATTCTGCTCTCTGGAAATCTCTTCTTTTTTGGCCTCATTGATCTGGTTTTTGGCATGACAACTTTAATTTAACAAAAAATATCTATAACAGTATATAAATGTACTAATAAAAAGATATGAATATAATTTTGAACACAAATGATAAAAAGATAGCAACTCATTTAAATCAAAACAAACATTGCAATCAGATAACTGTTGCCTATATTTGAAAGCACGAAATATATCTATTAAAACATTTATAAAGTGAAATAAAGTTTACTAAACATGAAAATAATTCGTTAAAATATTTTAAATGAATAAAAATCGTATTTTTCGAACCGAAAACTCACACTTTCGGTTTCGATTTGGGCTTACTACCTGAAACAAAAAGAGCTATACTTTTCTCTAATTGACTCAGAGTTAAAAGCAAGATATTTTTAGAAGGCTTATTAAACAGGCTACAAAATAAAGACTATAAAATAAATTTCGATTTCTTTTTTGATAAAAATGATTACTTTAAATCAGTTGGATACCTTACCTTTGTAAACTGTTAATAACGTAGAAATGAATACTTAGAAAATAAAACAGTTCTAAATACCCAAAAATCCATGCGTAGAATAACAGAAATATAAACTTAAGCAATAACAACTGTATGACTCAATTCTAGACAAAACTTGACAAAAAACTTTATGCAGTTACGACAAGATAAACATGTTCCAAAATAATTTATTTATTCTTCGAATGAGAAAAGATTTTTACAGTTTAAACTGTCTTGAAGGCGAAGTGGAATTTAAACTTTCGCCATCTGAAGCAGAAACGAGACTCGCTGAAAACTTTTATCTATCTACTTTCGAAACCACTAATCACCAGAAAATTGTTGGTGATTTTAGAAAATTGTTAACCGCTTTGTAAATTTACACTCATGGAGAAGATTAGATTTCTTGAAAGTTGCTGTTTTTTGTCAAAGGGAAACGTGACACTAGTTTAGAAACTCTTACGGAACCAATTAAAAGCTGTTTTCTCTTCAAAATCCTTTTTGTTGTTTGGTTAAGGGGATGTAGGAGGACTTTTTTAATACATATCGATAATTTTGTCCTAGTTTATTTGAGAATTTATGAGTTCTTTTAAGAATATACAATAGTTTTTCAAAAAAACATTTATTTTATGCTGAAATCAAGATTTAGATTGAATGAAACTTTCCGGTCACTGATTTTAATTCGTGGTGTTTAATTTAATGTTTCACTTAAATGTTTTAAAATAATGCTATATACCAAGAAGTAATAATATTAAAGTAGTATTATATAAAATTTTATAAAAATTTTCTCAATATATGTACTGAAATTTTGTACTTCTTTGTTCGCTTCTCTGCTTAAAAGGTAGAGGTGGTCAAGGTTACGGATTTGTGGTCGGTTTGTCAAGAGTTTAAGCCTATAACTGCTACAAACCTGCCATGTAGAGGACGATGCATGTTAAATCTGTCGACGCTCAAACGTCCTCCGTTGATGTGTGTGGAAGTTAGGAGAGGGGGTGCCAGCTCAGGGGCCATCCTTATCACTTGCCCACGGTTCAAAATTACGGGGTCCTTCACCAAAAGCAGAGAGTAGAGTAGTTGAATAGTGCAGCGTTAATAATGACTCACTCACTTTGCTTAAAGGGTATTGTTGTGCTGTAATATTGTTATGTAAATCAAAACTATCTAATAATGTTAGACTAGGGGTTGAAGAACTTGTATTGCGGAAATCGATTCGCAAGAGGAGTTATGAACACTTAAAAAAAAATAGACTTCAGTTTTAGAAATTCTAGTTCTTTTTAAATCGAGATGTATGCTTTATATATAAGAATGTTTATCAATACATATGAAAGCTTAATGGAATGACTTATAATTCAATAACTTCACTAAAACAGTAAATTTACAACATATTGAAATACCCATCGAAACGTGTGGGTAACGTCTAATTCTGTATATTGTTGGGATAAACATACTTTTTAACTCTAAAATTCGTTCGACTTCCTAAACTTTAAATGGTATTATTATTATTTTTTAATTAAAAGTTTATCTCCGTAAAACTTGATTTACCTGTTGCCTAATTTTGAGATAAAAAAAAACTTAAATAGTTATAAGATAAAAAAGTAAAACAAAATTTTATTATCCACTAAAAACACTTAATAATTCACTGTGTTGAATGTAATTTAGTTATGTTAAAAAGAATCTATTCAGTCAGTAATTAAATTTTCAAGCCCGCAACCCTTTCATCTAGACAAGCTGTATTTAGATTTCCTATTTTTAAAAATCCTTCTTTTTATTCGGAGGCGGAACGGTGTTAATTAACTGAAACAATTTTAAATTCGTTTCATAGCGTTTTACGTCACCAAATACAATGTTTTCAAAATTTTATTACTTAGTCTTTTTGCTGACAAAGAAGCCATATTTTGCTTTGTAAGGGTTAGTCAAGAGAATGAAAAAAATTCATCAAGTATTCTATAACAGTTCTTGACGACATTCTCGTTTCACAGAGGTTAATTAAAAATGCTTAATGAATATATATTAAGCAATCAGTGATGCCACAAAGAAGGTCTCTTGAACAAGAAAACTTTACGGCAAGAACAAAGATTTCTGAAAATTTAATCATAAAATATGAAAACCTTCAAAAGCACGATTCTACGTAAAGAAAATATTTAATGAGTTTCTTTCTTGAAAAAATCGTTTGTGAAAGGGAAAGAAAATGACTTTAATGCTAAGCTAATGAAAAAATTTAAATAAGTCATACATGACTCAAAATATTCTTTTTTTTAATCATAAAAATGCACTACTAATTTAAAAGAAACAATGTCAAATCTAAACAGGAAGTTCAAAGAGTGGATTGTGAGCTGACGTTTCTGAAACAAATACTTTTAATGATTTTCTTTCTCTTTTTACAGAATATGAAACTAAATCTTTTACTCCATTATTCTTAAGATAAACATCTGATTTTTTTTATGGGAGGCGGGGATGCTGTGTGTAGGTTGTTTTTTCATGCAAAAACGAATTCCTGAGAATTTTTTAGATCTCTGTTATTGTATTGCAAAATATGCCTGAGAGAGAATAACAAAGTCCAAAAGAAAAGAAAAAAATATTAGAACGATCACTAACAATCAACAAGAGGCTATTCTCGACTAACCTCGTAATTTGGAGCCTCCGTCCAATTGTCATAACCTGGAGGTTGCAGGTGTAGGTTGGAACACAAAAGAAACAGACATAGTTATAAATATAATTACTTTTTATTTATGATTCGTTCCAGTTTTATAACAATGCGAGCAATCTTAATTAGTTTTCTAATCAAAGCTCCTAAGATTTTCCAATAGACACTTATATCTTGATCCGACTATCGGTCACTTGTCAGCTTGCTACAGTCCTTTTCAAAAGTGCTTCTCTATTAATTCCACTTTTTCCAACCGCAATTCTTGCTTGAATAATAGCGTAAGAACTAGCGACTCACTACTATCACGATTAACAAGTAACTCATCCATTTCCAGGGTTTAAATAGATCTTACATTAGCATAATGTCAAGTAATCTCTTTGGAGGGCAGTTTTATACTCAAACCAAAGTTGAAGAAGAATTTTCCCAAGGGGATTAATAGAAATATTGCGGACAAAACACATCACAAACTGACCTGGACGACACCTGATGTGACACCCGTTTCCAATCTACCACACCACACCAAGGGTAGAACTTTGAACTCGACAGATTTAACGTGCATCAAGTAAAATTGTTATCGTGTGAAGTAAAATTGTCATAAAAATTACTTTTTCAATGAATCAATTATTTTATAATAATAAGAGTAATATATACCTGAGCTTCTTCAAAACGCAATTTTTTTCGTTCCGGTTTTACGCTTCGGTTCATATATATATATATATATATATATATATATATATATAATATATATATATATATATATATATATATATATATATATCGGTTTATTTCCGGTTTTCGTTCCGAAAAAATAACGATTTTCGGTTTAGTTCCGAATAAATAATTTTATTTTATGTATATTGTTACGAATTTTGTGTAAATAGTGTAATAATTTGTATTTGGGTGTTTAATGCTTTTGTATTACACTATGTTGTATTTATTTCATGCTAAAATTGTACTATTCACCAGCAATGCCACCCCTTACGTTATAATGGCGATTCAATGAGAACTTGGCGAAATCTTGGCGGTAGAGCCAAGTTGGCATCATTTTTGGCTACCAAGTTGGCGGCCAATTTGGTGACTTATATTTTCCCGACTGTTTATTTTCTTTGTGATTGTGCGACATGGTCGATTTTCGTTGACCATATCGTGGGGTTTCAGCGTAAGTTAGAGGTGTGGGATTCTCGAAATGATGAGACATTTTAGAATTCTTAATATGACTTTTATTAAGATTTTAACTTAAATTACTTATATATCGAACAAACTTATATTAAGTGAGAATAAACCAAAACACGTAGTCTTAATTAACACAGATCGTGCAATTAGATCACTTGTCAATATAATTATATTATATCCGCCTACTCTCAATCTCAATAATATATTCGCGTTCAGAATATAATCTTCCTACCTTGGTTGAATACGCAACGTCCAATCCACTTCAGATATTTCTATAAGCAGGCCTACAATGGTATGTACCTTGGTTGAATGGCTAGGTTTTCGTGATTCTAGGTAAGCTGTCAATCAACACTTCTATCTTCTCTGAACTGAACTTTCTCTAAATTGCCATCGCGCTCACTAAAACTTCTGTCTTTTTAAAGGTTATTTTATTTGCATCTATCCTTCGTTTCACTTCTTGGATTTGGGTTGGAAAAGATTTGCCATTAATCGTGGCCGTCAAAGAATACAGAGGTTATGTTAGAGAAAGGACGTGTGAGACGTCACAAGTTTTGCATAAAATCCACGAACCCGGATCTACGTAACAGTTTGGTGTCAGAAGTGGAATTTTATGCCAATAACAAGAGCGATGCAGGAGCAACTGAAGGCTCTGTTGGAAGGCATCAATGCCTTGAAAAACGACCAAAACGAGACTATAAGAGGCCAAGAAGAAATGCAAGAAAGAATGGAGAGAGGCCAGCGAGAAATACAGAAAAGCTAAGAAGAAACTAAGAATGAGTTAAAGCAAGGAATGCAGAAAGGTCTGGAAGAAATGCAAAAAAGCCAAGAAGAGACAATGAATGAATTAAAGGATAGAATGGGAAAAGGTTTGGAAAACGTACAGAAATGTCATGTGAAGAATTCTCTAGAAAAGAAAATTGACAGTGTTGAGGAAAAATTCAACACCGTAGAAGACATAATAGCCGGAAAAATGGAAGAAGAATTCGTATTAGTTCAAGAGAAAATAGAAAAGAAAGTTGAGTAGAAAATAGAAAGGTTTAGAGAAGAAGTGGCCGGAAATTTTAACCTTGTATCATAGCGAATTGAAGATCTTGAGAAGAGACTTCTAGCTGTCGGAAATGAGAACAAAAGCAAGATTGTGCTTGAATCTGCCTTCCCAGAACCTGCGCCTGTACCCACAGGGTCGAAAAACTTCGATTTTGGCGGAAAAAGAATGGGAAAGTAAAAGGCAAATTTTCAAATTTTCTGAACCAATGGAGGACTAAGGTGAAATCATTCAGCTGGGGCAGATATTAGAGAAAGGGAAATACTGCAACTCCCCGAAAAAAGCGCGGGAATTTGAATCCTTTCCTGGATTTTCATTCGACCAAAATACCAAGGATAGACTTAGAAAACCCAAACTAAAAAAAAAAACTTATAATTCCCAAGTGAAAGTTCCAAGGCTTTTCCGACCCCAAACAATTTAAAAAAACCCCATTTTTCTGGTGGTCAAGGGAGGAGAAATCCAAAGGATTAAAAATGGAGTTAAAGATCTTAATTTTTTAAAATTAGGAAGGCCCCATCGCCAGTCCAAAAATCGCCTTCCACCCAAGCTTTTCTAAAAAGAAAATTAAAATTGAGGGGAAATGAAGTTTAATCCCTCAAAACCCAGAGAAAAAAAATTCGGTAATGGGTGCAACTGGACACCTGAGAAGAAACTGTCCCCGATCACACAAGGAAGGATGAAAACCCGGTATCTTCTTCCAAACAAGAAAACTAATATATGGCCATCTCGCGGAGTGGAGGGGGTCAGATAATGAAAAGCCCCATCATAAAATTCTCCGGATTACGGTAGTAAATGCCTGCGACAAGGGACTTTACGTAATAGGACAAATGAAAAACATCTAGTGCCGTATGGTTGTTGATACTGGCGCCAATGTGTCTATAATCAGAAAAGATTTGGCCCAAAACTCAGAAATAATTATTATCTGGATGCCGCCCTGCGTTTCCTTCCAAACAGTGACGGGTGACAAAATTCAGGTCCATGGGAAAGCTAACATCTCTCTAAGGTTTGGAAATATCGACTATCACCATACGGCATATATAGCGGATATCAACGATCCCTGTATTTTGGACTGTTTTCGAAGAAAAAAAACAACTGGACTTTGAAATAGCAATATGCATTCGATTTGAAGACATCACTCTTTTGGCTTACAAACTTTTAAATCAACCCAGAAAATTTGCAAAACCAACACCCCTTTATCACCAAGAACTGAATGTATAACCCCGGTTTTTAGTAGCAGAAAATAAAAAATTCCGTTGGGACAATTGATTACCCGGACCCGACAACTAAAAAGGAGGAGTACTGATAACTTCGTCAGTTTAGACCTCTCGGTCACCCCCAGTGAGGTTGGCTAACTTAGTGATAAGACAAGGACTATCGAGGAAGGAGAGGTTGTAGCATCTTGTGCTCCTGTCACTTGTGTAGACCGAAAATGTAATAGCCAAGACCCTTCTTCAAGACGATCTAGTCAGGGATTTACTACAAAGCACTGACTTAGACGCAAAACAGAGATGTGCTGCAGGAGAGCTGATTACATAAATCCAAAGCCTATTTTTAAGAACATCTGAGGACTTTGGAAGAGCTAGACTAACTCAACACCGAATTGATACGAAAGAACATCCTCCTATTAAGCAGCACCCCCGACGATTACCGTTTGATAAACAGGAATGTCATGATGTCATTGAGCCATCGTCAAGCCCTTGGGCATCTCCCATCATATTGGTCAAGAAGAAAGATGGCTCTACCAGATTCTGTTGGGGGCTATTTTGAATAATGTCCCCAAAAAGGAAAAATATCCTCTGCCAGAATGTGCCGTTGGACACACTTGCCGGAAATACCTGGTTTTCTCCCTAGACTCAAGAGCGGGTATTCCAAAAGAACTCCACCCTGACGATAAAGGGCTCCCTTCACCACGGGAAAAGGGACGTGGCTATTTGGTTATGCCTATCGGTTTGTGAAACACCTGAAAATTCGAGCGCCTTATGGAAACAGTCCTCGAGGACTTTCTGAGGCCGTCTGGTTTATTTTGATGGCTTTATCATCGGGGGGGCGTTCCTTCGAAGAACATTTTAAAAAATATCAGACGTGTACTAAAATGCTAAAAAAGCAAACCCCCAAATTAAGTCCACCCAAGTGCCACCTTTTCCGGCGTGAAGTCACCTATCTTGGGCAATCTTTTTGGGAAAGTTTCCGAACGGGCCCCGGATAAGACCCAGCTGTTAAAGACTGGAACTGCCAAAAGGATGTTCACCAGCTCCGGAGTTTTTTGGGAGCCCGTATTACCAAATTCGTGAAAAATTTCTCAACTTTTCCCCAGACAACCCATAAGCTTACCGAAGAAAAACAGAAAATTATCTGGATGGGTGATAGTAACAACACCTTTAACAAGTTTAAAAAGACGCACTAACATTGCTGCCCGGGCATATCCTAAAAGGGAAACAATTTTTCGGATACAGATCAAGTCATGAAATATCGGGCTGTGTTGTCCGGAGAAAGATGGTCAGGAGCATGTCATTGCCTAATTTAGCGGTCGTCCTAACCAAAAAAAATTTTGTGACCAGGAAGGAACTGCTCGCTATCGTAAGAGCCGTGGAGCACTTCCATCTACCCCTTACGGTCGAAAGGTTCCCTTTTCGAACAGGTCATGTCATTGACTCTACGAATTTTAAAACCCGAAGGACAAATAGCTAGGTGGATAAGAACTACAGGGTATGACGTAGAAATTCGCCACAGAAAAAGGGTCAGCACATGGAAATCAGACGCCCTTTTAGAAGACCCTGTTTTGGGGCCAAATACGCTCGAGAATCGAAAAAAATTTGGGGTAAAGCCCCAAAATTCCGCCAAGTTACAACACCATCAACATCGGCATTGGATCGTGGGGTGATGGGGGCGTCGGAAAACAACTGCCTGATCCTGAAACAAAACCAAACTTAGAATTCAAGAGTCGTCGACGAAAAGCCCCCCTGGCAAGACATCGCTCCTTTTTATCCTACAACGGGTTTGGGATCTTTGGGACTCCTCCATTCGAGAAAATTTTTTTATATCGAAAAAGGGTTTTCTGCAATGGAAAAAAAATTTGGGGCTTTTATCCCAAAGACAAGAGTTTTAACAGTCCTTTGGAACTCCATGGAACCAACTGGAGGTCATTTTTGGGGTTAGAAGTCCTTACAAAAAATTCGTGAAACCTTCTACTGGAACAAAATTTGCGGGGACTGGAAAAATGCTGTGGCATTTTATCCCTGTGCTGCCGAAAAGGGGCCCGAAAGACTAGAAAAACTGCACTTTAAGTGGGGGTATCTTTTGAAAGAATGCGGGATCCCGCCCCACTTCCGAGATCATCAGATGTGAACAATAAAATCCTGGTGGTGATGGACTAATTTACTGGGCCTGAAGCCATTCTATTTCCGACCAAGAGGTTTCGACTGTTGCAGAGGTTCTAGTTCAACACTGGGTCTCAGATTCCGGGGGGCCCCTCAACTGCACTCCGATCAAGGGAAACTTCGGTTCTCAGTTTCAAGAGCTTTTGAAATACTCACCATCGACAAAACCTTGACCACACTTTACTCCTCAGTCTGACGGCATGGTAAAAGATTCAATCGGAACAGCCTCTCTCTCCCCCGGACCAGTAATCAACAGGACTGGGACAGGGGAAAATTTCCCCCTTTTCCTGCTTTCCACAGGGTGCCGTTCAAACCACAGGCTATTCCCCCCTCCCAGATGCCTTTGGACGAGATCTTCGTCTGCCCACAGTCTTCTGTTCAGCCGACCACCAGATGCATCCTTTGGGGCCCGGAAAAATATCGAAGGGCCAGGCGGGATGGAGGAAAATCATCTGGCTAGGAAAGAACCGGCAGGGGTTCCCAGAAGATGAAATCCAATACACCCTGCAACCGGACACGACTTCCCCGAAGGCGAAAAAATGTGGTTTGGAATCGAAAAAGTCGCAAAGGACTCTACAAACTGCAGACCAACTGGGAAGATCCTTACACATTCTAAAAGACTGAATGCTTTTGGTGCGGATACGAAATCACCACCCCAGAACCGTAGGTAATACATTATAATGGGGACCCTTATCTTGGCCAAAATGAATAATATCCTTAAGTTTAGACCAAAGTCATTAATTATTTTGTAAATAAAAATTATTTCTCTTTTCTCATTTCTTAGATTTTTTTTAGTATTGTAATTCATGTATTTTGAATTATTTGCTTTTCATATGCTGTTGAGTATATTTTTCTTAATAGGATCATTATGTGAGTAGTTTGTCTGTAAAAAGATACTTCTTTACAATTTATGCCCGGAGTGCTTTTTGAGGTGGGGGGCAGTGTTGAATTTTGTGTAAATAGTGTAAAAAAAATTTTTATTTGTTTTTTAATCTTTTATATTACTCTATGTTATATTTTTTCATGCTAAAATTGTACTATTCACAAGCAATGCCACCCCTTACGGTATAATGGGGATTCATATTGGCGAAATCTTAGCGGTAGAACCAAGTTTGCGGCTAATTTGGTGACCATGTTGGCGAGTTCGGAACCCTCTGGATTCTTCTAGAAAGTAGTCGAACTCTCCATTAACATCACGCTCGATGACACGAGTGATTATATTTCTCGAAGTTTCTGCCGCGCCTATAAATAAGAGTACCAGCCGCAACTAGTCATTTTGATTTTAACTATCGAAGAGTGAGGATTGTTTTGACTAGTGATTAACTCGGCTGTGCTTGTGAAAAATCTTTTACATACGTGTATTTTTAAGCACTGACATTTGTGTTTGAGTGCTTTTGAAGGTGTGAAGATCTTCGGAGATATACTCTGTGAATATTGCTGCTGAATCCTGTACTTAAAGGATTGCATTTTTGATAATAAATTCGCATCTCTCTTAAAGAACTGTTTATTTTCTTTGTGATTGTTTTGCATAAAATCCACGAACCCAGGTCTACGTAACAATATTCTTATCTTAAATCAACTATACTAGTTCATTCAATTGAGTTAAATCTATCTTCTTTAAGTAGTTTCCAGTGAAATTGAAACAGAAAAATACTAGAGAGAGCGTCAAAACAGGAAATCGAGAAGCAATGTACATGTACTGATGATAATTATATGGTTGACGCTAAATTAGAAAATATTGAAAAGTTGGTTATAGTAACAAAATGACTGAAGATATATCAAACCGAAATAAGCCGATATATTTTTTTTATTTAGTTCCGCTTTTCGTTCCGAGCAAAATAACGGTTTTTTTCGGTTTCCGATTCAGTTCCGGTTCGAGGCTCTGATGTACACTTCCTTAAACTTCAACTAGAAATGCGACAAGTATCATTGGGGATAAAAGGAAATTATTCAGGAATATAAGATAATTATGAGACCATCTTTTTAGACTTTACACATTTAAGCTTTATTTTGCCAATTCGGCCCCTTTGAGGGCAGATAATTTCGATATTACCGGAGAATAACTATCATTGAAGCAAATTTTATAGTACTGATATTTCAGCTAGTAATAGTTTCAAATTAGACTTTAATTAATTCAATCTAAACTAAAAATCTTTTATTGCAGTCGTTAAATTGCATGTGTGAACTAACGAGAACTAATAATTATTTAACTAACTTTTAATTATAAAGATTCAAGAAGTAGCATTAGAGTAAGGATCTTAAGATTCTCACCAAATTCAGATAGATTAGATAAAGATTGTGTGTTCCTTTCGATATGTTCTGTTTACTTCCTTTGAGAAGAGCGTCTTTTAAGTCTTATGATCGTTTTCAAGGTGGGTAAATCCAGAGTTTCAAATGGCGATAATGCAGTTAAAGAGTTGTGCGCGTAAATTTAAGAAATTAATTAGTAACTCTTCTCGATTTATTAGTTAATTTATTATGATTAAATACTTTAAGGGAAATGTATCAGTTTAGCAACATTAATTTTGTTGAGGAATCGCTCTTGAATATCAAGTATGTAAAGCTTATTTAATTTTGATTTCTTTATCATTTTGTCGTGCATGGTACTCATCTGGTCAACTTTAATATATTCTATCAGTACCAATTAGGTAATTAAGACCAGAATTAGTACATATTTTTGAAAATCTTACTACAAAAATTGTATAAAAGGATTTGAAGAAAGTATAAGAACTCAGTATCAAATCCACAGTGTATAGCAAAACATTTAAGAAAAAATCTTTAGATTTAAAAAGCACTTTTGTTCCTTGGCTATATGTTCTTCGAAAATGCTTTATCCCACATTTTGTTGGATTTATTAAAAACATAGTAAGTAACAAGATTAAAATATATCGAAAAATAGGATACGATTTTGATTTACTGAAGCAAATACTAGCACAAAATGATAAAGACAGAATTACAGAGAAGCTAATCTTGTATACTTTGAAAATTTCTTAAGAAATTGTTTGGAAGGCATTTAGAATGCGATGGGTTAGTTATGTTCTGGAAGTACTTTGTATTGGCTTTCACGCGTGTTTCCCTTGTTTAACCTCTTGGGCTACTTTACGATATTGTTCTTCTTCTTTTTGTCTTGTCTTTGTTGTTTAGTGCATTTTTATATCGATCCAAAAGGCCTAATAACAAACGAGGCCAGGTCTAGAGCTTGAGTACTGTAAAAAAATGTCCTGTGGTGACGTATCGCTTAAAAAGAGATGCAAAAATGGTCATGCAATCAAAAACAGGATTTGGTGTTTGTTTTGCCAACAGTTTCTGCAGATGAGGTAAGATCGGGAATTATCTTGAGATATTTTCATATCTTTGAAATAACCCGTAGACTACAAATTTCCAGGGGAGTTGAGCTCTGGGGTAGGTGGTTTTATGAAACGCTAGTTGGAAATTTTGCGCTTTGCGATCGCGTTTGCATCCTCCGAGGTGACAGCGGAAGGCTGATCCAAGTCCCGAGCCGCCTTAGCGAGGACTTTCGTACATTCATTACCCCCGATCCCTCATTGGCAGGGATCCACTGGAGTTTACTTGGTTTATTAATCTGCCTTAGGAGAATGTTAATGTCTTGTGTAAATTGGTGTCTCTATTGCAAATGGCCTCCAGAGCTGATTTTGAGTCAGAGAAAATTGCGAGACTTTCCGTTACATCATCCGGGAAATGTGACACTTAAAAAGAGCTTCTTTTTTTGAAATTGATTCACTAAATTTTGATTCTATTTGACCTGTAGGAATTTTGAGTTGAGCATAAGCACCGCGCGCGCGGAATGAGTTGGATTCCCACACCTCTTCTAGTAAAGGAATTGTCAGAGGAAAAATAACTACAAGCTTTCCTTGGGAATGGATTGTATCGACATTTTTCTGCAATAAAACTTGTGCTGATTATTTCTTAGAGCATTGTACTAATAAGTTTAAGTGAAGTTCAATTTCAGCCGGTGTCCTAATGAGAAGGATAGGTTCATGAAGAATGTCTAGGCAGGAATGTTCAAAAAGGATCTCTTTTCTGATGTCTCTGTCAAAGTGAAGTGTTGATGATCCACAGAGAGTTTTCAGTCCCTTCCAATCGTTAAAAGCTCTTCTAGAGATGTGGTCTTCATCGTAGTTTCTGACCTTGTATGTAAATTTAACAGTGGCAAGTCTGCGCCTGCTCTCCAAGGAGACAAGACCACTTTCCAGCTTAGCTTTAGAGTTGTTCGTAGAGGACACAGTAACAATGAGGATTTTTGATACTCTATATTGAATAGAACCGATTTTGGCCTTAACAGTATCAGCTGCAGGTGCCCAAACTGGGGATGAATATTCGATATGCCTGACGATGGTGTAGTAAGTACTTTTTAGGGTAGATGATTCTGATCCACACTTTGTGCCCTCGAGGGAGCCTCTAACCCCTAGAGGGCGCGTCCCCATTTGGCGTATTGAGAAACGCCTCCACTGGTTACCAATGAGTGGTAGAAAGGAAACAAAATACCTTCCGTGGACTATCTTCAGATGTCCAATCTATTGAGGCATTTGCAACATTCTTCTACAGATAGTGCATTTTTTGGTACATATTGTATAATAGGATATAAACATTGATGAAGATGCAAATGAATATTGATATATATGTACGCAGAAGAGTAATGAGAGACGGAAGCGCTAAATGGAAAAGCGTCTGAGTGTTAGAAAAGGTTTAGAAGCAATTAGGTGTATACTAAAAGAATATCGAGGGAAATGGCTTTGGAACTCTCTTGAAAATATTAGTAAAAAGCTTGCAAGTCCTGTTGTGTGATGAGATTTACTTTAAATATCACAGTATTTGCATTCTTCATGGATAAAAAGATTATTTTTGGAAAAACAGCTCCACGCGTAAAACTATTCTTTATATTTTATTTTAATTAAATACAATTCAATAATATAAAAAAATTAAGTCAATTCCTACTTAGATCAACAAAGAAAATTTTTATTTTCGCTACTTCTTACTAAATAATTACAATTAATATAAATATGTATATACATATGACAGAATCACAATATTAAGTGGTCATTCATTTTTATTCATTATCATTAAAGTATCATTTTGTCATCCAAAGCAATCGTGTCTATAAAATTTCAGTTCAACTGAATGCTTTAAAACGTGAGAAAAAAAATCTTTTCAAATTTTGACACAAGTCGCCAAAAGGGTCGCTAAGTGGCCAAAAAGGATGCCAACGTGGCTGTATGTTTAATTCTTTAAATATTAGTTTTAATTAATTAATGTTTATTAATTATAATTAAATTATTGTATTGTCATCAAAAATAATCGTGTTTATAAAATTTGAGCTCAGTTGAGCGCTTTAAAATGTATTTTACTAACGATTGAAAATGTCACCAAGATAAATAAATAAATAAGTATATAGGGAGTGTGAACTAATAGTAGAGATTGAAAAAGGAACTATTAGTGCATTGTTATGTCAGACTTTGCGGGGGACCGTTATAACATATTTCATTTGAATTAAGAAATCTCTATTTTTGTATCCTATGGTTTATCAGTATAAAAAAAAGAAAAAAATTATATATAACGAGAATATATATATTTTGAGAGAAGGTAAAGGTGTATAATTACATACGGTTTTTATTGAAATAAAATATTTGAAAATTTACTTTTGATAATAAATAAAATTATTAATTGGATAATAGTATCTTTATAGATAACTGTTATAAGATTACGACATGAAGAGATATTGAGTTTAAAGCTCTTCATTAATTTATATTTCGGTATGATATTACAAAATATGTGTACTCCAAGCGTCCTGTTTACAGAAAAAAAAGTGAAACTCTCTAGAAATTAAATGTATTTTTTTCACACATTATTTTCCAACTTAATTCCTTCAAACATAATACGTCTCATTTGTAGCAAATAACTAATTCTCCAGTTTTCTAACCCAAAACCGATTTCCTGTTTCCTACTTATCAATCCTCCCTCTAACCAATTAACCTCCTTTGACGCACAAAGAATCCAATTAATGTCACTCTTTGCCGATATAACAACACCATTAGGAAGAATTGCAGTAACCTCTGGACTCTGTAATTATAGGTCGCGCTCGTACCCTCCGGAAAAAGGGACCTGGCTGTTATTTCTAAGATTCTAGATAATGTGCGATTGGGGATAGCTATTGACTCTTAATTTCCTGTGTACTAATTTAAAGCTTTCAATAGGAATCCTAGAAACGACTTGAATAGTTTAGAACTTGGAAAAAAATTAATATATTACTTTTTCATTAAAAATAACCATAATTTTTTTTCTTAAAATATATACAATAAGCTATTGTTCTGTTATAAATGTATCGTACACATCATCACAAATCCAGAAAGCTTGTACGAGAGTAAGTCATTAAGTAAGTCACAAATGCATATGGGAGGATTTAAAGTAGTTAAAGTTATCTCCAAAGAATGGTGATAGATGGTAGCCGCACACAGCTGCATGATATTCGATTCCTATTGAATAAGTAGCATTCACACACATATATGTAATGCAGTTTCAAACATAGCGATGGTGCTGAATGGTTGTATGATAGAACAGCAGTTTGCTGCGGTCCGATTTTTGTGGGCGAAAGGACTTGAAACAAAACATATTCATAAAGAAATGTTACATGTTTATGTAGAAAAGTATTTATCACGTAAAGCTGTGTATAATTAAGGGAAGAAATTTTCGCAAGGCCGTTCCAAAATTGTTCATGAAGATCGAAGCGGTCGTTCAGTTTTGATTATGACAAAATCAACTGAGCAACAGGTGCAAAATTTGATTCAGGCTGATCAAAGAGTAACAACTGACAGCATCGTAACAGCAATAGGATGTCTCATGGTTTAGCATACAGCGGAATGCATGATCACATGAATTTCCGAAAAGTGTGTCTTCCTTTAGGTCCTCCGGTAACTGACCGAGGAACACACACACATATATATATATATATATATATATATATATATATATATATATATATGGTGGAGAGTGATGAATGATTCCTGTATGTTGATGCACTTTTTAGATGGTTGGTATTTATTATTTGAAGGCATTGAAGAGGCAGTCCTTTGAAATAATAATTCCGTTTTATTGAGCATTAAACAATTTGCGTTCCAACATCACAAGAAGCAGACATTTCACATGCCGAACACAAAGACAAAAAGGACAAACACACAACGCGCTGCAGCCGTCTGGCTACATGATTACAGACAGAAGAACGAAGAGCTGAGGCGGGATTTCCAGAGGCATTGGTATTTATACCCAGTGGTGAAGACCGTGTGACTATTTTGTAATAAGAACTCTGATTGGTTAAAATTGTTGGGAAAGAGATTTCTGATACTAGTTGATTACAATTAAGATTAAGGCGTTAGTTTTGAGCCAAAGAACTAAAGTTTGTTTAAATATTATTAAAAGAGTTAATTAAAAGGATGCTGGAAATTCATTATTACAGATTAAATTGCAGAGTATTATTACATATATGTAGGCTATCCCATTTTATGCATAAATCATATCCTTTGCGGGTCAACTGGCAATTCTAATCAAAACAGTATTCCACATCAACGCCATCTATCGTCCCTTTTAAAACGCCGACATCAACCTTTTTTTCGGCAGGGCCACTAACACTCGTCAGAAGGAAGCGTCGTATTTCGCGCGTCAAACCGTTCGTCAGCGCCGGGCGGTAAAGTCTTAATAGCACCATAATGAGTTCTATTTAATCTCAATTGCCTCCCTTAAAGTAATGTGATCCTTTCCTATTCTTTGAAATGTGCTTATCTAACTTTCCTATTCTTTTGAAATATTCCCCATGTAAAATACTCTCCCCTATAATTCATAATAAATTATTTATTTCCAACCAGTTTCTTTCTTAAACTATATTTGTATATTTTATTTCTAAATTAACTAATACACCCTAAAAACCCCTAGACATCACGCCATAAAAACCCCGCTATCTGAAGAATCCCACCTTTTGGAAGATTTCGGTTGGATTCTAACATATATATATATAATATATATATATATGGCATTTGCTTTCATTTGTTTGGTCCACAGAAACAATTCTTGGACGCAAACAATTTGTAGATTAAACACGAAGTCCTACTGCGGAAGGAGCAATAACCCAAAAGATGTTATGCAGCTGAAATTAGGGCTCTGATAAAATGATGGAATAAAGGCGTCAACGTTGCTTGATTGAAAAATAAAACTTTATTTGTTCATTATGGATGTTTTAGTAGAAATGCTTCAAAGCTCAAACACATGATAGTGTGTTGAGAAACTCGACAAAAAACACAGAGGATAAAAACTTTTGTAGCAGAAGCATTTATAAGTATAATTCTTACTTTTCTTCAGTTTTCCTACCTAGGAGACTTTCAAATCCCAACTCATTTGTGGAACCTTCCTTTTGATCCCCTGCCTATTTGTTATTCATTCAATTAGTCTGTATTTCATAAATATAGAACAAGGGAAAGAATAGTACTAATCCTAGTAAGGTACTCACTAGCACCTCAGTTTATTAGTGAGTCGAAATTATGCGGGGGTGTTTTTTAAGTTGAAGAAAATCAAATGTCTTTAACGTTATTTGAAAATATCGTTTCTTATGTATAACATAGTTTTAGGATGAAACGTTAGATCTAAATTAATTTTATTGTTAATTTAGATCGACTTTCTAACAGGAATTGCTTGTATTTGATCACATTTTTATTGTGTGTGTATGGTGTACATGTGTGGTTGGGTGCATTCCTCCCATATATAATGAGCCCTTTATATCACGACAAATGATAATCTGGAGGGACAAAACACCAGACGATTGTTCTTGAAGATACTCAAAGAATTCGAGGGGAAAATTTTGGTAACAAAAAATAATTGAAGACCCGCATAAAGAGGGATGTTGACTAAGACTAAAGAATGCACTTGTAAAGAGGTAAAATGGAATTGCATAAGTGAAAAGGAACGAGAGAGCAGTTTGTCTTATGAGAGATTGTATTTCAAAAGAATTACCTCTTGAGGTTGTTCGAACAGAATGAGTTTGTTGAAATATGTAGGGGAGGTAGGGTTCTGAGAGTAAAATAGAATTTGTCGCTACACACCAGTGAAATGCGATCTTTTTGTATTGTAAGAGGAAATGCATGTAGCTAAACAGAGTGAAATACAAGCGAATATATTAATTAACGCTGTACAAATTTTTAGCTTAAAAAACAACATATATTCGAAACTTAATTTTTTTAGTTAAACTGATACTGAGGACACATTTTTCGGAAAATCTTTTTTGCCTTCTCTGTACATCTCTCGATTACCATCAGCAGATTATCTGAAGCTTTTCAAAAATATTCGATGTAATTTATCGATGTATGTGATATAGGATCGATATATGTATTAATTTTCAATATCACAGCTGTGTAATTATTTTTTTCACAGTTTTCTATAATAGATTTTACTTCCTGAGTAATTCACTTTGTGTATTATGGAGATTGCTTCAATCTTAAGTTAAAGAAAAATGTGTAACCTTTCTAGAACTAGGGGATATTTTATATAAGGTTTCATACGTACATTTATAGATATAACCGGTTGTGAAAGAGGTAAATAAATTATCTCTCGTATCTAAAACAATGTAAAATTCTGGAGAGGTTAGATTATGGAGGATCAGGAAGCCTTAAACTACTAAAGTACTTTCTAGTCAGCTTTTTAAAAATGAAACGTAGTTTCTGACTAGTTATGGTTGCCAATTTGTATCTAGCTATTATTCAGATGAATTGGGCGTTCAGATACTGAGGATGTGTTGTATATATGGGCTGATGCACACTAAATTCATCAGGTCTCATAGTCTTCATGGGGTTTGTTGTGACCGAGGCTGCCGAATATTCAGAGTCGCAAATTCGTGGTCAAGTCTTGGATTTCAGTCCTACTGTCTCTGAAAACCCGCCTTGCAAAGGGCTTCATGTATGCTAAATATGTCGAGGCTCAAAGTTCTCATATTGGTAGGTTGTGGAGATTCGTAAAGTGAGGTTCTAACTGTAGTGTCGTCCTTGTCACTTGGCTGAAGCTCAAAACTACGAAGTCTGTTGCCAATAGCCTTCATGTTTCTTTTAAGTCTGGCCTTAAAAAAATATTAATCCCTGCGTACAGTAATATTAAATTATTCTGGAGAACTTAGAGGATTTTTTATGTTAACAAATATTTTTAAAAACAAGAAAAAAAGCATTCGCGTTTTCCAAATACATTAATATCCCTTGAAGACCCGAATTATTTTTATCTTCTAATATTAAATTCTTCTGGTTATTAATACTATATGGACCCCGATGACCTTGGGTAAAATATTTAAAAATCCCCCGGAATGTAGACGGTACTCACACGATCGTGCGGTTTAGGCGTTATCTGTGAAACAGGTAACCCGTGAAATTTTACGAGTTATACATTTTAAGCTCTAAGTTGATAGAAGAACAATCTTAATTCAACTAAACTTGTTTAAAATATGGAAATTATTGCTGTATTAATTAACTCTTTTCTTAATTCATTACTTATTTACTGCGAAAATCCTTTCTTTTGTTTTTGATAAGTATAAATAACCATTGCATTTTTCACAACATGTTTTCGAACTGCTTTCGCAGTTTTTAAATCTGCACTTGCGAGACCTTGAAGTGTCATCAACACATCAAAAATGGCCATACATGTCAAGGCCTTTTATCCTGGAACAGCCAGGATAAAATCCATGACATGGAGAGCAGGTGGATTATAACGCTTCGAACTTTTTTTTTGCGAGTGGAACTACAACACCTTCATCATCAACTAAAATACTTTTGTTAGTACGAGGAGCGGCTGATAACGCTTCAACTATCTCTAACTCAAATTTTAAGCGATCCATTTTGATTTTTAAAGGAATTTTATTTGATATTGCATCTTGTTTGCACAGAAACCAAGAATTTGTAACAACTAAATCAATGTAATAAATGTGTTCAAGATACTTTTACGGTAAAGAATGATCCAAAATTGTTTTTCCATTTCAAGTGTTTCCATGTGTTTCTTCATCTCTCTCATCTGAACTTGATTCTCTTTCCAGTAAACGCGATTCATTTTGTTCGCAGCATTCTCATCGTCCGAGAGATCACTAAATTCTGATCTTAGTTCAATTTCATTTATTCATCAATTGAAAAATTTCTTCTGTGAGAATTCTCCTTTTAAAAACCTTAAAAAATTTTTGGTTAAAAGTTAATACAGTATTCCATAAAAAAATGGTAAAATGTATCAGAAAATTTTATTATTTAAAAAATATATATTTATTTAAACCACACCATACTAACTCCCACCGGAAAGCCCAGATTTTTTGGTGGGGCGGGGAAGAGATATGGATGCAGATATCTGTGGAGAGGATAAAAATGCCATACTCCTCAACAAATGTATGGAAAAGAAAATTAATTGCAAAAGAGAGGGAGAGAAAGAAAAAAAAAGGGACTCATCCATGACGACTCCCAAGAAAATTTGATATTAATTATATATCTATACATTTCATTTTTATGTAGGCTTTCATCAAAATTATTGAAGTAGAAAAAAAAATTCTCTCGCATGGTAAGTATTTACCTTTACAGCTGCAGTGACTCAAGTAACGCCCAACCCACACGATCGTGTGGGTAACGAAATTCCGAGCATTAGAAGTCACATTAATAGAGTATAATTAATATTTTTTTCTATTTTACAATTATTTAAACATTAATACAAAAATTTGTATCCAAGCAATTAGAAATATATTGATTATTACCTTTTTACGACAGATAAAAAGACGTGTTTTCATTGTATTTGAAAACCAAGTTAGATTTGTCAGCTGAAAGTAAAACATGAACTACAATCACAATCTGTTGATAAACAATGCTACTTTACACCTTCTACAAACACTCTTAATCGTTGGATTCGGGTTTTTTTACACACGACTATTCCAGAATCAAAAATGTATAAGAATGTCTAACCCGCACGATCGTGCGGGTTGGGTCTTAAAGGGATATAGAATATTTGTGGGACCATAAAAATCTGTATCCTCAAGTTTTTTAGGAAACATGTCCAGAATTCTACTTCTACATGTGAAATTTTGAAACAATCCATCAACTGAAAAAAGCCATAGAAAAATGAATCATTACAACAAAAATATTGCGACCTTTTTCTTTCTTTTCGTTATGGGTAATATTACAATTGTTATCC
Organism: Trichonephila inaurata madagascariensis; assembly: GCA_019973955.1. Taxonomy (NCBI): domain Eukaryota; kingdom Metazoa; phylum Arthropoda; class Arachnida; order Araneae; family Nephilidae; genus Trichonephila; species Trichonephila inaurata. The sequence goes on from BMAV01003100.1 coordinate 60,919, forward strand.
AGTACAATTTTAGTACATAGATTTATTTTTCTTATTAATAACTATTTTACATAAACGCGTAAGTTCTGCATTTTCAAAGAAATTTTACAAAATCAACTCAAAATTCAATTACTATTTCATTCCATTTTTCAATGTACTCGTATATATGGCTTTCTTTTTCTATTTTATTTGAAATTTGGTGTTTTTAACTGTTCTTACAATGGTTAAAAGTAGAACTTGCTTTATGGATATTATTACAATGAAAACTAGTACTTCATAGTTCAATTAAAAAAATCGCATTGATTGATTTACGATCTTTCGAACAACCCTTAACTTTTTACAAAGGAATGTGTTCGAAATTCTTGGATCAGCGTTTGTGGAAATTTGAAGTAAAAAGTGTGTGAAGATTATAAATTTAATTTTTCTAAGTATTTCTTTTTTAAGAAATTTTCGAAATGGTGTACGTTTTTAAAATGATCTTTGTGCAGATACTTGCTCATTTTTAAGGGCATTCTTCTTTGATTTGCAGCCAGTTTTGTGGTGGGGAAAGGAATTTCTTTTCATCCAAGTGAAGGACCACTTTTTTAAAAAAATTAATTTTCCAAAGGACATTTTTTTAAAAAAATTCCGGAGTCTTAGAATTGTTTTGTGTGTGTGTCAGAGGTTTGTATGCAATGACAAGTGCAAGAGAGAGTTTTCTTTATTCCATTAAAAAGTAATATTCAAAATAAAACACTACTAAAATTAATGTAGGATTCTTCATAGTATTAGAAAATAGAATTATCAATAAATTTGTATCAATATTTTTTCAAAAAATTTTACTATAATTTGAATATTTAAATTATTTAAGGAGACACAGTACAATTCAACTAACAAAAATTGGCCAAAAAATCAAATAGAATTTTTTTAGCTTAAATTATTCTTTATATACTTTTCTGTAACCACACAAAATTTGAAAGCTCTAAACTTAAAAAACGCAAAATTATGATAGCTTTTACGTTCGTTTTTATTCACATTCCTATGGCAAATCAAAACTTTAAACTTACGTATCTCGGAAAGATAAAAAATAACTAGTTTGTCTTCATTTAAAATGTTAAGGCTTTTTTTCTATTGTGCCTAATTCTTTGAATTTTTTTTACCTAATGCTAATAGTACATGTTACAACAGTTGGTATGCATTTTTGAATCAAAGCAATACTTATTTCTTTAAAATTAATTAAACTCAGAATTTGTACATTTTTTAAGGAATTTTCAGTAAGCATTCATAAAAAGAAATATTGTACGAATACCAACCACTTTATCGCAAAACCCATACCAACTTTTGTTGTACATAGTTTGACGTATTTGTAAATCAAATTTCATGCGTGTACGTAAAGTTTTGTAGGAGTAGTATTTTAAAATCACACACTTCACAAATTTCAAGTTTTTCCCTTAAAAATTAAATGGCTAGCATTTTATGAAATTTTGAGCACAAAATCTTTTTTACACAGTATATACACATAGGAGGCAACCAAAAAAATTTTGAAAATCCTTAAATTAAAAAATTTTGCGTAAATCGTACCATGTGCCCTTAAACTATTAAAAGTACAATTTTGCTACCGAATTAAATTTAAGTATTATTAATGAGTATGCTTTTTTACAAGTTATTTCTGACTGTGATGGACTAGAGTCACGAATTGGTGGCCCCCGTGTCATGAGTTTGAGCCCTACAGAAGACCCAGTATGTTAGAGGGGCAGAGGCATGTCAAATCTGTCGAGGCTGAAAGTCTTCCCGTTGGCGGGATGGGAAAGTTCGGAGAGAGGACGCCAGTTCAAGTCTTTACCTTGATACTTGTTTATGGTCCAAATTTGTGAAGTTCGTCACGCATTAGCTCTAGTGTGGCTTCCTAGGGTGAAGTAAATTAAAATCGCATAAAATATAAAATTTATTCAAATTAAAACTCCTGTATTTTTTCAATTCATTCCTAATACAAAAGATCCTTTTCACATATTGATCCAAACAGAATGTGACCTATTTCAGAGCACCACAACTTTTTATTGAATTTTTTTACAGGAAATTTTCAGTGTGACTTCCTTTAACACAGTATAGTTGACGTAATCGTTTAGGGATTTTTCTAACTTCCTCTTTGATTACATTTCGAAAACCTTGAAGTGTTCGTACTTTACGCCAATTTAATAGTTTTTTAAAGTCATCAAAGAAAATAATTTTCAAAGAGCACAGTTAGGAGATGATGGTAGATATTTCTCAGAAGGAAGAAAATTTATTTTTTTCATCTTTCAGCCATTTTATAGTTGATTTTGCAGTATGGCTTGTTGCAGAATCTTGAAGGGAAAAAAAACTTTCCACGAAGATAAAGACGTTTACTTTCTTTGACCATGTGCTTCATGAGTAAATTCTAAAAGTATTTAGCGTCAGTTTTAGCCTATGGTTTGACAAAAAAGGTTTTTGCTAAACCTTGAGAAGACATTCCCATCCATATGATAATACCTGACGGCCAACTTGATATACGTAAGACAGCTGCGTCTTTGCGACGCTTTTTGCATGAAATATATTGTACCTTCGTTTGACCAGTTGTAGACGACAGATAAAACAGTTCTTCATTAGCAGTTATCCGTGTTTTGTATCTACCTTTGAGTAACATTAAATACAGAAGACAAGAATGTTTTCTTTGTTTTTCTACGGTCTTTGCAGACATTTGATGACACACTGGTTTATTCACTATTTTATAGACAATTTTCTTTATCTGACGACAAATTGTTGATTGCAATACATGTAGATTATTTGCTAAATTTCTTTGACGTAGAGGATTTTCTACAGCTATAAGTCTTTTTTAACTTCTTTTTCACCAAGGACTTCCTACCGTCAACATTTTTTTCCTCTGGAGCCTATGAATATCAGCCAAATTTTATTTCTTTTCGAAGTTCAGATATTAACTCATTAGAAAAATGTCTTTCCTGATTGTTAAATGCTTTATTTATAACACAATTTTAGCAACCATTCTTCAGATGCTTCAAAATTTCGTTTCGGATTTGAGAACCTAATTTCGTAGCCTTAACTTAATAAAAATACTAAGATTGATAATTTAAACGATTCATTTTTTAAAATAAAACTAGTAAAAAAGCAATCAAAATTTACCATAAATAGTTACATACTTTTAAAATTGGTGACACTAATTATGAATAAACCTGAAAATGTCGACGAGGACATTAAGTACTGCATTATTTTTCTACTTTCAGTTTTTAAATAATTTCATAAAAATAAACCTTTATTTTTAAAAAAACTCACAAACAAAATATAATTCTTTGTTTACATACTTATTTTGCCATACCTTTTACATCTACGACCAAAAAGTATGCTCGGAAAATTTTCAAAGGAAACCCATATTTTTTAATCATTTTTGGCGAAACATTCCATTTTCTATCTCTGCTCTTTGTAAAGGTTTTCGTACTCTCTCAATTTCGATAGGGCAACTCGAAAATAAAAAATAAAAATAAACATAAGAAAAAACTTCGATGGCACAGAATATTTGCCTTTTTGCGCGGGAAAGAGATAAAAATCTGTAGGAAGTGTATTTTCAAGATATATTGGGGAAGTCTAAAAGTTTTCTGCCAGAAAAGATGTTGATGTTCTTCGAGAAGTTTCTTAGATTTTCATGTATTTCACATCAAGTGCCTGTTGTCGCTACTCTTTTCACTATTCTGCATTTCTAAGTTATATATCTTACTTTCTCTTTTATCCTTCTTCAAATACATGCATCTGTTAGAGTGGAGGGGCCTCCGTTGCTTTTCAATCCCTTAACGCACAATTATTTTAGAAAAAGCCGGCAAAATAATAATTTTTTTTTTACTTAAGAAAATACATTTCAGAAACTTGTTTTGGCCAAAAATAAATTAAAAGAATACAAAATCAATTAAAATGTTTATTTTAATTTTGGATTTTGAGCCACATTGCAAATAAGAGCTGAATATTGCAAATTTGTACGTACATTGACTGTTATTAGCTTTCTTTTCGAATAGCTGTTTCGAAAAAATTTTTTTTTTACAGTAAACATATTTAATTAAACTTTTTTAACAGAAAAGAGAAAAATAGTAGTATTTGTCTTAAAAAAAATTATTCAACATTTTCTTTTGTTCTGACCAAATTGAAAGCAATGTACAGCACATGGCCCAACATTGCAATTACTACGCACGTAACGGTTTTTGTTTTTTCCTTTTTCCTTAGCTATCCCTTTTAACACGCCCGGCCCGAAATTATCTTGTGGGCATTTTTTTTTTAAATTTTTTGTGGAAAAAAACGGGAGAAAATAATGACGTTTTTTTAATATGGGAATTTTGGGAAATTTTAGTTTTACCCTGCCGGGACGCCGGGTTCTATTCAAGGCAGCAATGTTGGGTTCGCTGCTCCTGATGAAGGTTGCTTTTAAAGAGAGCTGGGAAATGCGGGGCTGGTGGGTTGTTGGAATGAAGAAAAATGTCTCTGTAATTTGGGGACCTCTGTTTTTTTTTTTTAGCGATTCGAGTCTTTTTTGGGAAAGGGGAAAATACATCCCGCCCACAAAAGGTGACATGTAATGAAAAAGTCATTTCCCATTTGGGGGCCGTATTGGGGAAAAAAGATTCTAACTTTTTTCCCAAGTCCTCCTTCACGCAGTGTCAAAACCGGCGGCTGGGGGTGGGAAACCCTTTTTCCGGTCCCCTTTCCCGTCGGCGAAATTTAGGGAGGCCAAATTTTGACTTCCCTTTGAACATCAGCGCTGGTGTCCAGCCTGGGATACTTTCCCACGCGCAACTGCTTGGTCATTGAGACACTTTTGCCCCATGGGAAAAATTTTTTGGGGAAAAACCACCGAAACCCCCCTCCAGACCAGGGATGAAAAGAAATAATCGGGAAAGGGAAAACCCAAAAGCCCAAAAAAGGGGGTTTTTTTCGGCGGCCCCGGTTTCTGTATCTTATTTTTTTCTAGGGTGAAGGTATCGTCCGTATTATGCTTTAAACGCAGGTTTCAATCAAATAATTGAAAAATCGATGTAGGTTTCCCAAGAATGTTCACCTTTTTCTTATTACTGCGTTTAATAAAGAGTATGGACCGTCATAAGGTGCTTAAAGTGGGTCGCCCGAACTGGCCCCGTTCCCCAAACTTTGGTTTTCCTACCTTTTTATTTCTGAACTCTATTTTTTTCCCCAACATCTTTCCTCTCGATTGCTGGATATTTGTGGGGTTTTGATTTCGTAAAAAGGGACGGATGGGGGAAACAGGAAATGGGGGTTTTTAAGCGCGCTATTTGATTTACCAATGAGACCGCGGGTTTTGTCTCTTACCTCCCTCGATTTTTCTTACCCACCCTAAAACCATTTTACTTTTTTTCCCAGACCCCTGTCAGGGGTTAAAATTTGGATTTAAAATGAATTGTCCTGGGTTCTATTCCGGGAGCTTCTATTTTCAAATTTATTTTTAAATCATTTTAAATTTTCCCTTTTTGAAAATTATTTCTCTTGATCAAATTTAAATTTCCACATTTTTTCCTGTTTTTTTTTTTTGAAATTTTTAAATTTTTTAATTAGCACATTAAAAAACTTTAATTCAATTTTAAAATTTTTGGTTTCTGGGCAAAAAAAAGATGCAATTTTTAAAAAAATTTCCCTAAAAAAAATCAAAATGTATGGCTTAAAAAAGTTGGAATTTTTGAAGCATTTTTCCCTTCCCCCAAACCTACTAAAAAAGGTTATTTTAACGGGATGATGAAGAAACAATGTGTGATATGGTCGATCTTTGGCGACCCTATTTTGGGTTTTCCCCAGCGGAATTAGAGGTGGGGGGTTTGAAAGGGAATCGACATTTTGGGAATTCTTTATGACTTTATTAAGAGTTTAAACTTAAATTTCTAAAAATTTGCCAACTTAGGGTAAGTGAGAAAAAAACCAAAAAAACGTAGCCGTACCCAAAACGAATCGCGCAACGGATACTTATCTAAATAATTATTTACCGCCTTTTTAAACCAAATTTTACGAATTAGATATCAAAAATCTTCCTACCCTTGAATTACGCAACGGTTCAATCCCCAAAAACAGATCGGCGGGGTGCAATGGAAATAAACTTGTAGAAAGGGGCCGGGAAAATTTAATTTTTTTGGTGGGCCGTTAATTTACACTTCCCCTTTTCCAAACGGGAACCCTTTTCAAAATTTCCCACCCCCCTTTTAAAAAAACTTCTGTTTTTTTTAAAGGCTATCTTATTTTGCATCTACACTTGCTTTTCCCTTTCGGATTTTTTTTTGGAAAGACCCCAAATCGGCCCCAAAAGGGCCAGGGGTTTGTTAAAAAAAGACGCGTGAGCCCTCAAACCCCCCCAAAAGGGCAAAACGTCATTTATTGGGGGGGGCCCAAAAAGGCCCCTTAAAAAATTTGTGCCAAATTTTAATTTTCTTAATGTCCTCATTTTTGTTTTTTTTAAAAAATTTTAATTTTGAATCTTCATTTTAACTTTTTAATTTTTTAATATTTAAACAAATTTTAAATTTTTCATTATTCATTTTTAAAATTTTTTAATGTTCCTCCCCCAATTTTGCCTTGACCCCACAAAAAATTTTACCCCCAATTAACTAGACCAAAATTTATCAGTTTTGCATTTTAATCTTTGGAGTTTCCCAAAATTTTTAATATTGGGTATGCCTCATCTGAGGGAAACCCGGGAAAAAAAACCACCTTTGACTTGGAGGGAAAAAAAACGGAGGTCCTTACCCCTTAACAAACCTTTAAACTCTATTTAAAATACTTAATGTTATTTTTAAACTACTATACAATCTTCATGTTTCCCATTGCTTTTCCATCCTTTTGAGATTCAAAGAGATTTTTGGAATTTGGTTTTTCAAATTTGAATTTGGGTCTGTCCCAAAAAAAACTTTAAGTTCGGGAAAATCTATATTCACATAAAAATGAGTATGTTTCAAAATTTTTTTATGCATTATATATCACTTTTAAAATTACAAAAAACTTTTATGTATACATTGCATCTGGTTCCGCTAAACCCCCCATGAGTCGCGAAATTGCCGTTAATATTTTGTTAGTAACCTGTCTACCCCACTTTTCCCCCTGAACCAGATTTACATTAAAAATGGCTTAAACAATATATATATATATATATATACACTATACAATTAAAAACTTTTTTCAAAAAATTTTATTAAAACAAATAACCAAAGGTTGTGGGTTTTTCCCCAAGAAGTCATACATCAAGAAAAACAAATGCATGATTACAATTGTTTTCCCTAATTAGAAAAAAAATTTTACAAGTAAAAAGTTAAAAAAAATATATATCACCCATTGTAGGGCAACTTTTTCTTGGGTTATAATTTTTAAACACCGCCCGAAAACTTCCCCCTTTTTTTGGAATAAATTTTTCCCACCAATTTTTTGGGAACATAAAAAAAGAAAACAATACAACATGATTTTTATTTTCCCTACTAAAGGGCTTCCCTGGACAAAGTGCTGTTACTTTTCGCTCCTCTTCTCATTCCTCGGGGGCTCTTTGATCCCGTATGTTTCCTGGGTGTAGGGGCTGTAGTTTTTCTTCGGGTTTTCCCAGTTTTATTTTTACTTCCCCCCCGACCTTTGGGACCCCGGTCCCGTTTTTTTTGCGTGGGTCCAAACTTGAACGGGACCATCTTGAACCACTTCCTTTTTGGTTCTTCTTCCTACCAATAAATTTATCTGATGACAATGATCTTTTCTTGACGCTTTCTTTTAAATTTTTTTCTTATTACCGGAAAAAAAATCTAGGTAGTGATCTGATAAAATGATCCGCGCTTATCCCTTTCTGCTTGTTTTTTCACAGTGATTTGACCCTTTAGATTTATCCCTTTTTTCCCTAACTTACACTTTTCCCAGAACCTTTCTTCTTCCATTTGCGACTCATTTTTATCTTCGTTGTACCTTTCCAAAAATACTCGTTTCCCGGGCGGGAAATAAAGCTATCCCCAGCGACCGTTTTTATTCCCAATTTTTCGTCACATTTCCTATGATGGGCATATTCTTACTTTTTTCCCTTTTGGGGCTTAACCTTTTTTCTGACCCCCCATATTTTAATATTTTTATTATTTTTACTTCCCAACACTCTATACCCGGGTCTTCAAATTTTTGTTTGAAATTTAAACGCATATTTTATTCGCTGCCAACCCCCAAAGGGGTAAAGCCCCCAAAAAAGACCAGTCATCTAACTTAATTTTGTACCCTCACGCCTGCGTCTATTATAAAAATTTTCCCCATCTTTTCATGTTTAAGGTTTTTTTTTTTTTCATCTAGCTTCATCGAACCCCCCTTTTAAATATTTCTTACTGCAAATTCAGTTCCGTCCGAAACCATTACTAATTTTTGAAATGGGGAATCAACTTTCGACCCAAAAAAAATTCCCCAGGTTTTTTTTCCCGTCATTTCATTCACTTTTTTTGTACAAATAGCATAAAACCAAAAATCACGTAAGAATTGGTCCCAGGTATCTTTTTGATCATTTACATAATTTGAATCATTTGCACCCAGATCGCATTTTCCCTTCGGCCTTGCGCCCCGAGGGGCTATATGCAAAAATCTTCCCCCTGCCTTTATGCCTAATCTTTTCCTTAAATGCCCCAAAAAAAATTTGGGTATAAATTGGGGATCGTTATCACTTATTAATTTTTTTGGGCTCCAAAAAAGCGATATAAGTTTATCAAAAAAATTTTCCCTTTTTATACGGGCCCAGGCCTTTTAAGAGGTATAATTTCAAAATTTGCTGGAAATTTATCGGTAAAATTTCTAAAAAATATCGATTACGTCTCACCTTCCTTTTTATGTCGGATACGGGCCCCTTTTAAATTTTAAAAATAAATTCTTTTTTTGGGTAATTTGGGTACAATCGGGTTTAATCGACCAGTTGGTAACGCGTTTTTTTAATTATTAACTTGGGAAAATTGGGAGTAGAGACATATTGATCAATAAATTTTTCTCATATACGGGGGAAAAAAAAAACGTCCCCTAATTTTTTTGATAAGTTTTTAAATTTTGCCGAAATGATTTTGGATTGGGTTGTCATGAAATTCGCGTAAGATGTCATTTCTTTAAGGGCTTTGGGAAAGTATCCCCGGGATTTCACCTAACGACCCTTGCGTGGGTTTTGCATAAAACAACAAACCTTCAATTGACGGAAGTCCTTGGGAAAAAATTCTCACATATCGTCGCATTAACAGAGATTTCCCGGGGGTTTTAAAAGTTTTAGATATGCCCAATTTTAAATTTTTTTTGGTTCTTTTATTAACTTTGTTCCTGGGCGTAAGTACTAGATCTCTTATTATTGGGACAATTAACTTTTTTTCCCATTATACCTTTTAACCGGGGTTTTTAGGGTAAAAAAATTTGCCACAATATTTAATTTTGTTTTTGACACATCAACGCGCAAATTCCCCTTTATCTACCCCTTTTTATCTTCAACCTGCGCAACCCCTTTAACGCCAACGCTTTTCCCACCCAAAAACGAAACAATCTTCCCCATCCACCCAAGAAGTCAACACCGAGAATCTAATTGGGGCCCAAACCGTCAACAATGGGAAAAAATTAAAAATTTTCAAACTCCCCAAATTTTGGTTTTTTAAAATTTTACAAAAAATTTCCTTTTATTGGAATTTCGCCCTTTGGGTTTTGGGCACCTGAGCTCGCGATTTTCTTTTCTTTGTTTATAAAAAAAATTTTTATATATTTCCGCCGATATAAAAAATTTTTTGGCTCCGGTGTCACAAAAGCGCTTTCAAAAAAGTGTTAAATAAAATAGGAACGGTATGGAAGTTCCACGGGTGAAAGGTATCGGAGAATGTTTAATTGGTATATCCTCCCCATTTCTTTTTTTTATTTTGAACTTCTTTAAATTTCAAAAAATTCAATCGTCCCCCCAATCCTATCGCCTCGACTGAAATTCTTCCCCCTTTTCCCCATTTTTCGGTCCCCCCTATTAAAATTATCATTTTTTGACTTTTTTGAAATTGGGGAAACCCCTTTCGTTGAATTTCCGAAACATCATTCTGAAATATATTCCTTTCCCCGAACCCACTAATTACTTTTTACGGCCATTCTCAGTTACCTTTTTGGGAAACATTTCTTTCCATTATTTGGCTTTCGCCCAACTTCAAAATTTCTCCAATTTTGCGGTTTTTTATCAAAAAATTTGACATCCTATGGGGTTTTTTTTCCCCATTACACCATTCTTTCAAAACCCCCCTTTTTAATTTTTTAAAGAATACCCCTTTAAAATTTGCTAAGATTTCCCAAAAAGTTTTACCGTGTTTTGGGGTTTCGGACCTCCACATAGTCCTGGACTTGTGGTTCCCAGTCTAACAAAAATTTATTACCAAGTCCGCCTGCGAAATCCTTTGTTCTAAACCCTTTGGATTTTTAACAAATCGTAAACAAAATCCTTTGGGTTTCCCTGTTTTTTTCCCTGCGGTGATGCAAAACCTGGCTTCAAAATCTTTTTTTTTTTTACCGGGGTGAATGCCCAATTTGCTTTTAGTTCCGGAAACCGGGCGGTATCCTGCATAACACTGACCCGAATATCTGATCCCAAACTTGGGTTCTTCCCCCGGAGATGACCTTTAAGCACATGCTAAATCACAAGTATTTCTAGTAATTTTATTTGATTGTCTATGGCCCCCGGGAAATTTCGTCACGTTCTGGGCCCCGGGAAAAGAAATTTTGGTAAAAACAAACCCGCTTAAATTTTCCTAACCCAGAGTCATATAAATTTCGGTTCGGTCGTTTTGTGATATGGTCGACTTTGGGGACCTATCTTGGTTTTCAGCGTGAATTTAGAGGTGGGGGTTCTCGAAATTAACCCTTTTTGAATTTTAATATGATTTTTATTAAGGTTTAACTTAAATTTCTAATATATTGAACCAACTTATATTAAGTGAGAATAAACCAAAACCGTAGCCGTAGCAAAACAATCCCAACTTGGATCATTATCTAAATAATTATATTACCCCTTTTTTAAACTAATAATATTCAACAGATATCAAATAATCTGTCCTACCTTAAATTTAAACAACGGTTCAATACTTTCAGAAAACAGATCGGCCTCTGCAATATATCACCTTGTAGTAATGGCTGGGAATCCATGATTTTTTGGTAGGCCGTCAATTTACACTTCTATTTTTTTCAAACAAACTTTTTTAAATTGCCACCCCCTTACAAAAAAATTCTTTTTTTTTTAAAGGCTATCTTTTTGCATCTACATTTCATTTCATTTTTGGATTTGGGTTGGAAAAGATTCGCCATTAATCGGCCGTCAAAAGGGCCCAGGGGTTATGTTTCAGAAAAAACGCTTGAGCCCGTCACAAGTGTTGTAATTCCATGCAAAAAAATCGAAGGGTTTTAAACACCCGCTATAATGTCCGGGCTTTTTTTCCAGGCTATTCCAGGATAAAAGGCTTACATTTAACCATATTTGTGTGTTGATGGCATTTCAAAGGGCCCCGCAATGAATATGAAAACTAGAAAATAGTTCGAAAACATGTTGTGAAAAAAAGCAAGGGTTATTTATACTTACCAAAAAAAAAAACAAAAGATTTTTTTCAGTAAATAAATAATGAATTTTAAAAAAGTTAATTATACATCAATAATTCTTTATTTGTAAAAGTTTAGTTGTATTAAGATTGTTTTTTTATGAGCTTGAGTAAAAAAAGTATAACTCGTAAAATTCAAGGTACCCCGTTTCACAGATAAACCCCCCCCCCGCACGATCATGTGTTTCCCTCTATGTTCCGGGGAGGGGTGAAAAAGTGGGAATTTTTTTAGTATTTTTCCCAGTGTCATTGGGTTCCATATTGTATTAATAACCAGAAGAATTTAATATTTAAAGATAAAAATAATTCGGGTCTTAAAGGGATATACCAAAGGTGGTTCTGCTCTTTTAAAGAAAAACTATCATTTGCTTTCCATGATTTTGAGTGGTGATTTTAACTTTAACATCAGTTTGCCAAGAGCTGTGACGCCCATAGCTTTTTTGAATGATGAACTCAAGCACGAAATGAACACAAATCAAAATGTTTCGACAACCAACAGTGGTACTGTTATTGATGCTGTTTTTCAATGGTTTTTAAGTACTTTGAAATCACAAGTATATGTGTCATATTTTAGTTATCGTAAGTCTGTTATCTCCGCTCTTTCCCAAATTGAACAAGAATAATTATTTTTGATTAAAAATTGCATTACTCTTTGTGTTAATTAAATAAAATTTTCATTAAAGATTTAGTTATTCGATAGAAAATTATTTACAATCATACTCATTCATTTTTTTCAGAATATAAGTTACCATTGCGTATTTACTACGATAACATGTCAGATGTTACACATCATATGCGACTACTGTAAGGCTCGTTTATACAAAACATATGCTTTCCCATTGCTGACGTCTAGCAAATGAAAGAGTACTGCTTATAACATTTATCTACATTTATTGCAAACTTCATCTAAATTTACGAAATCACGACGACGTATCACAGCCAGTCTCATGTGTGCACCCCCGGCGATCGCTTAGACTCCGAGTAAGAAAATTACTGCAGCATTCGAATTCTTTCAAAGGTGCACAGTTTCGTCAGCTACTTTCGGAACCACAATTTTGCAAAAGCGTACAAACAATTTTTAAATATTTAGTTTCACTAGTATAAAATAGTTTTAAGAATATTGTAACAATAAAAAAATTATTTAAAATGATTTTCGCCAAAAAATGAACTTAGAATTACCTATTTTAAAACATTCTCTTTTTATTAAAAAAATGCTTCTAGAAAAATAATATTTTGCCTATATATAGTTAAGATTTCTCCACAGAGCCTGAACTAGGATTTTTAAAAAATGCTTATTATTTTCAGAGTTACTACCAAATAAAATACTTATCAGCGTTTTTTTTTTTTTTCTTTTATTTAAATTTCTCCACTCTGATTATTAAAATATGGATAAAAAATGCTAGTTCAGGCTCGGTACAAAGGTCTGAGCTATATATAGACAATGTATTATTATTGTGCAAGCATTTTTCATAAAAAAATATTTTAAAAATAGATAATTCTATATTCGTTTTTTGTCAAAATATTGCATTTAAATCATTTTCTTATTGTAGAATAATATTCTTAAAACAACTTTATACGTGTATTCTGATCTAAGCGATACTAAAAAAATATTCGTTTGAACGCTTTTGCCAGATGAAGGTTCCAAACGTAGTTGGATACCTTAATTTACATCCATAGTTATGTATAGATGGTACAAATGAAAAATTGAAATGCAAAGCATTTAACATTTTTTGCTAAACTCTATTCAAGATAAAAGGAATAGGATGGAATAACGTTCATTGTTATTTAAATAAACTTGCGAAAGGAAATAAGTTAGCGAAGAGTTGTACCTTTACTGTATAATTGAATGTTTATGGCTAAATTAAAATTTTCTATTTGTATTCTTGGATCATATGAAATGTACTCGAACAGTGGTCTCCAAACGTTTTGGGTCAGGCACCACTCAAAAAATAAATAAAAATAAGAAATATTAACATGGGTTTATAATGACCAGTGACGTACATAAGGGTGGAGATTAAGCCCCTCCCATTGATTAATTTTTAGTGTAAGTATTAAGTGTTGGTCCTTTCGGCTACGTTTTTCTCTACACGTAGAAATATTCTATGTGTGCCGTTTTTAATTTCTTTCGCGTACCCCCAAGAACAGAATGAAGTAAATCGCGGTCGACCGCCCACACATTGGGGGGTGACCCCCGGAAGATTAACAATTCATAAACATGTACCGAAGTATTCAAGATCAGCTGACAGTATGCAGACTATTTTATTGTTGTCATGTCCGTATTTATCATTAAGTTACAGCTAATATTTCAGACCTTTTTCTTAGCTCACTAAATTTACGCCACCGGGTGAATAGCAACACTTTGAAAAAATTATAAGTAGCCTGCACCCTGGAAAATCCCCCTCCCTCCCACTCTACATACTCCACGGAATACGCGTCCCTACTCTTACGGTGAATTTGTACAATTCAGATTCATTTCTAGAAGCGAGCGCCGCCTATAAATTAGAGGTTTTTATCAAGATAAAAGCTATAACAAGTAATATAAAAAAAAATTTAAGTCAATTCCTACTTAGATCAACAAAGAAAATTTTTATTTTAGCTAATTTTTATTAAATAGTTACAATTCATATAAATACGTATATACATAGGACAGAATCACAACATTAAGTGGTCATTCATCTTTATTCATTATCATTAAAGTATCGCATTGCCATCCAAAACAATCGTGTCTATAAAATTTCAGTTCAACTGAATGCTTTAAAAAGTGAAAAAAAACCTTTTCAAGTTTTGACACAAGTCGCCAAAAGGCCGTAAGTTGCCAAAAAGGATGCCAACGTGGCTGTATTTGTAATTCTTTAAATAATTAGTTTTAATCAATCAATTTTTATTATTTATTATTAAATTATTGTATTGTCATCCAAAATAATCGTGCATATTAAATTTCAGCTCCATTGAGTGCTTTAAAATGTATTTTATGAACGATTGAAAATTCCACCAAGATAAATAAATAGAGTGTATGAGCTAATAGTAGGAATTGAAAAAGCTAACGTAAGTCAAACATTTATGAATTTACAAAATCGTATAATTATGACCCCGATAAACAATTTGTAAATGGAGGGGAAAAAAGAAGTGGACAGAACGGCAAGTAAAGGAATTCACACTACAGAAAGATTCCTAGGTCATCACCGGTGCGTGTAACGGCAGTAGCCAAGTGGTCATGGTCACGGACTCGTAAATGAAGTTTTCGGGTCGTAGGCTCAGGTGTTCGTGCTACAACGATACGCGTGTACATTTGTGGCTGCACAGTAAATTTGTCATAGCATGAAGCCCTTACGTTGGTGTGGTGAGGAAATTTGGAGAGTGAAGTACCAACTCAGGTGTCGTTTTCGTTACAACCTCAACTCAAAATGCGGAGGTTCGTCACCATTAACCCCTCGTGTTGCATTATATTGCGAGTTTAATAATCACTTACGTGGGGGCATGTCAAGACAGCAAACCCAGTGGGAGGAAGTAAATTTTATTCAGGCCTCTCGAAATTGTAAATTTTTTACTTACTTACAGAAGGTAGCAAGCACTTCTATATCAAGGGTCTTCTTACGTGAGGGAACCGAATTTTATCGTAAAACAAAGATTGCCTTATTATAATTCAGAATACGTAAAACATCGGCTTACATTTTGATTCCTTTTACTTCGACAAAAAATTATTTTTTGCTTCAGAACGAAATGGGTTGATTTAACCAAAAAAATTCTCCTTTTAGTGCAACCACCGATTCACCATTAAGTTAAGCTCACACATAACTTGACTAATTTTTGGAATGTATTTCATTCTGAACTGAATCAATTATGAATTTTAAAATGATTAAGAATTTTTCTTTTATTTCAAATACTCAAATCTTTTTTTTTATATTTCGATTGAAATTCACCCAAACATTAAAGGTGTAGATATGTGATATAAGTTTTTATCACTTCAATTCATTTTATTATTTTACTCGTTATTAACCTACATAATGAGAAATTCGTTGCTCAGTCACAATTTTCAAACACCACCTGGGAATACGCGCCAAGTAAAAGCTGTTCTCTTCAGTATTTCTCCTTTAAGTAGTTGGGTTTAGATTCGCGTGAAAAATCACTTAGGATTACCATTTCTGAAAAAAAAAGAGATTGGTAGATGTTCAAAAATACATCCGATCAAGATGTGTGTTCGGAAAAGCTTTCGCTCTTTCAGTTTCAGAAGAAAGAACTAATTACAGTTTGAACTTTTTCTGGACACACAGAGTTGCTTCGACGTGACATTTTGTTTTCTGTTTTTGAAAAGGGCAAAAGATCACTGAAGATAATTGAATTTTCTCACCTCACTTCTGGCATTGGCCGAAAAGATATACTTTTAGATCGAGAACCCAAATAAGATTACGTTTGCGGCAAAGGTCAAGTTACGTATGGGTATTCTTTAGATTGTGGTTGGGTGTTTTTTATACATTATATAATAGAGGAAGAAGAAAGAGCAATATAATTAGATTAGTTTTCTTCCCGATTATTTGAGGTAAGCATTATTATCTATTAGAATATCTAGAACTAAAGATAAATGGATTCCGAAATGATTTAATACGTCTCAGTTATGTATAGTCATAACTGATACTGACTTTCCTAACGATGAACTAATGAAAATTCGAGTGTCATATTAAGTCAATAAAACGAAAAACAATACAATTTATTCCATGAGCGAATGTGTTTACTAACATTGCTCTGTGAAGCAACAAGATGGCTATTGGCGACGGACCTCGTACTTTTGAACCATGGTCAAGTGACGATCTTTTATTGGGAATTTTAAGGCAAATAAACGACATAGGTATCCGCAATATAATCAAAATGGCATTCGTCTAATATTCATCTTGTTCGTTCTTAAGAATGCGTAATTGATTTTTTAAAACTTCAAATATTTTTTTAATTACATAAAACAATTTTTTCAAAGGTAATTCAAATTTTAACTTTAATTTGATTAAATTTGTGACTAAAAGTTAATAGTTGGGGATTTCTTTAAACAATTTTCTATCGCATTTTTTTTTTTTCATTTATGTATTTGATAAAATTGACATTTTCACACAAATTGAAAATATCCCTATTAATATTTGTTGGGTGCATTCATTTTGCGTGCATACATATCTACATATCTTAAGCCATTTAATATGGTTATGATCCCAAACCCGTGTGGATTAGTGTTAAGAGTTCAAGTCCTACTACAATCGAAGACTAGCCGTGTAGAGGTGCTGATACTGGTTAAATCTGCCGAGGCTCAAAAACATCACGTTTGTGAGGTGTGGAAATTTGGAGAATTGGATGTAATACCTTAGGTGTCGTCCTTATCACTGGACCACGGTGTAAAAATAGGAGGACCCTTGCCAGTAATTTTCGTGTAGCTTCCAAGTACAATGCTAATAAACAATCAATCAGTCAGTCAACCAAATTACTACTACAGAATTAAACGGTTTATACTACATGTAATATTTGACTCCACTGGATTGGAAATCTTCATGCGGTAAAGGGTAAAATTTAGGAAAATGAAGCCCAGCCTCAGAGATCACTTGAATGCGTTTGAGATGTATAAAAACGGCTTCATCTTTTTCAATTCCTACTATTTAGCTGACACTCTCTATATATTTATTTATTTATCTTGGTAAATTTTCCATCGTTAAGAGAATACATTTTAAAGCGCTCCATTTTGAGCTAAAATTTTATATACGTGATTATTTTGGATGGCAATGCAATAATTTAACTATGATTAATAAAAATTAATTGATTAAAACTAATCATTTAAAGAATTACAAATACAGCCACTTTGCCATCCTTTTTGGTGACTTAGCGACCCTTTTGGCGACTTGTGACAAAACTTGAAAAGGTTTTTTTCTAACGTTTTAAGCCATTCAGTTTGAACTGAAATTTTATTTACACGATTGTTTTGGATGACAATACGATACTTTAATGATAATGGTAAATGAATTACACTTAATGTTGTGATTCTGTCTAATAATATGAACATATTTATATTAATTGTAACTATTTTATAAAAAGAAGCTAAAATAAAAATTTTCTTTGTTGATCTAAGTAGGAATTGACTTAAAAAAATGTTTTTATATTACTTGTTTGAATTTCTTTTTACTTTTTACTTCAATCTCTTTAAAGTCAGAAAACACTAAACTGTGACGCTTTTTTCCCTCGCAGACTACTTACGATACAACGTAGGTTTTGAAATAAGAGTGTCAAGCCTTTTTTTTTTAAATCAAGGGGTGAAATGAAAAAGGCTCTTTCAAAAATAAATCCATTATTGAAAAGAGAGACAAAACGAACTTGTATCGCGAGCGCTAACAGATTTCAACAATATTGTGACAAATAAATGTCAAAACCATTCTCTTCTCTTGTCTTTTTTTCTTTCTAGAACCAAATGTTCTTCTTTAACAGAGATGCAGAATTTTTCAGAAGTATTTTCAATGTATCTATTAAATCAAAAATTATTGTGTGTACATTATACTGTTTTTTATTTTGAAACAATTGATTGTGTACTTCAGTGCTTCTCAAACTTTCAATACTGGCGCCCCCCCTTTTCAATCACAACTTTTATCGCGCCCCTCCTTATACATTAATAAATTACTGAATGCAATAATATTACTTTAGGCCTTCAAAGAAACTACAATACACAATCTTAATTATAAACCGTACAAATTAATAATAAGTATTAAATTTGTATGTATGTTGCACAAGCAAAAAAAAAAAATTAAGTAATAGGATAATTATGTTATTTTTACTTTCTCTAATTTTTAGAGATTACTGGAACATATTGCAAAATGCGGGGTGGCTGTAAAGAAAAAATATAGATATCCAGCTAAATATAGAAAAGAACTCCAGAGGGGTCAATTTCTAAAACTTTGCTCTGCAGAGACTCAAAGCCCATGGGAAATCGCTAATACTTATTAACTTGTTGTGGTACAGTATTAATAAGATAAGTATTAAATTTTTTATATATGTTACTCTTAAGTAATATATATTTTAAGTAAACTATATATATATATATATATATATATATATATATACTTTAAGTAATAGGTTAGTATATTTATTTTTCTTTCTCTAATTTTTAATTGAAACAGATAGAGAAATAATATTTAGTGGAATTTATTTCCTTCAAGATCCATTTCTAAAAGTACAAATGTCTTTATAAAAAATAGCACTAATCTATGTTGCTCTTTATCATATCCAATACATCTGGCATTCTCGCGAACGTTCATGTGAATCTAGGCAACCTAACAGACGTTTGCATAAAACATGTAAAAATGCTGTATTTCATTACAATTCTAGTCAGTCTTGTGGCTGGAAATCGATTAGCAACCAGATCTCTCTTGAAGTACATTTCATAATTCACGTTAAAATGCTTAATTCACGGTATTAAAGTATTTACGCGGCGGTGGATTAAAACAAAATCATAGATATATTTTTAAAATCACAGCAAGCATTCGACGATAATAAAGCATCAACAAAATTACAAAGACGAGGGCAAATTGATAGCAAGTTACGAATGGGTTAGGGATCCATTTCAAAATACTTCAGAAGGGCTCTCAACTGCCGAAAAAGATATCTTCATAGATTTCACATTCAGTGACGAAATTAAGAGGGGCAATTTTGTAAAATAAAATTACTCTTAGAATTCTGGATGAGGTGGATGCTGAATTTTCTGCACTGAAAACAAAAAGCATTTCGTATACTAATACCATTTTAACATCCATACCTTGTGAATCGGATTTTCTGCAATGGCTTCTTTGAAGAAAAATATAGATCTGAGCTAAATATCAAAAAAAATAACTCTGAGTGTCAATTTTTTAATTTTTAGCCTTCCTTTCCAAAACTTTATGTGCAGGCTAAAGCCCATGGAAGTCACTGATAATTATTAAGCTTGTTCTTATACTGGCTGAAGTACCCACTCTTAACATGAGTTTATTTTTTTAAAAATGATAATACATTTTTCTTGACATAATAGCTTAATTGAAAGGAGAGTAAAACCAAGTGCATGACAATGTATACAAAAATGTAAAAATGATTTATTGAAATGAATACTCATAATATAAACGGTTTTGAATGAACTGTAATTTTAAGCCTCGCAGAATTAGCATTTAGAATAAATGTTAAGTAATAAAAAAAGAATATAAAATTCTAATGAGTAACAATTGTGTTATTTTTTTAATATTTAAAGCGAGAAAGCCGGGATCAGGTGTGCACTCGATACTAACGTTAATGGTCGCGGGGTGATGCACCCCAATTCTTTTTTATAATTATTTTCAATATACAAGATAAAAATCACAATTTCAGTGAATAATTTAACTAAGAGAAAATATACTTACCTATTTCAGGGATTTTTCTATTTGTCTTTCATAATTTGAAAAATTTTCCAATAAAACTGAACTAAATTTTTTCCAAATGTGCTTGACCTTAATAAAGGACACAAATCCGAAATTTTTTGCTAACATTACAGGAAAATTATTTGCAAGCAAAATGCACATTTTGTTCACGTTATTGTAATTTTTTTTCCCTTTTGTTAATCGACAAATATCCTGTTAACTTTTCCTTGCTTGTGTTTTTTTGGGGTGAAGTGCATTTTGCGGTATACTTATGGCTTCATTTTTTTTTCTTGATAAAGTTCTTTTTGTAGCTATTAAAAATTTTTCCCCTTTCGTTTCATGTTTTTGCTTTTCTCAAATTTATTTCCCTTTCATGATTAATATGCATTATTTCAAAAAAGTGTTTTCCCTTTTTTTAATCCTTTTCCTTTCAAAGATCACAGATGCCCAATTCTTTTTATATTTTTAAAAAAATTTTACATTTAAAAAAACATAATCAGTAGTACAACATCAAAATTTAAAAACCCACTAAAGTTATTCATTGGGGGAAAATGCAGCATGTTAAAAGAAAATTTTTTTTGAAAATAGTGGTCGTGTGGGGAACTCGGTCTAAACAAATTACCTTAAGATTCTAAAAAACGTTTGCCACCCCCAAAAAGGGATATGTTATCAATTCATTTTAGCTCCCATTAAGACTGTCATATTAGAGGGGTTCCTGTCAAGGTCATTGGGGGAACAAATAAACAGTTTTCCCCCACAGAAATAAGATTTTTTTTATTATATGTTTTTTGTATATTCATAAAAAGTAAATCTTTCCCAAATTTAAACCTTCAAAGTGCTCAATATACTTATCCATTTTTTCATAAAAAATCTTTCCCTCGTGAAAAAAAAACCAAAATTTTTATAATTTACAACTTCCCAAAAAAAGGGGTGCAGGTAACCCCACCATAAGTTCAAAGCCAACAAAAGTAATATTTTAGATTAAAAAGAAACGTAATAAAAATCTTTATCGTAGGATTACAGCAAAGCAAACAAAAAAATTTTTTTATTTGGGTTTTAGGATCAAAAATTGCTAATGGCGTTTTAAAGGAGAATCTTTTTTTTTTTGATTACCTTTTTCACCAGATGATATATATAAATCCTTTTCAGTGTAAATCTGTATTTTTAAATTATATTAGAAAGTTTTTGTTTTTTAATTTTAGTAAATTAATTTTTAACCCTTTTAAAATTTTTTATATGCTCCGCCCCGAAGGGGGTTTTCCCCCCCCGGGGGGGGGGGCCCCCTTTAGAAACACTGGTGTACTTTAGTTTTTCTCTCTGAACACTTTGACCGATTTGTCGTTTTTGTTTCGGTGGTTCAGCGTTCGAAATAGGGTGCAAGTAATCCATTCGAAATAGAAAAAACTTTTTAAAACTAGGACGTAAAAAACAAAAGCACGGATTCAAACGTAAGAACATTAAAAAAATTCTCTTTGCAATCGAAAATCTAACGAAATCAATTAGTAAAAGCAATAGCTTTTCAAAAACCATATCAATTCGAATTCCAACACCGAGATTCATGACAAAAAGGATGCCAACTTTTCCAACAAAACTTATAATAACAAACGATTAAATATCAGTAAATAAAATAAACAGTAAGAAGTATTGGAGTTATATGAATTATTAAATAATCAAAGCAGACAATAATAGTATGAAAAAGAGAATAATTTCCAACATTAATAGATATGTTGAAAATAACTTCGAAGAGCTTATTACATATTTTGATTTAAATTCAAATCTAAAGTCACTGAGTTGTTGTTTTTATATATAGCAATCTCCTGGAGTCTAGATGACGGGAAAAAGAGCCATATAGTAGGCTATCAAACAGTGCTACTTATCGCTATTTCCAATTATTTTTCGACAAATTGAAGCGGCTTCACTAAACACCATTATGGACGACAGACTGACAAACAGAAAAATTACAGAGGTAATTATTTAAAATAAATAACTAACACTTTTATTGTGAAACAGAGGCACAAAAGATTTTAAATTTTGTGCATTTTCGTGCTAAAATGTTTCAGTTGATGTCGCTCTAAAATTATTCACAAGATAATATTAGAGATATAAATCTTTAGCTCTTTTTTTTAACTACTATGAGAATAATTTATGGATGGAATTTTAAAATAGCACTATTGAAAAGGATACTGAACATACTCTTAAATAAATCTTCAATGCACATCACCAACTCATCTACCCCATTATGATTTACTGCAGTTTTTTTTCATGCAATATGTTTTTTTGGATCACTACATTAAAGATTAAGGGATATACGTAAACCAAATACTCAACTTTGGGAAATTTAATCCGTTAGAGCTAATTAGTTAATTAAAGATATTCCACTCTAAAATTAATTGTATACACTGTTCACTTGAAATAAATAGTCAAATCATTTTCTAAGGTCTTCATTAACATACAAAAAAAGACACTTAAATTTTGACATTAACTAGTTTTTCGGGACAGTAATGATATTCTTCGCAATCAGCTGAAAACGCAATTCCTACTATAAAACTATTCGCCTTCCCCGTTAAAGTTCTCATCATAGAACTCAAGCTGCTATGTATCTTAGAAGAGTGGATTTCAAAGAATATTCCTGATAAGTATCGTCAGAATATTCGTAAAAATGGTTATTCCATGTAATTTTAAAGTGAGTGGTACTTATAAGTACCGTCGGTAGATTAAGGATTAATGTAAATAACTGAATTTTTACTAGTTATACTCTTCTTAACTTATCTGTCTAAAACACTAGTTGAGTACTCTGAATAAATTATTAAAAAACATGTTTAGGGCCGATATTTCAAGTCGTGAAAATTTATTAATGTCAGATTATGATTTCATTATTTGCCTTATTCAGTGTTGGGCAAATGGCGACCCACCAAGGCAACCCGCTTTGAAGGCTTCTCGTTCGCAATCGAAGATTCGTCTTTTATTTTTCACCATATAAGAACAGAGTATTTCTACTAAGAGATCATCCACAGAGTTAAGAGAACGAAGTCACAAGAAAGATTTTATGAAAATTGAGCCCCAATATTCAATTTGTTTTGGTATCCCAATACTGCTGATAGGGATACAGCACCTGAGAAGCTTCAGATTGACTTGGAGTCAGAATGCTGTGTGAAAAAAATGTTTAATGCTATGACACTGACTTTTACAAATGTGTTCGTCTGCTGAACATTTTCTATGAATGAAGAAATTTCTCTTTATATTTTAGTCGACATATATTTGCGAGCAAAGTTTTTCTTGTATGAAGAGTTAATATAGATACAAGATGGCTGGTATAAACTTGTAGGCTGCGATGAGAACTTTAACAAGAAATCTCACTCCTGATTTTAAAAAAAAAAATGTAAAAATCTATGATAGGGTCTCTTTAAACTGATTCTAAAATTAAGTGTGCTGGCAGCTATAGACGATATGAAGTTAACGCAGCAAACATATTACCGTAAAATCCTGCGTATAACGCGCACTTTGAATACACACAAAAAATGAGATTGAAATTTACGGGGGTGTGTTATTCGCCGAGTATGAAAAGAAGAGCTTTAAAAACAAAAAAAGAGATGACCATAAAAAAATTAGACTTCTATATACAATGAAGTGCCACTGAATTAAGGATCCCAACCTAGTAACGAGTTGGGCCTTCTCTGGCCTTGATAACGGCTACCACATAACGAGACATAGATTCGACAAGTTTCTGGAAGCGTTCCACGGAAATGACTAGCCAAATATTGGCTAAAGCTGTCCATAATTCAGTAAGGTTCGTTAGTGCTGTGTGATGGCATTTTACGCCTTGTTCCAAAACATCCCAAAAATGCTCAATAGGATTTAAGTTTGGGCTTTTAGATGGCCAATTTATAACAAAAAAGTAAAGGAATGCGCATCCAACCAGTGAGTAGCCAACCGGGACTTGTAAGAGATACAGTTGTCTTGCTGGAGATCTGCATTATACCTTGCGTATAACAGAACAGTATAAGAGGATGGAGGTGATCCCCCAGCAACTCTACATACCGAAATGCATTGAGGGAGGTTGGTGTAAGCAGCTAAGATCCCAAACAGTACCACAAAAAAACACCCCAGACCATGTTCGAGCCACCCTGCACTTGTACAGTTCCAATTTGGCATTCATGAACCTGACGCCATATTCTCAACCTTCCGTCGGAATCGAGATTCATCACTTCCTGTTACTGGTTTCCAATCCTCTACACTCCAGTCTCTGAACTCTCTTGCCCAGGCAAGCCGTGCAGCCCGATGGCGAGCTTTGAGCAATAATACTCTCGTAGGTCGACGGCTTCTGAAACATTTACGGAAAAGCAAGCGTTGTACAGTCCTTGAACATAAATGATACGTAGCGCTACACAATTTGCATAGCCCTTGTTATCCCTAATTCAATGGCACTTGAGTGTATATCGAAATAAAGTTTATTTAAAAGAAATGACATTCCTTCCTTGTAGTCCACTATTTTCACTAAATCTTGGAATAATACCTCGAATAAAGGACTTCCAAACATGAGAGAATGGCACACGGTTTCTTAAAAAAGTGGGTGCACGGCAAGTAATTGAAAAATACAGTTTGAAGGTATAGGTGAGCGTTATACGATGAATTAAAATATCACCATTTATTTTTTATAATGAATGCAATCATTTTAAAAAGGTTCAGTTCTCCGCTCCTATATAATGATGCCAAAACAATTGGCTCACCCCTTACGTAATACACGAGTTTTGAAAACATGTATTGAAAATTTCTAGAAGCATAAAAAGCTTTCAGTAAATATTTATAATATAATCAAATTTTATTTTTAAAGAAATGTCAGATACACAATTTCTATAAAAAAAATCCATGAATTTTTTTATCATAAATTACTCTTAAATAGGCCTCATAGCGTGCATAATATTCCCTCCAATATCACAATTTACTAACACATAACTATAGGAAATACATAGTTCAGTAAACACTATTCTAAATTCTGAGTGCGAAATATCTTCCAATAGACTTAAACGTCACGAAAACATAATTCGATATATCGCGTTGAAATACTGTAGAATAATACCAATTCAATTTCTTTTCGAGTTTGAAGCATTTCGAAAAGTTTTCAAAATCGAAAAGAAAATGAGGTTTACACTCCAAATCATCATGCCAAATCAGAAGAGGAATCTTTTCTCGAAAACAGTGATTTTAAGTTAGAATAGTTGAATTGTTCTTGAATAATTTTACGTTCAGAAACGCAAGAAAATCAGCGAATCGATCTGGTTAAAATCCTTCAATTCATTCTCATTTTATTGTTTACTGGGTTCAATTTTACAAATTGAAGCCTATCTTTTGTTTGTTGTGGTAAGTAGTTCTCTAAGCACTTCCGGCGGGATTCTTTTAGAAATTCAGTGATGCACGCACAAAAACCATTATTGTCGAAAAAATGTTTTTGGAATTCAATCTGTAACGTAAATTGCGTTTTAACGATGATCCAAGACCAACCGCTGTCAGCAGGTGAAGTATAAACTATAAAATTAATAATATAAAATCTAGTTTTTGTTATCAGAATGTATGTATTTAGTATTCTTGAAATGGTGAAAAGTATTTTTGAATATCGATGTTGGATTATGGATTTGGAAAAGTTAATTAAGAAGTATATTTAGTCCATATTAAAGGGTCAGGTGTGAAATTTAAAATCACAATTTACATACAGTTATTTACATAAAATAATTTTTTCTTTTATTTTCAGCTCCATTTTTAGTCTAAAAAAATGAAATTGAGATTTATAGTAATGTCTTACCACACAATATAAGGAATTTTTCCTGGTATAAATATTTAAATTTTATTATAATTAACTAGGAAATTTTATTGCTACTGTCTAGACCTTGGAAAGCTGTTAACTTTAATACAAGATATGTAGGCTGCTTTTACTTTCTTGAATTTTTTGTGCTATTTCTGGTACTCTTAACTATTTTTATACACGACAGACACGTTTCTAAGATAAACGGTGCAAAAAAATCAGTTTGCTTTGGGAAATGTAAGTTACCTTAAAACTACGCTATTTCCAAATGAGGTCAAATTAAATAAAGATTATAATTTAATTTGAAGAAACTGTGTATGTGAAATAGTGAAAAATTATCAGTTTCAATTTTTAAATGTGTTTATTTATATTTATACACACACACAGCTACCATTTATATATTTAACATTTATACTTTTGACTTTAATATTCATAATTCCTAAGTTTTTCAATTGAACCGAGCTAAATCGTATTGTCACGTGAATGGATAGCTTCAACAGGCGTAAAAAACTAATCCCATGCCATGATGAAATTCGTAGGCCTCGACAAATCAGTGGCTCAATCCACTGCCGATCAGGTGACATTGGCAACAACAACAGAAGTTAAATGAAGAATATTTTTTTGTATTGAATTCAGAACATTATTCGATTTTCCAGTCACAAAAGCTCTCCATATTAGCAATGAAAAGTGGGAAAAAATTACCATAATTTTATTTTAATATGTTTTTGTGCAAAAGTAAAACTCTTGCTTTTGAAAGTAATAATCTCTACCGACATTTCTTTTTAACGTGACTCACGTTTAGGATCTTCCATGCAGATAGACGCTTAAGTACTGATATCCGCGGGGGCGGGAATCTTAAAGGGAAAAAAAAGAATCTGGATCAAGACCCAACCATAAAGTTTCTTGGGGAGTGATAAATCTTGGGTTTACTTTCCTCCTCCTCCATTTCTGAAATTTTCTTCTTGAAGAAAATCAATGGTGACATATATTTTACTGGAATGGGCTTGAATTACTTTCCTAAAGAGGACAAAATAGCTATTACAGCTAAATTAATAGTATTCTAGTACTAGAATGCAACTCTGAATGGATAATTTTAAATGTTTAATTAATATACGAGTCTAAAATTGTAAATTCTTATTTATTATATTAAAAACGCACATTACCATATTAAAAATACCCGGAATGAAAAATTCTTTAAATTAAAATTTAAATATATCTAACCAATTGAAACTTAACATATCATTTTCTGAAACTAGATTATCTTCTTGATTTATAGCAGATTTATTAGAAGTATATATTAAGACACATAAAATTGGGATAATTAGTTAAAATATTGAGCACTTACCAGCTAACTTAAGTGAATATTATGAAAAAGAACAAGTGTTTCAGTCATTGTTTCCGAAGTAGTAATTATTTAGATGAAAACGCGTAGGTTAATTCTAAAAAGATATACATAAAGTAACAATTAAGCATTAAAATGGCTGGAGAAAAAAATACCAGAGTAGGTTTTCTCGAATCCACGATGATGAAGCTTCGAAACATTTTTACGATATAAAAGATTTATTACAAAACAGAGAAAATATGCATCTTTATTTAGATATATAGTTTCAATCGATTTTGAAAAAGTTTACTCTTTTGGGTGCAGCGATTTCATAGTGAAACCACCTATCAATACGTTTCTATCATGCATAAAAATAAAAACAATTTTTAAAAAAATTTATCTAAATTTGGTCAATCACATTTTAAGTCAAGTTTAGATTTTAAGAATCACTTTTTATGTGAAAAAACCTTTTAATTATATGAAATGTATTTCATCTTCATAACTTACATTTAATATCTGTCTGGAGAAAACTAATATGTTACATTAAAGCGTTCGTAAAAGAGAATATAAGTTTTTGAGAATTATAATTTCAAATCCCATGAAAAATATGATTTAAGACAATAATAAAGAATATCTGACTGTGTTCAGAATCTTATCTGGTGTATGGACACCCTTTAATGTCTGTCCAGAAAGGATTCCGGCAGCGAACACAGACATGCACGTGCCTTAATTATTTGTAGAACAACAGGGTTTTCAGGGAAGAACGGAATTAGGTTAAGAATGAATATGGGATGGAATTTTACGCAATTACCGAGCTCTGTGTTTTCCCTTTATCAGATCTAACGATTGCTCCCGTCCCGTAATTTAAACTTAAAATGGGTTTACGTTTCGTGGTAACGAATAAAAGTTTATATCGGTCTGTGAAATGGGATTTTATATTTGAAAGATAAGGTCGAGAGAGAGAGAGATTCCGTCAAAGTTCCGAACATTGTTTGTGAAGCGAAACGATAATATAACTCGTTTGGATAGTTTATAATCACATTTTATAGGTATATTATAATCCCCTTAGATTATTTATATATAAAAGTTTTTAATTGATTTAATGTTTTAAAACTGTTACGAATTTTTTTAATTACCTATTGCCACAGTTTGTTTAATGGATGCTACCTCAATATATTCTTAGTTGTTTCGAATAACGTATTGTATATTTGTTTGGATTATGAAAAGAAACTGTAATTGATAAAAGATGTTTCGGACAAAAAAAAGTATTATTTCCAAAAAAAAATCTAACTAAAACCAAAATAGTAGACATTGGAAAGGATATTAATTTATTTAACGTAGAAATAATTATGTTTCATACTATTCTCTCTGACTTAAGAATTACATTTGATGACTGAAAAATAGCTCTGTGTGAATTGGTTTTGTTATTATATTTATGCACCTGCTCATAACTTTTTTTTCATTCAAAGCGCCTTTTGTTTTAAAGTTTTCTTATTAATGTGTACGATGTCGATTCAACTCATTTACTCTATTATTTCTTCATTTTTTAAAAAAATTTATAACACAAAACTAAAATATCAGCTATTTGCAAAAGCTCTATTTATTTTAAGAGATACAAAATTCTAGTTAAGATCCGTTGTCAATACCTTTTTTTCTGCTGCCCATCCGGTCTAGTGGTTTGTGACGCTGAGTGTCGTGCCGTAGGGGCTGCGTTCGAATCCCGGGTAATTATTCTCCTCTTTGTGTTGTAAGCCCCCGTGTGATACTTTGTGGAGCACGGGGTTATAAATGTTCTCAATAAAAAAGAGTACACATCTTTTGTGTAGCTTCAAAACGCACCGTTGATAAACTATCTACCAATTCATCTCCCCGCTTGGTTCCTTTTTTAAATTTACACTGGTGTGCAAAACTTAAGCAACAATGTAAAAATTTAGCAGATAGCCATGAAATTGCAGAAAAGGAGGTCTGGAGATCAGTAGAGGGAACACGTAAGTCAGTAGAAACGTCATGCGTATGCAAATATCAGAAACAAAACGTCAGAAGCGATGTGAGCGTACGCAAAACGCGTGATGTCGGCGCGCGCTGCTCAACAGTAGAATGAAATGAAGGACGGAGACGCAATTCACCATATTCTCTGCAAGTGCCAGTGAGTCAGTTCGTGAAATATGGCTAGAAGAAATCATCTGGATGACTTCACACGTGGAAGAATGATCGGAAAGCTGGAGGAGGGGCGTACTGCCACCAGTGTAGCTGCAGAGTTCGGAATCAACAAAAGTGTCGTTTCGCGCGCTTGGAAAGCGTTCCAAACCACAGGTACAGCTGTTAGAAAGGTTGGTGTGGCCGCCCGAGGACGACAACTGCAGGGGATGACCGATATATCATCCTGCAGGCGAAAAAAGTTCGACAGCAGTCAGCCAGCGCCATTGCTCAGAAACTCTGTACAGCAACAGGTCAACAAGTGTAGCGGTTTACTGGGGCCAGACGCCTTCACAAAGGGGGCCTGTTTGCCCGCCGTCCTGAACGCTGTATCCCGTTGAAAGTTGGCCACCGAAGCCACCGTTTACAGTGGGCCAGAGAGCACAAAAACTGGACAACTGATCAATGGAGTCGTGTTCTCTTTACGGATGAGAGTCGGTTCAGTACCAGAAGCGATTCTCAACGCGTTTTGATTTAGAGAGAGATCGGGACCTGGTTTTATCCCAGTAACATCAAGGAAAGACATCGTTACGGTGGTCCTGGAGTTCTTGTCTGGGTTGGCATTATGCTGAACGGCGGAACTGAGCTTCCCATTTTCGACAGAGGGTCTGTAACCGGGGATCGCTATTGTGAGGAGGTACTTCTTCCCCATCTGTATCTTTTCCGAGGTGCCATTGGCCCAGACTTCATCTTTATGGATGACAATGCACTGCCACATCGCACTCTTGCTGTTGAGGAGCTGCTGGAAAGTGAAGATATCACTCGAATGGATTGGCCAGCGTGCTCCCCAGATTTAAATCCCATCGAACATGTGTGGGATGCTTTGGGGAGACGTATTGCCACACGCTCACATTATCCGGAGTACAACCAACAACTCAAACAGATGTTGATTGAGGAATGGGCACTCCTACCTCAAGAAATGTTGCACCAGCTGGTTCTGAGTATGCGGAGACGGTGCAAAGCAACCATTGTAGTAAGGGGAGGGCATATACCATATTATGGAACATCTGCTTGTTGTTCTTCCTGTTGGATAGACAATCATGAGTCACGATACTATGCGTTCAATAAAGCTTGTTTTTGTTTGATTCCGTACCGTATGCGTTGTATTCCTTTTTCAGCGCCGATGCTTTCGTCATCCTTTACGTACATAATACTCTCCCTCATTTCAGAATTTCATGTCTCTCAGATGATTTTTCGTGAAGTTATGGCAATAAACCCACCTGTTGCTTAAGTTTTGCACACCAGTGTATAATTTAGTCTAGGTTTACTTAATTTGGTTTGAATTAACGTGCATTAGCCTCTGAAAACGGTACTAGGATTCGAACCCGTGACTTGCCATTGCCACTGGTCTAGGTTACAAAAATAAGTATTTTTTAAGAAATTAACGTGTATTAGACCCGTGTTAACTGCCATTGTATATTCTTATAAATAGAACTATGTAATTTTAATAAATGGCTCTAAAAATCCATTTTACGACGATGAGTCGGAAAATAAGATTCCCCTGTCGACTGTGGTCAGAGTTGTGTATGAAAGTCAAAACATAGAATGAGACATTAACCCTTTATCTACCGACGCAGTACTTATAAGTACCACTCACTTTAAAATAACATAGAATAACCAATTTTACGAATATTCTGACAATACTTAGCAGGAATATTCTTTGAAATCAACTCTTCCAAGATATATGGCAGCACGGGTTCTACGTTGAGTATTTTAATGGGGAAGGCGAATAGTTTTATAGCAGAAATTGCGTTTTCAGTGGATTGCAAGGGTTATTATTTTTGTCCCGAAAAAATAGTTGATGTCAAAATTTAAGTGTCTTATTTTTTTGTATCTTAATGAGGACTTTAGAAAACGATTTGACTCTTTATTTTAAGGGAACATAGTATATAATTAAGTACAAAGGTATAATTATATACCAAGTACATTGAGACATTTATCATATCGCTTGATAAGCTTTAAAAACCCGTCCAGAAAAAACTCAGGACTTTGCATACGAAAATAGCGTTTAAGGTATCCGAAAACCCTAAAATCATGATTTTTTTTAAAAATTGACAAATTTTGCTTATGATTTTATTTTATAGGCCATCTTATTAGCTTTATAAAAATACCAAGTTTTTTTTTTTTTTTTTTATTTTCCATTCACTAGAACAAAAACTACAAGTGTTTTAGTAAAAGCAGATGCCATAACTTTACACAAGATGTCAAACTGTAAAATGCGTTTTACTCGAAATGTGTTTTTTGCAAAAAATTCAAACAGGGACAGCGATTGCTCAAAAAGTTTTCAAAATAATTTGCTGACATTTTTGTGTATGTTCTGTATAACAGTAGAAGTATTTTAACTTTCAGATTTATCAATCACTGTTTTATTTCAAAATTTACAATCCTTTATGTGAATATAATCACTCTCTTTTTAAGCAATTTCATATAATCACTCTAGTTTTTGTAAAAATTAAAATATCTCTTATCCTGAAGGTCATTTCAAACACGAATAATTAAGTAACACATCAAAGTTGAAAAATTGAGAATTTGTTCATAAAATATTTGTACAGAGTGGGCCCCGTTTATATAATTTTTTGTATATTTTTACCAGTTTTTTCCCATTTTAACAATAATAAATTTTTTTTCTGTTTTAAATTTTAACATTTTTTCTTTAATATATACTAAATAAACCTAAAAATCACAAAAAAATCTCCAAATCTCCATTTTTTCAAAAAAAAAGTTGTCGCAAGTAGTCACAAACCTTAATAGCTATGGGCAAAAGACGAAACACGCAAGACTCCAATACATCCTTCGTTAGTACATGCTACACGATACTGTGACACCCTTTCGAAATTGAAAGGGGCGGCTTCTCAGATGTGGCGTTCTGTTGTTGGATGACTCCGCGACGGCAACGCAAAACCATTTTGCAACTCTTGGTTGGGAGAGCCTACACCATCCACCATCCAATCCTGCTCTCGCAGCAAGTGTCTTTCATCTGTTTGCGGCTTTGAAGAATCTCGACGGAAGGCGCTTTGGAAGCGATGCTGAAATCAAACTTGTCTTCTGTATGCAAAGCACTGAGTCTTTCCTGGAAAGTTTTTTGAAGCTTCTCAAGCCGTATGACAAATGTATCAAAGTACTTGGTACTTATGTCTTATCTTTAATGTCTCATTCTACGTTTCCACTTTTATACACAAGTCTGACCACAGTCGACAGGGGAAATTTATTTCCCGACTCACCCTCGTATTTCGCGGAACATTTCAACATGTGCAGAAATATTAGCTTTAAAGAACGACATTAAAGCAATCATTCTATTAATTAATTCCTTCCCATCGTCTATGCAATGAGTTCATAGTTACTCAGAGTCTAGTGAACACAACACCCGTACTCTTACGACCATTCTGCTAATAAAATCAACCGACTTGAAACGATGTATTTCAGAAAATTAAACGTGGTTGTTGTTTTTTTAGGGAACATATGCTACATTTTATTCAATATGTATCCTTTATCAAATTTTTAATATTTCAATAGAACCAATATCCTTTTATTTTTATACATGAATTTTTACTAATCATTTTTGTTAATTATGGAAAAATTATAGAAAACCATAAATATAAAATAATTACAAAATTATATTTAAATAAATTACATTTCCAAAGAGATGCATAATTCTTAATAATTTATTAGAAAATTTATGTGTGTATATATGTGTTTTATTAATCCCATATGTAAAGTTAGACTTTTTAAAAGAATTCGTATTAAAAATTTAAAATATTATTAAAATATTTTCCTGCTTGTTCTCTGAAATTCCTTTTAATAAAGATAAAAATTATAAGTCATTTTTGCAAATTAATAATTGAATGTTTAAATTTCTCTCACTTCCAGAAAACTCAAAAAAATTTCTTATGATTCTGCATGTATTCTTGGAAATTATTTGGAAGTCTTAATTGAATATTTATTTAAATATTTATTTAACTATTTATTAAACTAACTTTATCCTTGGCACCAACTCATTGAATATTAATTTTAACCTTGTTTAACTCTTGGCTGTAGAAATGACATTAAAATATAGAAAACACTAACAATATCTCATTTCTGTGTTTAAAAGCTTTTAATTACTTTTAAAAAAACTTTTAACTGTTTGTGTGAATAAATAAAAATTTCAAGGCTCGTTTAATCTTTCAAATAAATCCTCGAATGCACTTTAAAGAAAGAGTAAAAATAAAAAATGAAAAAGAAAAATTCATTTTTCTTGAACTAAACTCTTGAACAGTACGAAGGACAAAAATCTAATTTAAATCCTTCTTCAAAAGTTAAGGAGAGAATTTTTTTTTCTTTTGTTTCTTGTGTTGTTTCTCAGCATTATAGAAGAATTAAATTTTTAAAATATTCATAGTTACAGTAATAAAATAAATATTTCCTTTTAATCTGTTATCTTTCGTAATAAATTTATGTTAGTCATTATAAAATCGGTCATCTTAGAAAATAGCAATATAATTAAAAACTCAAAAAATAAAAAATTAATGTTTCTTCTTTAATGTATCATGTATTCAAAGTTATCTATGGTTTTAAATGAAACTGGATTTCTTAACAATTGTTTTCTAGGTTTAATTTTATCACATACAAAGAGGTTTTCATTAAGATTTACAGTTCCTTAGCAAGTACAATAATAATTCTATGAATAGCGGCTACTACCTTCGAGATGGACGTGTTAGATAAAAGATTTATTTCTTCAGTAAACTAAATAAGTGCGACACACATTGAGGAGAGAATTAAAAAAATTTGATGATTTTATGTTATTTTTTTATGAAAGTTTCACTCTATTCTTAATATTGATTTTAAAACACTAGACGGGTATTAGATCAGATGAATTCATCTTTATAAAGAAATATCGATGAATCAGTTTTGAAGTTTGAAAAAAAATCCTTATCTAAAGAAATATAAGTTCCCCACTAGGAAGTTCTAAAATTGAATATTTTCTTAATCCACTGAAAAATGTTGTTAATTTACAATGCAGTAAGTGTTTTTCTAAAGCTATCATAACAATTGGAGATGTTCAGAAAGGTTTTGATTGGTTATAATCTTCAAGAAGAGCAATATTCACAATAGAACTTATGGTCCAAACTGCGTAATAGAAAGGCGTATTTCCAAATGGAAAAAAATTCCAACCCAGTCCTTATGACATAGCAGTCAACCACGTAACCGGATAGGAGGCAGTTAAATTCTTTAAATGTTTTATGTATTTGGTTGAAGTATTTATTGCTCTTTATGCGTGATAGAACTAAAAAAATGTATATATAAAACTAATAAAAAAATATGTATTGATTTTGATTATTAAGTACCTCCCATCCCAAACAAACGCATTTTAGATTAACCCTCTGACCCGATCATCAGTGTTTTTGCCGCTCTAAGAAACATCCGTCGGACAGACGGGTAAGCAAATTTTTTCGAATTTTATACATTATCTTAATAACTGTTTTAAATGCTGTTATCGCTCGAGAAATTGAGTAGAATTTTTAATATTTAAGTCTTTACGAGTCACACTATATTAATGTATCTTTATCACAAGTATTGTGACTAGTATTTTTTATAAAAACTTATTAGAAATTATTTATATTCATTTAAAAATAATTAAAAATAATAATACCAAAAAATGAAAAAACTAGAATATCGCTATAATAGATGGTGATAGATAAGAAAAATCGCACGTATCGTGAGTTGAAAAAAATCGGAAAGTACCACCACGTGATCTTCTCACGGGGTAGAGTCCAACTGAAGATATCAAGGCAGCATCTACAGTCATCAAAGCAAATCATCTCCGTCTGAGAGATGGATGCTCCGGTCAGAGGGTTAAAAATTCGAATGGTAACAAAAAGACTTTTCTCTGTTACATTCATCAGATTAAGTTGAGGGGGAAAAAGTAATATTTTTTTTTTATGTAATTTCAAGTAAATTTGAAATTAAAAGCATTAATTGTTAGATATGCTTTACACACACACATATGTATAACATTTTCACTGGAATTCAACCTGTTTCTGGGACATGTTATCTGGTCGCTTAAGGGATGAGTCTTTTATTTAGCTTAGTTGCACATTTTTATTTACAAACCCAAATGAAAAGCGAAAAACAACACAGATACACACGGACATTAAACAATGGGCCAAAGCTTTCTTATTTACATTTCGGAGATCTCAGCTTTTGTATCTTTCCCAAGCGGTAGCTTTGTTAATCCTATGACGTGCGTCAGTTTACGGCTGTGAATAGTGAATCATTTGCTGATGCAATACTGCATCATCTGTCAACGTTGTAGTTTGAATGACAAAGTTGTGGTTAAAAAGATATTTCCCATCAGGTGGGGAAACTAAAATAATCAATTATGAAGCAATCGCTCTTAAACTGGACCCCTGGAGGTCCTCAGTGACTTTCTTGGGGGTCCGCGGAGGTCTTTCATTTAATGCTAAGATTTATCTCTTTTGCAAACTCTGAAAGGCTTCGTGGAAAATTGAAAGGTGTGCTATCCTAGACTAGATCACTAAATTGCTCCAATGAAAAAACTAACAAAACAAGTATTTCGATGAAGAATATAAATTCATTGTTTGCAATTACATAGCCATTATTGCAACGTAATATTTTTAAAAAGTAGTAGAAACCGTTTGGACAGCGTAGGACCGGAATTAAGACTACAGTTTTCAAATATTACACTTGATATAACGGCACCTGTAAAAAAAATGAATTCTCATTAAAAATTTTTATTAATACTGTTAAGTACATTAGCATCAGACTGACCATCTGATCGGAACTTCTGCTCATGCACTTTACAGCCCAAGGTCACGAATACTGAGTAGGCACAGTAAGCCTTGGCCTTCATGGGATGTTGTACCACAGAGTTTAGTCTTAGTCAAGTACATTTATTTTTTTGAAATTTGTATTTTGCAATACTTTTGTATATAATTAGATATTTACTGTTTTGTTAAAGGGAAAAAAAGAAGTAATAAAAAAGTCTATATAAGTAGTAGCAGAGGCAGTCTTGGATTATTGAGGAAAGTCACTCAGCTATGTGTTCGGTGTCAGGGAGGAGTGTTCAAAGTCTTGGGGGTAAGCGATGTTAATCTCATATAAAAAGTGGGACCACGAAGATCAAAAGTTTAAGAACCGCTGTCTTAAGGGGTTCATCATAAATTAAATAAAATCCCTCGAACGGATATTTAAATGGAGAATTATATGGCATACACATATAATATTCTTTTTAAAAGAATGTATAACTAAAAATATGAAATAAAATGAATATATTTCATAGTATATACATTTTTAATTTTCATTTTCAAAAGAATAATTTTATGAATGAGATCGTACCGATTAGAGCCCTTTCCTTTTTTTGACAAAAAAAAACTCGATTTCAAAGAAAAGAAATAAAACTTTTTGAGGGCAATATCTTTTCGTATTTGTAGTTTTCTAGTGGAAAATGAAACAATTTTTCTGCAAATCCCACATACCTGTTTTCATTTCCACATGTCTAGAAACTTCTGTTTGCGAATTCTTTACCTCAATTGCAAATATGATATTGAAACTAAGACGCTCCAAAATGAAAATTTTAGACTCAAAGTTAAAATGTAAGAGTACGAACAGAATAGTGCTAAAAAGTTTTAAAAGCTTGTCATATCTGAGAGAAAGATTTGGCTGGGTTGAAACGAGAGTATAAATAATTGGTATTAATATTGAGCAGGTTATAATTGTTTGAACAAATTAATATTATTGATGATTAATTAGGATGAGGGTAAATTTTTACGATGCGCACGCACACCGTTGTCTAATATTTTAACATGCCACTTTTTTGGTAATAGGGGACTGATATTTGGGGGATCGTTATAACTATTGTAATAAACCATATCTGTTGGGACATATCCCCCCCCGGTGTATTCCCCCCTCTACAGCATTTTGGCCAATATCTCGGCACCCGAGCCTCACAGTCCATTCGGACCTCGCTCATTCGATCCCTCTCTATCTGAACTTCCAGTTATTATAATTTCATGCTCATAGGGCAATTTCTTCCATAGTTTTTAATTGTTTTAAACTTTTTTTATTCGTTTAAATTCACAATATCTTGGCTCCTGTTCGAGTCTCGGAGTTGATATTTGAACCAACTGTTCCACTCATTGAGACCCATCCAGTCATCTATTTCATTCCCATTGTGTAGGCATGGGGAGGGCTTAAGCAGTAAAATACCATGCTCCCATGTTAATCCTATGGGGACTGGAAAAAATTTCATCCCCCTAAGGAATTGAGTTTTTGGAGGTCCGCCATATTTTCGTATTAGCGTGAGCTTTACGTGGAATAGGCCCTCTCCGGTCCCCCCCCCTACATTGCTTCCCTAGTAACTCGATACCTCTTAACCCTAATAACTCGAATCCTATGTCACCTAGATCGACCGCACCCGTTTAATTCAGTTGTTCTCCCTATGAGCATCCTAGATATATTTTTTCAGGACCATAGCTCCATTTCCTCACCCATATTTAACATTTTTAAATTATTTTAAAAAATTTTAAATCCCGCATAGAGCTCCGAGGAATTTTGAGTTTTCTTAATGAAACTCGGACTATAGGTTCTCCTCGTTGAGCTCTTTCATCTGTTATAATTCGTGTGTAGATAGTGGGCCAAGGGGGGCGGTATCACTAAAATTAGAATCCCCATGTTATTCCAATGGGGTTCGATCTTTTGATAACGTCACGATATTGCAGAGATAGAAGGATGAAATTTTGGGATTACTTACTACTCTGTGTATCATTGGGATGTACGTGACCATTTACGTCACAGTTGTCCCCCGGGGGGAGTTAGTTTCGTTTTCTTTCCCCAGATAGCGCCGCCCCATTTGCAACTACAGACTCCGGACCGGTTCGAATGGATTCCTCTTGTGTTTCCCCACAATCAGGCAGAGTTTTGAGTTGCTGGGTGCCGTGCTTCTATTTTATTTAATTATTTTAATTTTTTTAATTATTTTAAAATGACCATAACTCGAGGGCTCTTCAGGCGGATGTCTTAATTTTTTCAGGAGCGATTCTTCCCCCTGACACATTCAATATGAGGTCTCAGGTGTCACATTCGGTTCACCTGATTTCCAGATACAGTCTGCCGAAAACCCCACATGTTATTGGTCCTATTGTCCTTGTGCAGGGGTGTTTAAATTTATTTAAATTGTGATTATTTCGGGTATGGGGCTGGTCCGATTGACTTAAGGTTAGTATATCGTAACTCTGCTCGTGACCGCCTTTCGTTCTTGGCTCAGCTTGCCCTGCTCAAGAATTTTAGAAAGATTTTAATCTTGTTACAACAAAGAAGTATAACTTCTTTCGTGCGTACATAAGTACACACAAACTTTTTTTATTAAAATATACAAAAAATTTGAGTTTTTTGATCATGTATCGCCGTTGTATGAAGTTAATCAAAATTTAAATGAAAAATTCAAGAATTAGTTCATTTGTCTCTAAATGTTTGCTTACTATGCGTAGTTTAAAATGATTATATTTCTTGTTCAGAAACAAATCGAGAGATTTAGGCGATGGACCTCGTAATTTTGAACCAAGATCTAGTGACGTGTAGGACAGTGGCGCTGACACCCGACTCCACACTACTCCAATGTGAGGATTTCGACACTCGACAGTTTTAACGTGCTCGTCTCACAGCAAGATTCCGGCCAACGACTCTGTTGAAATAGTGCTAAACACGACTTGGTGACTATGACCATTTGACTGCTACGGTGACATACTCTCTAGTAATCATAATCTATAATGGAAGTATTTAGGTTATATGTATTAATTCCAAATTTGTATTTCGCGAATGATTGTGCACCATTTGATCGTGTTTTAATTTTCAAACGGGTACCGTTCATTTCTAACTTTCTATCATTTTATACAACTTAGAAATTGCTTTTAATCTAAATTTTTCATTTATTTCTGGTGGCCATGGTCACGAGCTTCTGGCAGACGTTGACCAATCGCGGGCTCGAAATCTAATACCTCTGAAGACCCACCATGCAGAGGGGTTGAAGTTCATTAAATCCGTCGAGGCTCAATGTTATCCCGTTGGTAGGGGGGGGGATATTTGGAAAAGGAATGTCAACTCAGGTGTCATCCTCGTAACTTGACCAAAGCTCAAAATTACGATGTTCATTCCCAATAGCCCTTGCGATG
Source organism: Trichonephila inaurata madagascariensis (assembly GCA_019973955.1). Classification (NCBI taxonomy): domain Eukaryota; kingdom Metazoa; phylum Arthropoda; class Arachnida; order Araneae; family Nephilidae; genus Trichonephila; species Trichonephila inaurata. The sequence continues at coordinate 100,338 of BMAV01003100.1, forward strand.
TTTTAATAATTAAATTACAATCATTGTAATTTAACGCAATGCGATGTAAATTACAATCAAATCAACACCGTTTATCTATATGAAATTATTACAAAGAACTTCCGAGACCTTCTTATTTTATTTTGACGATTTATTCCTTTGTATTGAGAACTTTGTCAATATTTTTTTGATATAAATCTATACATTTGTGATATTCTCGTTAAAGCATGATCTACACCAAATTTGTATCGCTTCTCGCATATTTTTACATTTGAATATTCTTTTAACATAGAGGGTGGTCCCGAATTCATGGTACAAACTTCAAGAGCCGATACAGGGTATTGTAACAATCATTAATTGTATAGGAATGTATGAGCGCCAGTGACTCGGTGAGGCGTAAACAGGGGAAATAAAAGAAAAAAGAAACGGAGTCATCGGTTGGTTTCGTTGCCGGTAAGGGGCAGTAGATGTCTAGTCACCGTTCAACATGATGCGTCTCAGTAGAGGAAAGTGCCATGCACAATTGGGCTGACATGTATGTATGCCGAAAATGCATACATGCATTACATGTACGGCCGTGTAGATGGTAACGACACAGCTGAGCTAAAAGAATGTATCACGCACATTTTCCTGATCGACGAATGCCTGATCACAGAATTTTTCACCTGTTACATCGTCAACTTCGTGAATCACGTTCGTTCCACGTCACCAGACATGATGCTGGTCGACTAAGAGCTGTACTCAATTCAAGCCTAGAAGAAAGCATCGTAAGCGTTGTGACTGATAGACCAGAGTTAAGTACACTGCTGGCCACCGTAAATGCAACACCCTGAAGGAAGCATGCAAATAACATGAAATTTACAACATGCATTAGCGGAGGTGAGATATGCAAATGATTAGAATTTCAGCGCAGACTTACATCACGGGCGCCTGCTATTTAAAGCCTTGAGATTTCGACGATTTCAAGTTCGTTAACTGTGTATTTCTTGTGGTTTTTTCAAAAAAAAAAAGATCAATCATGTTTCGTAGAAAACAGTGATCAGCTTGATCAAGTATCCGAGTTCGGCAGAGGAAGGATAGTGGCGTACCGAGATTGTGGATTATCTTTCAATAAAATCGGTAGTCGTGTTGGACGAAACCAAACAACTGTAATGCGGATATGGGACAGTTGGATGCAGGAGGGTACATTGAACCGACGTGGTCAATCGCATCCACCTCAGTGCATCACTTCACGTTAGGACAGGCACATTGTGCGCATGGCAGTGACGGATAGCTAAGTCACATCACGAACCATAGCAAAACACATTGCGTCTGTAATGCATCATTCAGTGTCTGCGCGTACCATTCGACGCCGTTTACAGGAGAGTGGTCTGTCCGCAAGATGTCCTTTGCTTGGTCTACCTTTGACGCAGAACCACAGACGTCTCCGCCGCCAATGGTGCGATGAAAGAAGGATGTGGGTGGCAGAATGGAATGAAGTTGTCTTTACTGATGAGTCACGCATCTTTCTGCAATACCACGATGATCGGATTCCAGTCTGGAGATATCGTAGAGAGAGGATGCTGAACAGCTGCGTTATGCACCGCCACACTGGTCCTGCACCGGGTATTATGGTATGGGGTGGTATTGGATATCACTCTCTCACTCCTCTAGTACGTATTGCCGGTACTTTAAACAGCCAGCGCTACATCTCCGAGTTGTTGGAGCCAGTTGTCCTTCCTTACCTTCAGGTCTTGGCCACAGACTTATAACAGGATAATGCGTGACCACACGTGGCACGCATTGTCCAAAAGTTCTTCATCAATTACCAGATTGAATTGCTTCTCTGGCCGGTTCGCTCTCCAGATCTTTCGCCGGTAGAAAACATGTGGTCCATGGTTGCTCAACGATTGACCCAGATTACTTCCCCAGCTCCTACACCAGATCAACTTTGGCAATTTGTGGAAGCTGCTTGGTCTGCTGTACCTCAAGAACACATTTAAAATCTCTTTTAATCAATGCCGAGGCGTGTGGCAGCGGTGATCTCCAACAATGGTGGCTACTCTGGCTACTAATTCTGGCAGGAACCACATTTCACAGAAGTCTATAAATTTAATCATTTGATACTTGGTCAAAAAAAACATGTTATCTACAAAATAAATTTTGTTGTGCTATCTCTTGTCTTTCTTGGTATTGCATTTACGGTGGCCAGCAGTGTACAAGAGCTTTTGCTCCTCTCGTAAGTGTGAGTCATCAGACCGTTTGTAAGGTGTTAAACGAAAATCGCTAACACCTCTTCCATTTCCAGCAAGTACAACTTTGAATCCGGCAGGCTAACTCATCCGGCTGCCAGTGAGTGTTATAGCAATGTGACCTATAGTTGTACTTCATAGCTCATGTGCTGAACAGTTAGTGTAAACATTCCACTTGTCAATGAAACTTTCCATGAAGACTTTGTCTTTCCTTTCGTCATTTATTTTTTGTGTTTGAGCCTCACCGCGTCTATTTCACTCATACATTCCTCTACAATCAATTATAGTTACAACGTCCTGTAACTACTCATAAAGTTTGCGCGATGAATTCGAGACCCCCCTCTATATACTATGGTGATACTAAAGATAGGAGTATTTTTGACAGTACTTTTCTTTTTCAGAGAAAGAGACTTTCCCAACTTTCTAAAACAGACATGTAGAAAAAACCGCTTGAAGGCATGTAATTTAATTTAAAATTAAAGCAAAATTTAATAATCTACAATATGTTCTCATGAAATACAAAGTATATCGTTCACGTTGCATCAAAAGTACTTCATATTTGCATCATAAGCCTTTATTAAACATTTAGGTAAATGAACAGCACTATAATGAAAAGTAATAAAGTTCAAAATATAACATATGAAAATAAATTTTCAAAATTTTTTTCTCTTATTACTCCAATTCAAAAACACTTAGCAAAATACATTCACAGTGTACCACTCTTACACTGAAGAAAATGAAAAACTAAATTACATTTTAGAAAGTTCGAAAGTTTTATTTATTTTTAGAATTCTTTTTTTTTTTCATTTTGTGCAAACCTCAAAGGCAGACATCTTGAAATTTTGAATTCTATTCAACACACATTCTTCACAATGGTAGTTTTGGCCCCGACTAAGTGTAATGCACTTCGTGACGGTCGCTATGGCAACTTGAAATTGTGGGAATTTCGGAATTTTTGTTGCACGAGTAAAAAATACAGTTCGTCCAAAACGTTGAATAGCTTTACTTAAGATGAACTTTTGTCTGACTGTTAAACTTTTTTACTGCACCCTCTTGCACTGAATACTTCGTGCGTCGCAGTAGTAGAAAATAGTAACGTCTGCTATTATGTTACCTTTGAATATAGATTTATATATTAGACTATAGTATATGAATAGCCACCGACTATTATTTCAGCTATTAATAAGTTGTTCAACTCATAACTTTTCTTAATTTATAGCATAAACTTGATTATTAAAAATCGTGAAAATGCCTCCATTAGTATAAACATATATATTAAAATACTCTATATCACAGACGTATCTAAATACAGAGATTTAAAATGAATGTATCAGTATCTCGAGAAACAGCAGATTAATAACTGCTTTGTGGCGTCAAAGCACAATAAAGGTTTTTGCCAGGTTTGTTATTATGAAATACAATACATGCAGAGTGTTGCCGAATTAGTCCGACAAATTCAGAGAGAAAGAGGAACTAGTGATACATTCCGACTAACAAATCCCAGCAACTGTGCTGGATTTATAAATAATTATCTATAGCCTCTTGTCTTAGTACTAAGTTTAAAAAAAAATGAATAAACTGAATGAAAATTGGTAAATTAAAATGAATAATTTTTAGAAAAATTGGGAAAAATATTTTTTTTTTGATACTTTACCGAACAGAAATGTTTTTTTTATTAAAATGATTCACTTCAACACTTTTTTTTAGTTAAAATTATTTAAATTTGTAATTTTAAAAAATATTTTCCATCGAAAAATATAATTTCAGTATTAACTGAAATTAAGCTTAAATGCTCGAAAAATGCATAAGTAGAAATCATGATATATTTTATAAAGGAACTGTATCAAAATTAAAAAGAAAATGTTAGATTTATACAATTTATTCATTCATAAAATCTTGAATACGTTAGACTAGTGGGTCAAATACTTACACACCTGAGTTAATTGAAGGCTTTTATATAAAATCCACGCCGGGACAATTAATTATGCAAAACGTCCATCTTGGAGGTGATGAGAGATCAGATATAGGTTGCCCTTATTGCAGAACATGTCTCTTAGAAGATTACAGATGATTACACTAAGTAATGACAATTAAATTTAATTAACGATACAAAAAAGGTTACATAGTCATTGAACCATCCAAAAAATCTCATTTCCAAAAAAAAATTGCGCTCAAAGAAGGAAGAGTGGTATTGTTCCTAAACATGGAGTGAAGGTATGTTTCAGGCAGATGTGTAAGTGATTTGAAATGCAGCGTGATTGAGCATTGCGTAACGACACCAGACGGCGTAAAACGTTCTCAGGGGATCATAAAGCAGGTAGGATGAGCTTGTTTGCATGTATTAAATCTGTTGCAGGAACGCTTTTTAACTAGAGTTGCCATTGGTGCTACATGGGTGTTTGATACGTCACATCGTATCAAACACCCATGTAGCACCAACTGTCTCATTGTCCTCCATCAAAGGTAGTACTTTTCCTACAGGTCTCTGTGTCAATACAAGGCGACTGTCTGAAAGACAGTTGCTACCGTGTGGAGCCCATTACATTTACTGTCATTGACACCCACTCACTGTCTCCTCCGTTTGAAGTAGTGTCACGCTCAAAGGAATCAGACTCAATGAAATCAGGCCGTCTTCAGCGACGAATCCAGATTCAATTTGGGCATTGATGTTAATCGTGTATGTGTGTGGAAACCCCGTGGTGAACGTCTGAGTCCTGACTTAGCTGTACAGCAGCACCCCGCTTCCACAACTGGTGTGATGGCATGGGGTGCCATCGCATACGACACTGTGTCACACTTAATATTGATTCATGACATCGTGTCTACTCAGATGTACGCGTTCGTCGCATTTTTCACTCGCATGTGTTGCCTCTCATCGCAGGCTACACCAAAGCCATTTTTCTACAGGACAATGCTGGCCCACAAACAGTAAGTTTTCTCTCACAGGACTGCCTCTGCTACATTTCCACTCTTCCCGGTGTTGCTCCATCTCCAAATTTTTCACCCCTCAAGCATATCTGGGATTATTTAGGACCCCACGTTGGACAGCCTACGAGTTGGATTGAGTTAGAGACGTGTTTACATCAACTGTTGAAAGAGATTTCGCAGGATCCCATACGGAACTTATTTGCTTCAATGCATGACCACATCACATCATGCATTCGTGCTAAATGTGGTCCTACAGGGTACTAAAAGCTCCATTCATTTGCAATGTATTCTACAATAAAGGATTATTTTGCTTTTATTTTGTAAACACTTACATCAATATTATATTTACGTATGTAAAATTTCGTTTGATTCTGACAACTCTTTCTTTGTGCACGAATTTTTATGGCAATGAGGGTATGTATTTCAATAGGGGATAAACACTTTAAAAAATACAAGACGTTTTCAGTAATTAACGAATTATTTGAAACATTTTAGTACAAATATGTTAAATATTGTTTTACTATTGCTGCATTGAGATACATCGCAGAAGTTACGCTGCCTAGTTTTTTTCATGAAGAATTAAACGGTAAATAAAATAACTGAGGTTTTTTTAAATAAAACAATGATTTTACTCATGCGTCAATCTAAAAAGATTCATAAGGTTCAAACGTTTTATTTAATATTAACATTTCCTCTTTTGAAGGTATTTCTTGAGTTAATTTATCGTAATGCGAACATATGAAAATAAGTCTTTCCTCTTTATATCGATTGATTTTTAGTTTCTGAAAAATTAGTTTCCCTACTCTTTAAACAATTTTCTTCCATATGTATTCACTCTTTTTATTCTTTTTCTTTCCTAAGTAAACGGAAGGAAAACTAACGCCGTTTTGATGAACGATTTCGAACGTTTCATTCTTTAAAAAAAAGCGTTTACATAGTAGAAATAACAGAAGCATAATTCGCTTGGATTATGAAGGTGCAGTTTTTTTCTTTACCTCCAACTGTTTACTTTCCCGAATATTTGATTTCTTCGATAATTTTTCGTAGGGTTGCGAAGACAAACTAATCAAACAGACATTTATTTCATCTACATTTCATCGACTCTCTAATAAGAGATTAAATACTTTTTTATATAAAATATTTATACATCAGATCTTATCAGTTAGAGGATTTCAAATAGTTCAGACTCTCTAAATAAACATAACTTACACACTCCATTTGCTTACTAAGAGGCCGTGGTAGCCGAGTGGTCAAGGTATCGGATCGTGTCTGGCCTTGTCACGAGTTCGAGCCCTGTACCCCTAAAGACCTGCCGAGTACGGAAGCGATGTACGTTAAATCTGTCTAGAGCTGAAACGTCCTCCCGGTGGTGTGGTAGTTAAGAGAGGGGGGTGCCAGCTCAGGTGGCATCCACGTCACTTGACCATGGTTCGAAATTACGTGGTCCGTCGCCAAAAGCCCTTGTGTAGCTGAACAGAGGGACGTTAATATTCACTCGCCATATAGAAGGATTGAGGCACGTTAAATCTGTCGTGGCTCAATATCCTCACGTTGGTACGATGTGGATGTGTCGTCCTTGTTACTTGACCTCCGTTCAAAATTACGAGATCCACCGCCAATAGCTCTCATGTTGCTTTACATTGCGACGTTGATAGTCTCTCGCTCATTCTTCAACAGAAAAATGTCCCAAAAGACATTTTAAAGCCATAAGAATAACTCGAAAAACAATTCTGAAACTTTGCATCATACTTTTTTTTAACATTAAGAAAAAGGGAAGTATAATAAATACCCTGTCAAGAAATTCATCTCTTCCTAATTGAAAATATCTGTCAAATCATTATGTCCGTTTATCGAACTGTTAGAAGGCGTATTCGGGACCCCTGCTTTCTTTTTCCTTCTGACAAATGTCAAGATTAATTTGTTATTACATGGGGAAAAAATCAAAAAATTGTCATTTATTTATTTGGAGATATCTATATTACTATTTATTCAATGGTACAACTGCTAAGTCTTTTCTGTCTTATTTTGAAAACTAAATAATCCATTTGTATTTATTTGAAATTCAATATTCTTGTTTGTCAAGTTGCAGCATGCTATCTCGTTTAATTCCCTTCTAACAAAAACTTGAAATTTCTCAATTGTCTTCTTACGCAGGTGTATAGTGCTGTATGATTTGAGAAGTAGTACTAGGTAAAAATTCTTCTGTTGGATCATAATGCCGACCGAATTTCTGCTGACTACAATTAATTAATTTGAAGAAGCATCTGTCAAGCTTGCACCAAGACCGAAAAGATGTTTATGGGGATTGTAACAGTGGCCTACATCCCTTCTGGTTGTATCCGGTAAATTGAATCATTTATAATTGGATGTCATAAACTTAAGCTACTTGTGAATACATTTAATTGGCCTCTGTATCTGTTTGCACATCGGATCCAATTCTTCCCAGTATAGAAACGTCGAAGTTAATTATGCAAACTTCGGAGGTTTTGTCACAGATTCACGAGTAGAGTTTTAGTTTTTAACTATTCATTATTATGTATTATCATTTAATATTTAATGAGAACATCAAATAATACTAAGTATTCTTAATTTTTTTTTAAAAAAAAAAGTTCTTATTTCAGGATGCAGTATTTTTGCAGATGTGTAATAAATCCTCTATGGCAGTGCTCCGCAACCTTTTCATCGCTGTTGACCGGTCAATGTTTCATAATTTTACCGCGGCCCGCTGGGAGGGGGACATTGATTGTTTATATTTTAGATTATTTTGATTTATAGCAAAATGTATTTAATTGTATTTAATACATATAAAGAATATAAATAATTTAATAAAGAATTTAATTCTATTTAAATATGCCTTCAAAATAAAATACAGTTACACCAAAAAATAAATAAAGTGATTTAACATTTTAACTTACTAGAACGTTAAATCAATGAGAACCCTGAGCTTGTTTCTTTGCAATGAGACGGTTCCATCTGGGGGTAATCGGAGACAATGACATCCGAAGTGTGTTGCTTATGTCCAGTTTATTCCGTTGCTTTGTTTTGGTTGCTGTTACTGCAGAAACCCCGCTCCACACAGATAGGTTGTCGGAAATGGCAATAAGGATTTAAGTGCTGTGGTGGCAATTTCGGTGTATTCTGCCATGACTTTATTCCAGAACACCGGCAGAGTTGTTGTCTCGAACGCAGTTTTAAGGCGGCAGTCATTTGAAATCTCCAGAAGTTGATCTTCTTGCACAGACATGCTATATTCACCCGATTTGTTGACAAGTGGGTCGTAGATCCATTCCTTACCAGTTCGTGGGTCTTTTGTAGTTGGGAAGTAGCGCTCGAACTCTTTTAAAATCAAAGACAGATGATCATGCACCAACTGGGAGAAGGAATGTTCAGGCTCAGTCTCGCCTAATATCCCCGCTAATGTGTGAAACATGTCGAAAATGCCTCTGTTCACACGCCGTCCCCACAACTCCAGTTTGGCTTTAAATGCAGCTACTTTGTCTGCCAACTTGAAAACAGTTTTCATTTTCCCCTGAAGGCACAGATTGAGTTCATTCAGCAGGGTGAATATGTCACACAGGTAAACCAGTTTGGTGACCCATACCTTGTCACTGAAATATGCTGCCAGCGGTGACTTCTTTTCTAAGAGAAATATTTGCAATGGCTCTCTCAATTCAAATACTCTGAGTAGCGATTTCCTCTGGATAACCACCTTATTTCTGTGTGTAACAGAAGACATCTGTACTCTGTGCCCATCTCCTCACAAAGCTGCTCAAACAGGCGCGAGTTAAGGGCATGTGCTTTGATGTAGTTAATAACTTTAACGACATCAATCAATATGCTGTTAAATTCCGGTGACATTTTTTGGCTTGCTAGCACTTCCCTGTGAATGAGACAATATATAGATTCACTCTCAGGTGCAACTTCCTTTATCCGAGCAATTAAACCAGACAGTCGTCCGGTCATGGCAGCAGCTCCGTCTGTGCATATGCCTACACAAAAGGACCATTTTAGTTGTCTTGATATATAACTATCCAGTGACTTGAACAGAGTTCTGCTCCTGTGGTAGTGCACATAACAAATCCTCTTGCACATCCTCCTGATATAGATAGCGCACATAAGCAAGAAGTATTGCCTTGTTGTCAATATCTGTAGATTCGTCAACCTGGAGTGCGTTCCACGGTGATGCATTAATCCTCTCGAACAATTTCGCCTCAATGTCTTCGGCTATTTCCTCAATGCGCCTAGTCACAGTGTCAGCCGACAAAGACACATGTGCTATCTTTTCCACAGCAGCCTCTCCTAGAAATTCACGGCAAATGTCTTTAGTGGCGGGTAAGATTAATTCTTCACCAATAGTGAATGGCTTTTTAGCTTTAGCAATACGGTTAGCCACCAAATATGATGCTCTTAGAGCATTCTCCTTTATTAATGTAGTGACCCTCATAAATTTCTTCTGTCCTTCGTGTTCCCGTTTTTTTCTTTCAAAATACTCCAGGGACTTGTCTTTTACTCCAGGGTGCTTGGCATTCAAGTGGTGAAGCAGTTTTGAAGATTTCATTGCTTCATTAGAGAATTGGTCGCCGCAAACTATGCAGAGCGGTTTTGGTTTGTGAGAATCACCCCGGTTCCGACAAAACCATATTTCAAGTAGGACTCATGGTATTTTCTGTTAAAAGTTACACGTTTCTTTGATGTTGAAGACATTTCTGTCTCTTCACTGAGCCTTTTCTTTTTCCGAAGGAAACTTTCTAACGACGTCTGTTTGGTACTCATTTTTGCTAATTTGTGGGTTAAATTTGGGCAAACACAATACACACTGTAACGTTGACTCTCCCCCACATGGGATCGGCGTCTTTTTTGTGGAAACGACATTCACACGTGCATTCGGCAGCTGTGTATTTGAGGGTTAAGGCGTGGCCGC